>OX638064.1:34579263-35139263 GCA_951804385.1 Trifolium dubium | reverse complement strand
TCTATTTTTCTAAACTAATAAAACACGGTTTTCAATGCATATATTACTTCTTTTAGTAATCTTATCTAGTGCCTTAAGGGCACTAGTTAACAAGACCCTTTATTTTTCTCCTCCTTGAAAAACTAGCAAAGCCAAAGCTATATTGTTTTCTTCCTATGTGTACTATATATTGGAGTTCTATATGGTTCTATTGTTTATTGTAGTTTTAATTTAGTGTGTGTGTGTGTCTTCTTTTGATTAATTTACAATATTTTATAGGGATTTTTAATTCTTTTCATGTTGAATTAACACAAAACACACACAACTCTGTATTTTTTTGAATTATCATTTTAAGGTAAATTATGTATACTAAAAATTGTTGTTATTTTTAAAAAAAAATATTTATATTTTTTGTATAACACCTTTAACTATTTATTATTTTATTTAAAGAACTTCTAATATGGACCAGTCTAAGGTCTAATTTAACTTTATTTTATAATATACTGAACCATATTCTTTTTTCTATTAATATAACTTTATGTTCTACAAAACATCATCCATCTTTTAAAACTATTTTTTAAAAGTCTATAATAAGCTACCATTATTTAACATATTTTTTATCATATCGATCTATAATAAGTTGGGGGATAATTTTGATAAACAAATAATTAAGACTACTTTATATAAGTACGCATAAAATTGATAAAGTTATGTTTAGGTTCGAATCTGACTAATGTATATTAAAATTTATGCATAGTCAGGTTCGAACCTGAACACCTCCCCTCCCCTCTCACCTCCCCTCCCCTCCCCTCTCATTATAATTATAATTATAGTTAGTGCTACTCTAAACTTCCATTTAAATAAAAATCAAAAATATTTTTGTATGCATTTGATCCAAATATATTTTAACTTTTGTTTTTATTAAAGTTCGAGAGAATATGCTTTTACACCAAAAAAAAATAATTCAAGGGAGAGTATTGTAATGTTTATTTGTGAATAATTAATTATTATATTTAGAATACTAATGAAATATTAATTATCTTTTTTTTTCATTAATATTATAGTATATTTTTATTGATTGTATCTCAATTCACTAATAATTCCATTAAATAGGATTTGTTTCATACACTAATTATTGATTAATAAAAATATTTTAGTAAACCCTTTCAAAAATATATATTTTAGTAAATAAAAACAAACACAACTAATTATTATTATTATTTATTTATTTTTTAAAATCACGCTCAACTTAAATTAGATACGGATGGGTTAAATAAATACTAGTAGTAAAAAACAATTAAGAAAGGACGAAGATACATTTATTTCTACTGTAATTGGTTTTGAACTTTGAAGCTAGCTCTAGCTAGTGACCTTTTCACTGTTTAGCTTGGTGCTTGCTAGCTGGGTTTGAAATTGAACTGAAAACACGGTTTTGATCTTTATTTGAATTTGGATATTTAAACTAATCAACTCTCAAAGAGAAATTTTTGTATTCCAACCATGCATGAGTAAGTATTCATTGGATTTTAATAAATAAATGAATGAAAGATATATATTCCCCTTCCCATGTGATCATACTGTAAAAATTCCATTATATGTAACTTTGCATACACGTCACGTTCAATTTAAAACGGGAAATATTTCTTATCAATAGTTTGTGCTCTTATTAAATGCACATGCAGCTATACATATAAATATAAACTTTTACAAAAAATAAATAAAAAATACTATAAACTTAAAGAAGCAAAACAAAAATAAAGGCTATGATTTCTGAACTTACCATAATATTCTGAATTTCTGAAAAAAATCTTCTCCCCTCTTCATGAATGGCTTCTCATCAATTTGTTTATGATATCTATATGCTAAGACATTTCACTATACATGCTTTCATACATACTTTTTCCTTACATTCTATGGACACTATTAGTACATTATTTATAGATAAAAAGTCAACGGTTGTGAACCACGTATTTGTTGTTGTTACACTACTACTATTCTGTAATACAGTATTTTTATTTTTTTAATAAAATCTTGCAGATTTTAAGGATTCACAATTGACTAGCGGGAAATAATTAAGAGAGGAAAATGATGTGAAAGTAAACAAAGTCTAAAATTTATAGTTTTTTTTTAAAGTCCAGTATCCGGCCTAATTAGGACCGACTAATTCGAGAGGATCAATCACACCATCCACTTATGGGGATTTCATTTAATATATCACTTTATTTAAAAACATTCAATACCAAATGCATTAATAGAATTTTTTTAACTAATATAAGAGAGTTATTTTCTATATATGTATTTCACTATACATTTGATGAACACTCTAGCATCCAATTTACATAGTTGGATATCCAATTTAAATTGTTGAGTACCGATATTTACAGATAAAATGTAATTTCATATCATATTTTTATATTGATTAATATTTAAATGAATTTTATCTAATTGAATACCAATACTCAATAATATAAATTGGAGAAAAATTTAAGTTTTTTTAATATGTATCCAATGATTGTGGAACAAATAGATTCTACAATAAGTTGCTTTGTAATTTTAACATACTAGTGTATGTATTCTCATGCACTTTGTCTGTTCCACACAAGTGAAGAGCAAGGCATGGAAACAAGGCCATCTGACATAAATAAATAATATAAAATTTTATCCAGTGTAATTGAGCAATAGTTATGACACTAGTGAAGTTATCTTTGAATTTATGTAGTTAATTTTAAAAAAATAAAATAAAATGTGATATTTTCACTGTAAGATTTACTTTTTATTTTTATTTCTTTACCTAGTATACTCCTAGGACATTGGTGTATGTCCCATAAATAATTGTGTGTGTGTTTTTTTACTACCATTTGCATCCATTTGATGAAAAGTTTCTGTTATGACTTGACTAGTTATATGCATCACAATATGACTTATTATTCTTGGATTTGACACTTCATGTTGCCTTTTGGGTTAGTCTTAGGATGAAGTTTAAAATTTAAAAGCTATTATTACTACATATAATTAGAATTAGATATACGTTTTCATTAATTATATACACTTTTTGGCTAGTATTATGTATGAAAAAATATGTTAGGAGATGTTAATATTTAAATAGATTATTTAATTATTTTGAGTGATGAATCTTTATAATTGTGGACAAATGATATACATTTATTTACATTTTCATTCCTATGAATGAACTACTATATAGTAACAAAAATAAATTAATACATGTCTCCAAATAAAGCAGGTTGTCTTGATTTGTATAAATTGTAGTAACTGAATGGTGGAGATTCACTACTCAGAACTCACTAGCATGCAAATGATGTCATAGGTATTGTACATTAGATATTATATTATAGAATGATTGCTTACATGTCTTTATATGCAGAAGGGTGATCTAACAAAAGAATCTATATGTTCGGATAATATCGTGAATATGGACTATAATTTTATGGTGAATGGTTCTCTTTTTTATAATCAATATATACATATAATATGGAAATTAAAAATTGTGCCTAACCATATTTTTTATCTATTATATACACATGCAAATTTACATTAAAAAAATTATATTTATTTTCATGTATAATTTAAAATGTGTATCTAGCTTGCAATTGTAATTAATAAAATATCCAAATTCCTACATTTTTTTTGTCATGTTCATGTTATATATAGTCTTGTTATCCAGCCAACTTTTCTAGCTTGCAATTGAATCACACACAACTTTACTGTTTGTTGAGTACGTAGGAGAGGCATGTTTATGGTTAATTGTAATTAGAGATGCAACTGCAAATTAAGTTTTGGGCTTTGAGTTTCCTTTATAATAAATTTTGCTTATAAAAAATATTTGGGCTTATAGTTAATATTGTTTTCTTTCTTCATATTTTCTACAATACTTTTCCTTATTATTTTATGGTAGATTTAATGGTAACTAACACTAAAAAACATTTTAAAGAAAACATACTCGCACGTAGTATTTTCATGAGGGGCATGTTTTTTCCAAGAAGAGATGTGGTAACACAATATTAGAGCTGAAACAAGTAATTGAATTTAAATAGTTAATAAGTTCATGTAAGACAAATTTCTTAACTACTCAAGATTAATTTTCTAAGATAAATGTTTTTTGACTTTACTTACCTCGTAAACAAACTCCAGATTACAGCCTGAAAACCGAAATATTAACTCAAAATAAATAAATACTAATATTTAAACATGAGGGAAACAAGAATTATATATACTACGTTATACCCTCCTTCCCAATGATGAAATAATTGAATCACTTTACCAATTTACCAGAGACGTGTGAATGAATGATGCTGACGATCTCCCATATTCTCTCCACTTCAAATATTTCCTCTTTTCCTTGATTCCTATTCTTCCTTGTGCAGCAAAAAATAGAATACAATCAAATTTATTCACGAGTAGGTTAATTATGCTCTACCTGAAACTTTATAGTACGTTCTTTTGCTTCACAAATTATACTCTATGATTGATTGAACAGTAGCTAACATAATTTTAAATTGTGGCCCGCAACTGAAATTGCGACCGTGGTGTAAAGATTTTATTGGTACAACAATATCAAAATTATAATTGGAGGTGGTGATCACATTAAACGTTTATATCGACTCATTTTGTTTTTTGGTCTTTCAATTCAAAATTGTTGCATAATTCTAAATTGTGGCCCGCAGCTGAAATTGCGACCGTAATGTAAAGATTTTAGAGGTACAACCATATCAAAATTATAAATGGAGGTGGTGGATCACATTAAACGTTTATATCGATCGGCTCATTTTGTTTTCGTGTTTTCCACTTCAAAATTGTAGCTTGCATAATTCTAAATTGTGGCCCGCGACTGAAATTGCGACTGTAATGTAAAGATTTCAGAGGTACAACCATGAACCATATCAACATTATAATTAGAGGTGGCGGATCACATTAAACTTTTATATCGACTCATTTTATTTTCTTGTTTTCCTTCAAAGAGTATGGTCTTGTTTCTATATAATGAGTTTTGAGTGTATACATTTTGTATATACTTAATTCAATAAATTTGCTTATAAAAAATTGTGACTGCATCGATCACATTTTTTTTTTCATTTCACCATAATACCAATATTCACATCATATGTAGCAACAACCGCCGCAACCATGTTCATGTTAAAAATTACTAAAATAGAGATTTGATGGGAATGCATAAAAATTTGATTTTCATATTTTGACAACAAACTTTAGGGAATCAATTAAGTTCATATATTTACACATTCAATATATAATGATGCAGAAAGCAAATTTTCTAAAACTTCAAAATAATGAATTTTGAAGTTGAATTGTCTTGTCTAAATTCAACATTCAACGTTATTTGAAAAATAAAACTAGTAGCTAGAGAGGTAGAGAAGTAAAGAACATTATTAGGGCATGTTGGTGAAGAGGGTGCAATGTTGTTTATTGTGGGCTAATTAAACAAGTTGAAGTTATACATACGCCATACATAATTTAATTGTACGTTTGCATAATGAATGGTTTGGTTGTTTTATTGAGTAGTGGTCCCAAAGTAACTAGAGTGGCGTACCATTGGAGATGATAACATGGATGGATAGGGCATGTTTTGTTTCTACCTTTAGCTCAGAGAGAGAGAGAGAGTGTGTGTGTGACTGTGTGTTATGAAGGAGAGAGAGAGAGAGAGAGAGAGAGAGAGAGAGAGAGAGAGAGAGAGAGAGAGAGAGGGGAAAGGCAGTGTCCGTGTCTCCGTATGTATGTCTATCTTTGAGGGTGCAATCTCAAGTGCGTGGGAGTAGCAAGCAAGGGCTGGGGTTTCTTGTAGTACTTTTTTTTTTCTTAGAAAACAAAAAAGAAAGAAAATTTAAAGTTGATCTAATCTCCGTCAAAAAACTTGTTGGACATACAAAGTAAGTTATTATTTTTTAAGTTGATCTAATTAATAAATTTGTCTCTCAATATTGTTAGGTTGAATATTTTTATTCAAACTCGAACTCAGGACATTGAGATGAGTGTAAATTTTAAAATATTCATAAATTTAGGGACTTACTACATATATGGTGTGTTTGATTTGTAAAGTAGTAAGTACTATACAGAATAGTACAGGAAAGAACAAGATAGTACAGGACAAGACAAAATTGTATCGACGAGAGATAGGGAGATAATTTTTTTGTAAAAAGGATATTTTCGTATTTTTTATTGTTGTACTGTGGACAAAAAGTTGTGCTGTGGTTTAGTGAAAGATAAAAATTATTGATTTTGTCCTATCCCTTGCTACTTATTTTGTCCAATCCCTTAATCAGTTTTTAAATCAAACAGAGTACAAAAAAATTGTCCAGTCCAATCCCATATTATTTAACAGATCAAACGAACCCATAATCATATTTTCAATCACTACCATCAAATTTAAACTTCCAATATGCAATGTCTTGATCCACCCCTGCAATGCAGCGCTAGTGACTGTGTGAAAAAATAAATTATTACATTTTGTGTACTATTTAATTTAAACTAAAAATAACCATGTATTATGTACTATTTAGCCGCACCATTACACGTACAGTATCTCCATCCCTATTATTTTTTATTTAGTTGAAGAGAAATAAAAAAATAAAAATAAAAACACAAAAATCAATACATATATTTAATTTATTTTTTAGTGTCTCAAATTTGTTGTACCTCTTTGTAGCAGTATGCTTACAAATTGCATTAGACGATGTTGTTTCTCCGTTGCATTGGAGATTATAGGAAAGGATAGTAAGTGTACCTTTGGAAATTCCATCAATTTAAAACTGCATCGATTGGACAAGCTGCTCATCTGTGTATCCACATATGTTCTGATATTTCTGAGTGAATTCTGAAAGTAATGCACAGCCTAAAATAGTAACATAGCAACATCAACTTTTTGCAAGCTACCTAACACTGCCTTCACTTTCTATTCAATATTTTATGGCTTAATAAGCTTTTAACTTTGTTTATTTTTTTTGTTTTTGAATAGACTAAATTTTATTAAAGCATACGCTATAATAAGAAGAAGTACAACAGTAGCCACTAAAACAAAAAATAATAACTACAAGCAACATCCAACCTAATAATATCGAGACACAAACTTATTAATTAAACCAACTTTAAATTATTATTTCCTGTAAAATAATTATTTTATATTATTTTCTGTATTTGAAGATTTTATCATTTACGTTTTTATGTTGATTCTTTATTGACATGTTAGACAAAAGATCAACGTTTCACTAATATGATAATGCATTTTTGTTGACGTATTAGTTGACTTTTATCTGCCATTTTAACGAAAAGTCAACATTTTAGATAAAATGATGAAAATTTTTATAATGCGAGGGGTAATCCAATTTTATTTAAAAGCCTATTGATCCTTATTTTATTTATGAAATGTGCTAGTAGCTCTCTTGTCAAGGCCTATACGAATTTCTTTGTCTTATTATTCATATAACAACATCATTTAACTGTTTTTTCTCTTCATCAAATTTTTTATAATTGTGAGTGTAACCTAAATATTTTATTAAGAATTGTACTCATTGAGTAAATATTTCTCATGCTGATAAATGTGTCTCCTTGATTAACACCAGATCACAAGTGCTTATATTATTTTATATAGATACACAGGGTACTGTAAAAAAGAAAGCAGATGATATGATAGAGAAGAATCTAAACAACTTTTTTTTCCACTGGATGGATTAAGCTTTGTTGGAAATCATTGCAAAAGCCATTAGATATATATGGCCGTGTCACAATTCACATCACTGTAAATTTATTAGCTTTCACCTCTACTAGATGGGGCCATGTAGAGAATAACCTTTCTTTCATTTTTGGTACAAGAAGACCCTTTCTTTATATTGATCATAAGAAATGAATAAATAGTCACCTCCCTTGATGAGGCCTTACTATGCCCACTCATATTCTATAAAATTGTTCAATCCAATATATATTTAGTGTGATTTTGTTTGGGGAAAATAATTTGTAGTTGATGGTTGATATTTTATAGTTTATAATCAATGGTTTATGATTAATAGTTGTGATAAGTTAATTGAAGTGTTTAATAAAATTAACGGTTTGACTGACTTATAGATATGAAATGATGTAAAAAATATATATTTAATTAATATTTAATTTTTTTAAAGTAAGATGATAGGGGTAAAATCAGAAGAAAAAAAAAACAATAAACTATAAACTAATTGAATTAGCTTATCAAAATAAGTTAAAAACTAGTAAAAATAAGTTATAAGATCATGTGAAAAATAAGTTACCAAACATGACTGTTTTTTCATAATGAGTATATATTTAGTTTTCGGTGAAAAGGTTGATTTTGACTTAATTGATTATGTGAAATTAGATTCTGATAAAAATTAATTTGAAGATAAAGTGATTTATGTTTGGACATATTCATATAAAATAGTAAAAGTGAGTTCATCTAAAATTTGAGTGTAAAAATCAATTCTAAATTCACAAACTACAATTTTTAGCTTCAAATAGAATCAATTTTACAAGCAGATAAATCAATTCTATTTTTGAGAAACGATTAGGTTCACTACTTAAGTAGCGAACACTTTTTTTTTCTAGTTTTTATAATTTGATACACTCACTATCTAACTGACGAAGGTCCCGTTTGGCCTGACTTATTTTCTACTTTTTTATTTTTTTAAAATGAATGAAATAGAGAATTATGAAATTGAATTTAGCCATATTTATTCTTAAAAGTATTAGAGAAATAAAGTAAAGAAGTAAAAAATAAAGAGAAATAGAGTCAAATATAATTTCTTTTTTTTTTACTATTTTTAAGAAGAAGAAAAAAAAATAAGCCGGGCCAAAAAGAGCCGAAATTGGTAAAATTAAAAAGTCAAGAGGCACGCATTAGAAGTTCGAAGGATGCGAAAGGAAGCTCTCTTAATTTATTTTATGGCCAAAATACTTTATGGGCTTAACAGAAGATGGATTAGGCTTTTCTATTGATGTGGGCTTGCATGTTTTGGGTTGGTTTTCATGAACAAAATTTGGCTTTAAAGTAGAATTTAATGTATTTATTCGTATTTGGTTTTTATCTTGACCATACATTATGCTTAAGATGTAGATCATGTAGTATTTTCATTAAAGAGGAAATTAGGATAAAAAAAAAATCAAATTTTGATGTAAAGTATATCTAGATGATATTACTAAAAAAAAAAACTTCAAGGACTATAATATTTATGAAAATGAAAATGCGTCACTAATTAACAAATTGCTTGCGGTAGAGGATATTCTTAAAATGATTAAGTTTACTTCGTGGAAGTGGTTGTTGTCAAAAATAGGGAATTCACCATGTTTGTATTATGAATGGTGTGTAGACCTTATGGATTGTATTCTTAGATAGTTTTTTCAGGTGAGTATAGTGTTTTGGTTGGCGATTCATTTTGGTTCGAGTACTTTATGTACTTATTCTCCATTTATGGTTGGAGTACTTCTTGTCTTGTACTTTTTCCATATAAATAAATATTATTGCTGTTAAAAAAAAAAACTAACTAACAATAACATCACCTACATTGGCTTTCCTCTTTGCAAGAATTTGCAATTTTAAAGACGTTTTTCCAGTTGCTTTTAAAATTAAGGACTCAGTTGTATAATTTTATAGACCAATTCTTGTTCAAGTAAAAGCTTTCAAATGCCTACTTTGATCAAGAGGTCTGGATCTCACTCACTTTGCTTAATAGTTCAAATTTTATGTGTGTTCTATAATATTTGTGGGTAGCCATAGCTAACCTCATAAGCGAAGATGTATGTTAATAACGAATTTTTGTCAACATTCTTATTGTAGAAATAAGTTGCTTCTTGAATTTATCATATTATGTTTCTTTGGTAAATTAAGATATTTATCACTTGCTACTTCAGAGATTAATTTTTTTTTGTTTAAACCGGGTATCCTATGCGCGCAACTGCAGCGAATAATCTTTCGAGTCGGGTAGAACCACAAAGGGTGGTTAAAGCTCTTCTTCAATAGAATTTAACACTGCTTCATTTCCAGGGCTGGTTTTGATCCCATAACCTTTGGTTAAACTGGAAGATATCCCTTATCATCTCATTCAAGTACTCTTGGGTAGAGATTAATATTTTGAGATAAGTAATATTCATTTAAAGATTTACTCAATATCATTGTACTTTGAAAGAAAAAAAGTAATAATATTAGCTTATTTAACCTTCAATAAGTAGTAAATTAAGACAAAAACGTTTAGAAGTCCTAGCTCAACTGACAGAAAATAAAAAAATTGCTAAATCGGACGTCTCTGACTCGGGTTTAATCTATTATCCTTATACATTTGTGTATGAATTTATAATGACTTTGTCATTTTATCTATGTAAAAAAAAAGAGTAAAGACATAGACATTAAAATATGAAACAAAAAACCAAGTGACCAAAATTAACCATATATTGTTACCAAAACAAAAATCAACCATATATTTTATCTTTACATTCTCTACTTACTCCCTTAACTAACATAGTAACCAACTTTGTCTTAAACAAACTTCCTACTCCGTCTCTTTTGGATCATTGATAATTTCCACTTTCCAACTTTAGAAACATCATATTTCTTTACTCCACAAACAAAACATCACTCAAAAAAACTTCTCTTTACTCTATCAATCAATTTCACTCTCACACCACTCACCATTACATTCACCACCTTGTTCATGATTAACAAAAATCAAATAATCTATGGCTATTCCTAACAAGTCACGTAACAATAGAAGAACATCATCAACATCTTACACATCAACCTTAACAACATTAGTTTTTATTACACTATGTGTCTTAGGTGTGTGGATGCTAACATCAAACTCTGCCGTTTCACCTAAAACGTTAGCTCGTTCAGCGGTTGATAACTCTGATTCCACTACTAATGATGATGATCACACTACCACAACCAACAACAACAACAACAATAATAATAATTTAGATGATTCAACGTCTGAAACCACAAACACCGCCGTTAACAATGTCAACAACAACTCAGATGATTCAACATCAGGGACTACAAACAACAACGACAACAACAAAAACTCGGATGGTTCAACATCCGAACCCACAAACAACGATAAAAACCCGGATGTAACAACATCTGAAACCACAAACAACGAAAAAAAGTCGGATGAATCCACATCTGAAACCTCAAACAACGACAAAAACTCGGATGCATCAACATCTGAAACAAACACAAAGAGAAAAGATCAAAAGGATGCTACAACAACTAATACAGTGTATGGAGACAATCCTGGTAATCTTCCTGATGATGCTATCAAAAGTGATGTTGATAATACCAACAACAATGAACAGCCAAAACAAGATCATAAAAGTTCATCTTCTCAGAAACAGAAACATAAAAAATCAAATGAGGATCAGAAAATTACTGTTTCTGAGAAAGATGAACAAAGTACTCAAGTGTCTGAAGAAAACAACAATCACAAGGATAGTCTAGAAGAAAACAATGCAAAGGGTCAAGAAGTTCAGAATATTGATACTAATGAACAAGGGTCTAAGAACAGTGAAGATGGAGTGAATGAACAACAACAGAAAGAAGTCAAAGGCGAAAACGAGAACATGGAAAAAGAACAAAAGAAAATGTCCAAAGAGGAACCAAAAGAACAAGAAAATGTGAGTCAGGAGGAAACAGAAGAGAAGTCGAAACAAGAGAAGAAGAATAGGAGGAAGTCGAAGAAGGAATCAAAGAAGCAATGGTCGACACAAGCAGATGAGTCTAAGGGTGAAAAGGATAGACAAAAAGACAATGAACAAGGTAATAGCAGTAGTGGTGTTGTTGATCAAGAAGTGCAAGATTTGAAGTGGAGTATCTGCAATGTCACGGCTGGAGCTGATTATATTCCATGTTTGGACAATGAAAAGTATCTAAAAACTTCACATAGAAAACATTATGAACATAGAGAGAGGCATTGCCCTGAGGATGCACCAACTTGCCTTGTTTCACTTCCTAAAGGATACAAAACACATGTTCCATGGCCTGGTAGTAGAGATAAGGTTCTATTACATATACCCTTTTAGATATATATTATATTTGTGCTTACGTAGCTTATGAAAATATACTGAAACAACTTCTGAACATGTCATAAGTTGTTTCCAATTTTCATAAGCTCTGTTAGACAATCTCAAACAAATGCTAATGTCGATTTATATGTTCAAATAGGTCAATTCAAACATGAATTTAGTAATGAATATGGATTGTGCTATTGGCATATAAATGGTAGTAGTTTCTCAAAATTAAAGCTTTATTATGTGTTTCAACAGATATGGTACCACAATGTACCACACATTAAGTTAGCTGAGGTGAAGGGACACCAAAATTGGGTGAAGTTGATGGGTGAATTCTTGACATTCCCTGGTGGTGGCACTCAATTCATTCATGGTGCTCTTCATTATATTGATTTTCTTCAAAAGGTAATAATGATTTTTCTTAACTAGGCCATATATATGTAATACATACTACATGACCCAATCGATGTTGCTTAGTTGCTTAAGTAGCACTGAGTTTGTGAGAGAGAAACATTGTTCGATCTGCACATATATAACACATTTTTTGGGATGGTAGAAGTGCTTTAGATTGCAATCTAAGCAATTGAGTAGAGACTAATCTCATTTTTATACAATTCATAGAGTATGAATTGTACAATGTTAATATATATTAATTTCTTGTTGGTATAACATTGCATAATTGTACAATTTTACATATGGTTGTTGAAAAGAAATGGTTGATTATTTGAAAAAGATGTTATTATGCAGGCTGAGCCTAGTATTGGATGGGGGAAGCATACAAGGGTGATATTAGATGTTGGGTGTGGAGTTGGTAGTTTTGGAGGTTACCTATTTGAAAGAGATGTTATTGCCATGTCTTTTGCCCCAAAAGATGAACATGAAGCACAAGTTCAATTTGCACTTGAGAGAGGAATACCAGCCATATCTGCTGTCATGGGTACTCAGAGGTTGCAATTCCCCAGCCGCGTCTTTGATCTTATACATTGTGCGCGTTGTCGAGTACCTTGGCATGAAGATGGTTAATCTCACAACAAAACTTTTTTCTTTCTTTGAATTTCTCATTTAATTGTCTTATCATATTTTTCTCTGTTACAGGTGGCTTGTTGCTTTTGGAATTGAACCGTGTTCTTCGACCTGGTGGTTTTTTTGTATGGTCTGCTACTCCTGTATACCAGACTCTTGAAGAAGATGTTGAGATATGGAAGCGTAAGACATATGACTTCATATTGACATTTTATACGTAGTAATGAATAATAATCAAATTTGAATTTCCGTATGTTGATATTTTGTTATTTTCTTTCAGAAATGTCGGCGCTAACTAAGCAAATGTGTTGGGATCTTGTGACTATAAAAAATGATACTTTGAATCAAGTTGGAGCTGCCTTCTTCAGAAAAACCACTTCCAATGAATGTTATGAGCAGAGGGAACAAAGCCAACCTCCAATGTGCAAAGATGATGATGATCCAAATGCTGCCTGGTAAACCTATGTCACTCTTAATTTAACCGAATCAGGTTGAATCAACACGATTCCTGCAAACCCAGCATGATTCAAAACATGCATGTAGAGCACATGACACGATTAATTTAAAACTATGAAAACATGATATTGTAAGTTTTTAACACTTATTTTTCACTATGATTCACCAAATATACTTTACTACAGGTACGTACCTCTTCAAGCTTGTATGCACAAGTTACCTGCTGACAAGACTGAGAGAGGAGCTGAATGGCCTGATACTTGGCCTCAAAGATTACAGAAATCCCCATATTGGTTAAGCAATGCAGAGGGTGAAAAACCATCTTCTAGAAATTTTGCAGCTGATGGTGAACGTTGGAAATACAATGTTGTAGATGAGCTTACCAACATGGGTGTCGGTTGGTCAGACGTGAGAAATGTCATGGACATGAGAGCTACCTATGGAGGGTAAGCTTTCAACTTGTATTACGCTTCAACATATTAAATATTTCTATCATATACTTTTAGTTTGTAATCCTAATAAAGTGCCTATAACAATCATTGATCATGAAGGGGTGATTATCAAATTCATTGTATGTGTGTAGATTTGCAGCAGCTTTAAAGGATCTTCCTGTATGGGTATTTAATGTGGTGAATGTAGATTCTGCAGACACACTTCCTATCATCTTTGAGAGAGGTCTTTTTGGTATATACCATGATTGGTGTGAATCATTCAGCACATATCCAAGAACTTATGATCTACTTCATGCAGATCATCTTTTCTCAAATCTAAAGACAAGGTATAAATGAAAGTACATTATTTATTTTTATTCTACCATTTTTCAAGTAGGCTTAAGAAATAGAACCATATTAATTTAATTTGGTTTAAATATTGTTTTGCTTTGGCTTCTTAGGTGCAAACTTGTTCCTGTTATAGCAGAGGTTGATAGAATAGTTAGACCAGGAGGTCATTTGGTTGTCCGTGATGAACTTAGTGTTGTTGATGAAGTAGAGAATTTGTTGAAATCTCTGCATTGGGAAATAACCTCTAAAACGTCCAAAGATCAAGAGGGGACGCTTTGCGCAAAGAAAGGCCAATGGCGACCAAACTCGTAATGTTCAATCGAAGACGATTAGTATTTTCAAACAGCAGAGCACATTCAGTGACATTGATTTCAATCTGTCATAGACCTTCAATGGCCCAATAGTTGTCCTGAAAACAATATACACTTCTATTGATGAATATCATTCGAGCAGTATGATGAAATGTAGATGCTCTAATACATAGACAAGAAGTTGTAGAATTTGTAGTTTGTTAATTTAAAATGTCCGATAACTCTTGGATGTTTCTTGCATTAAGAACTAGAGATTCACCAGAAGTGATTGTGCTACTATTTGACATTAATTCTACGTGAAAACTATATACGGGAGACTTCTTTGATAGCATCATGCTTAGGCAAAAGGGGTCCATGATGCAAAACAATGAGACAAATTTTAGTTGGTAACTTGAAATATTGTAAGAGTTCCCGAACCCCAAGAACTATATTAAGTCCTAAGGAACTAAAAACTCTATCATTTATATAAGCATTGACAAGGGCATCCACTTAACCCGTATGTATTGAGCCAGAGAAAGAAGTATGCAATGCTAAAACGAACTGCACTATACCATCAAGAACTTTTCATAAATGAATATCAATAAACTATTTCCACTGAGAACGTTTCTACTAACTATATATTAATATAATATACTAAGTAAGTTACTAATTAACCCTTTTTAAAATCTAATCACAATTATTTAAGTTTTTATTAACGTCATTTATCGTAATTAACTAAATATGGAGAAGTTGTTTCCCACACAAATCAACAATTAGTCACAGATTTAGTCAAACAAAAAAAAATTAGTCACATATAAAAAAAAACTAACATTCTATTTGTGCTCCACTTTTTGAGTTACTTTGTTAAAAAAAACTAACTAATTTTTAAAGATTTTTTTTTGCAAAAAGCAGCTTAGTGTGATACTATAAAAAAAAATAAAAAACCACCTATTTTTTTACTGAAAAAAAAAAACCAACATGTTATTTTTGTTCCACGATTCTTACTTACTTTGTTAAAAAAAACTAGCTAATTTTTAAATATTTCTTTTTGCAAAGATTATTTTAAATTTCATAGAAATGAGTGCTATAAAGTTATATCATGGGCGACAAAAACAGTTTAATGATGTTATGTTTGTGCTAAGTTATTCAAATTATTAAAAAAAAAACTACCCAAAGAAAACAAAAACTAAACTGGAGGTATCCTTTCTATATAAGTTACTCATAAGGCTAAAAAGGAAGAACACAATATGGCAGTTTTCACTCCGTACCATCTCTCATTCTGACTACTACTTCTCCCTACTTTCTCCATCACTTTATCTTTGCTATTAATTTTTATGACAGCATCTTCTAATTTGGTAAGTTTTTTACATTATTGTTGTTGTAACTTTTGTTCCTATGAGTAACATAATTTTCATCGCATGCTAAATTGGATTGACTACATTTCAAGTGTCAATAGCGTTTGAAAATAGAATAATATTTTGCTTAAATTACACTACACAAATGTCATTTAGTATAAAATATGCTAAAGTTACTAGATGAACATAGAAAAATATTTGACACCATCATGGAAGTTGTTCGGAAGCAAAAGGGGGAGTTTTTTTCCTATATGGATATGGTGGAACAGGAAAAACTTTCATGTGGAACACTTTAGCAACAGCTTTACGATCAAAATGGGACATTGTTTTGACTGTAGCTTATAGCGGAATTGCATCTTTATTGTTGCCTGGAGGAAGGACATCTCATTCAAAGTTCAAGATTTCAATTCCAACACTTGAATTTTCTATTTGCAATATAGAGAAGGGAACTGAACTAGAACAACTTTTAAAATTAACAAAGTTAATTATATGGGATGAAGCTCCTATGGCTCACAAATTCTGCTTTGAAATTTGGACAAATCCTTAAAAGACATAATGAATGAGGATAAGTCTTCTGCGTCCAAAATATATGGAGGAAAAGTTATAGTCTTTGGTGGTAATTTCAGACAAATCTTTCCGGTAATACCAAGAGGAAGTAGATCTGATATTGTTCATGCAACAATAAATGTCTCTTATATTTGGGATCATTGCACTATTTTAACCCTTACCAAGAGCATGCGGTTGCTAAATGGTTCATCAAATTCAAACTCTGAAGAAATTAAAAAAAATTCTGAATGGATATTAAGGATCGGGGATGGAGAAGTTTTAGAACCAAATGATGGATATGAAGATATCCCAATTCCAGATGAACTTTTAATTTCATAATTCGATGAACCCATTGATACAATTGTTAAAAGTACATATCCTGATTTATTGAATCATTACATTAATGGTCAATATCTACAAAGTAGAGCTATTTCAGTATCAACAATTGAGGTTGTAGATGAAATCAATGATTATATATTGAAGCACATTCCAGGCATTTCAAATTCATTAGTTGAATAGATTTAATATAATTTATAACATATGCAATTATTTTTTTACAAGGTTTTATTGTGTTTTTGTTGAATATAGGTGATGAAAAGGAATATCATAGTTTAGACTCTATAGATCGAACCGAAAAAAATGATAATGAAGCATTTGAACAGCTTACACCACAGTTTTTAAATTGTCTAAAAACATCTGGACTTCCGAACCATTCCATCAAAATAAAAGTTGGCACGCCAATCATGTTGTTGAGAATTTTAGATCAAGCTGAGGGGTTATGTAATGGTACTAGGTTGACTGTTCATAAACTTGGAGATCATGTGATTGAAGCTAAAATAATTACTCAAAAAAACAATGGCAATATAATATATATTCCAAGAATGTCGATGTCACCATCACAATCACCGTGGCCATTCAAGCTTATAAGGAGACAATTTCCAATTATTGTTTCTTTTGCCATGACAATAAACAAGTCTCAAAGTCAATCTTTAGAATATGTTGGATTATACTTGCCAAGAGATATTTTCAGTCACGGTCAACTCTATGTGGGAATTTCTAGAGTGAAGAGCAAACAAAGACTAAAGATATTAATACATGATAACGCAAGAAAATCATTGAATACTACTACAAATGTTGTGTTCAAAGAGGTTTTCCATAACATCCAATAGGTAATTTAGATTCATCTCCTATTTCTTCATTTCAAATTGGAATTTTATATTGTCATTCATTAGATATAATTTCTATAAATTACTAACCGAGTTGCACTTATTCACTCACACACATACATATATATTTACACTTTAATGCTTCAACCTAAAATAATTAGAAATAACAATTTTGTTCAATTTTTTCAGGAACTTGCTGGTGGTTGGCAAATGTGATACGCAAGTATACGCAGTCAATCATAGCAAGTAATAAGTGAAAAGAGTGTCGAACCCACAGGGAATAGTCTAAGGGTTATGCATTCCAAGTTCAAATAAAGTGTTTAGTCTATTGTAATGGTAACAAAACATATTTGGTTTTTAACACAATAAATAAAATAACAGTTATATAAAGTGATGGTTGAAAACAAGAATAAAAGGGTAGCTGAGATTAAGATCCATTTAATACATGAACGAAGCATAGTGAATGATAACTACTGTCGTGCCATCTGTGAGCAAGCTTGCCTTGTGGTGTATGTCTACAACGTTAGATATTAAAATGGGGTATAATGAACTGGCTCTGTCGAGGTTACTATTAATCTCATTAGAGTTTAGAAAAGAACGTGCTTGATCCCACTAAGGCCCTTAACTTATCCATAAGGAAAGGTAGGGATTACATGTCTGCTCCCACTTAACCTTATTAACTTTATTATTTCCATTAACATGCTAGATGTCTCTACACATGCAACTTGTATTTAAATCTAAGTTGATCAGTCAAAGAAATAAATGTATTTTCATAAAAACATAAAGTTAAAGATGACACAAGAACAATCATTCATTCACATAAATACTTCATTCATTATATTAAACTTCACATAATCTCAACTACAAAGAGTTTAGCTCAGAATGAGCATAGAAACAACAACAATAATAACAAGTAAAGTAGTGATACCCATTACAATGCAATAGATACTCCTACAGACACTGTCGTGCCTCTCGTTATCACCGGTCGCCTCCTGCGACGGATTAGCTCTTCAAACGGCGCAGCTACTCTTCTTCTTCTCAGATCTATTCTCTGAGTTCCAAGCATGCATTTTTAGGTTTAGGGACGTGTATTTATAGGACAATCCTTCTTGGATCGGGTGCAACCTTAATTGTGACTACTAGGCCCAAGGAATAAAGGATATTCCATTTGCAAGGACCACTAATCATAGTACAATTATTTGTGATGTTGACAGCTGGCGAGCCAGCCAATTCATCCTTATCCTCCAAAGATGCCTTTCACAATGTTCTAGTACATTCCCAGATTTGTCTTCTAGCAGCGCTTGACTTGTTGACTTGTACGGAACTCAATGTCTTGACAGTCATTATCAATAGATGCCTTTTGATGACGATCCAGAACCAAATAACATGCCTTGACATAAGTTGCCTCTAAACTAACTCTTTTTCATCAAAATTACATAATTATTCCTAATACATAATTCTAGACTCAAAACTAAATAAACTAATGAAATTGCATTAAAACATGGTTTGGTCACCATATTGGCAGGAAATAACTCATGAATAAAGGCCTAAATAACACACAAATAATGTGTCATCACACCCCCAAACTTGAATCATTGCCTGTCCTCAGGTAATGTGTAGAAAGCAAAAACTGTGTTCAACTACTCATAATATTGACATGTAAACAACACATTTAAGTAATAAGACTCAGACCCTAAGATTGTTTTCAAAAATTGGCACAATTCTCATAAAATTCACTATCAATGATGACCATGCGTGTGTGTGTGAACTGTTTAGCACTGTCAACCAGAATAATGACTACATCCCACTCTTAAACTACTCATTCTAAAGGCTAAGCTATCCTCTTTTTCCTATAATTTTGAACTTACTTAGAGTTTCAGTAAAGGAGGGACTATTTCTTTTCAAGAGTAACCAAAGCATTTTGATTATAGCCAAGGAGAACTGATTGGTAGCTTTTTCATTATCATTTATATATATTAGCTTTGGGAATACTCCATCTTTTCACTGACTAGATCCTACTTGTAATAGGTCTAACCTGCTAATAAGAGTAAAGCACCCTACTCACTTGTCTCACAGAGACTTATTCATTCATTCATTTTATTTTTTTAGCTAACCAACAGCCTCCTATTAGGAATTATAGTAGCAATGATCACCAATTCAATACTCTAGTCCTTTCCCCCAAACTTAGTTCTAACCATATTCTCCATTATTTTCATTTTTAGAAAACTTAGAGTAGATAATGTGTATTAAAAAGAGTTATCTAGCCACTCTTAAGTTTGGCAGTATTCAACAGTGTGCATTAAAGTGCAGAGATCATCAAATCAAGCATCAAACATAAGAATTTCCAAAAATTTCCAAACAAACCTATGGTCATGCATCTAAAACTCTAACCTCTGTTAAACTCTAACCTCTGTTTTGGCATGTCAATAAAATGCTTACAAGAACACATTAAAAGCAATCTATTTCAAAACATTTCCAAAAGTTTTTATTTGATGTTACCTCTCCCCCAAACTTAAACTAAACAGTGACCTCACTGTTGACACATGGGAAGGGCAACGACTGACTTATCAAAAAGTTTTCAAAAACAGAACAGAAAATAAAAACCTAAGATAGACTCGATCCTAAAGGCAAAGTGTGTCAAGACATACCATCAGGCCTTGAACCTCTTGCTTCTCCTCAGAGCAGAGTCAGCTTCTTTCTTTGTTCTCTTCTCTTCCTCTCTTGCTCTTTCTTCTTCATCAGTCTCCTCTTCTGATGGTTGATTTGGCTCAGGAACAGCTTCCTCAGGCTTATCAACAGTTGTCTGTGGTGCATCTTTCTTCTTTGTTGTTCTCTTTCTTTTTGTAGTAGGAGTGGTCAAGATCTGATCCATCTCCTCAGATGCAGCCTTATCCGTCATAGCCAAATTAACCTGTGGAGGTGCATTATCAGGCTCATGCACAGTCTCCACTCCCAGAGTACCCTCCTGCAAAGGGGTATGCTTTGTAGCATCTGCACCCTTCAAAGGCGTGCCAGTACTTTCCTCTGGGTTTGGGTCTTGTCTGTCTGACCCAATCTCTTCCTCTTCACTCTTCTTCTCCTCTGACCGGTTGATTTCTTTCTCATGGGCATCAGAATTGCCATCCCCCTCAATGTAGTCACTGTCAGCCCTCTCATAGTACTCATCTTCCTCATCTTCCAAAGCTACATCCTGGTTCTCACCAATTTGTGGTGAGGCAGGAGTTTTCTCCATTGGTTCAGCATGGGCTTCCTTATCTTCCACTACCACCTCAGCTGGTAGCTTCTTCTTCTTGTGACTCTTCTTCTTTTTCTTCTTTTCTTTCTTATTCTCTTCTTCCTTCTCTTCTTCCACATCTTCTTCTTCCACAATAACCTCTTCAATAGTTGCCTTCCTCAATTTCTTCTTTTTCTTCTTCTACTGCTTGCTGGAGCTCTCAGGCACGTCAGTGGTTTCCTTTTCTTTAGGCGAGTCCGGATTGAACTCACCCAAGATCTCCACTGGGAATGCAGGTGCTCTCATATAGTCAAAGTTCGGAAAATGGAGGGACAAGTTGCTGATGTACCAGGCATGGGTATCAGCACTCTGTAGTACCCGGCGCAAAAAAATATACAGATATGCAATGATGAAATGCAATGCACAAATGTAAACAATGAAGCCGCCACCATATTTTATTTATCCCACGAGGGAAAAGGAAAATAATGATAAAACCTTAAAGATCGGGTTCGGGAGTTGGTTACATGAGGGGAAGACGTTAACACCCCCTCATATCCGTTGTACTCAACGGGAACCATTTGAGGAATTTTGGTTTGCATAAACAAAGATAACCGTATGAAAAGAAATAAATTACCGCATATTGAACAGAAAGGAAAAAAAAGAGTTTTTTATTATTTGGCTTGACGAGAGAGGCTCTCGCTCCTACGTATCCCCCAAGTACAATGAGGAAGTCAAAGCTCACGTAGTTCTTCCTGAAAAGAAAGATTTTTGTTTGTTGGTTGTTTTTAGTGAACGATGCTTAGGTCGCATTCCACTGATACAACAGTATGCTTGTATGCTCGCTTCGGAGGCTTAAGCGTTTGTCGGTAGCAGGGGAATGGATAAAGCGTCATCCGTTTACGAAAAACAGAAGTTAAAAGAGATTTTTGACAGTTTGAAAAAAGAGATTGACTGCACAAAGCAGTTGGAAAGGTTGACTGCACAGAGGCAGGAAAAACAGTTGAGTGGGTTGAGTGTCTTTTATGATTTTAGAAAATTGTTTTGAGAATGAGAATGATCCTAAATCACGAGTCGTAAGTCAGGGACCGGATCATCCGAGCAGAAACGAGTCGTACGACAGGCTCCCTCTTTTCATTCAGTTTATTAAATGAACATTCTTAATTAAAGTGAAACGAGCCGAAGGCGAGTCGTAAGTCAGGCTCCTTCCCATTTCATTTAATTAATGAGTGTTCCGTTTTAAATGGCATGCGAATAATTCGAAGCCAGAGTCGTACGACAGAGACTGATTTATTCACATTCCATATTCAAAGATAAGTTCACAACAGATTTTCAGATCAGAAAAGAAAAGAAAAGAAAAAAGGGTAGAAGATGCGAAGAATGCAAATGTATGATATATGATGATGACAGTGTAATAATGCAACAATTAAATAATACTCGAAATAAATATGCGGACACATAAATAAATGAGTAATCAGATAATCAGGCATAAATTGAAACTGACAAACAGAGAAGCAAATTAACGGACATTTTAGCAAGCAAGCGTAAGATAAGCTCAAGACGAGTCGTACGTCAGGCTCTTGCTTATCTTACGTTCAGAACATCAAATCACATTTTGAATGAAATAAGAAATAAATTCAAAGCGCGAGTCGTAAGACAGGGCCCAATTTATCTTTATTTTACTCAAAAATCAGATATAACAGATAACCGAGGTATTAATTAATTATGGCATTACAAGTGATCAGGCGAAATGACGAAAAAGATCGTTTAAACAAAATTAATTAAAATAGGATAAACAGAGACAAGTCGTAAGTCAAGCCCTTTTATCTCTATGTTAATTAAATTGTTTAAAATATTCGAAATAAAAATAATTCGAGGACACGAGACGTACGTCAGAGTCCGATTTATTTTTATTTCGAATATGAGCTTTCGAACATAAAATGAGATAGCATTTTTTTATATATTCGTAAACATCATAAATAAATTCAATCAGCAAGGAGGTGCAACAGTAAAATTGGTGTAGCAAAGAGCAAATAAAAAACAAAAAAAAAAAAAAAAACTGGGCCCAAAACAGGGTTTAGGCCCAAACCAAAAATGAAGAAACCGGACCGGGTCGGGTGACCCGTGGGTCAACCCGCCCGGTCCAGACCCAACTCACACCACAAACAAAAAACAAAAACAGACGGGGGGGGGGGGGGGGCGAGGAGTAAAGGAGGGGGGCGCGCGGAGTAGCTGGTCCAGCCACTCACGCGTCGCCACGTGGCAACAGCCACTCCCCTTCTTCTTCCTCGCGTGAAAGAAACAGAGGCGACCGGAAAACCAATCTCGCCGGCGCCGCTGCGAGTTCACCGTCCAATCACCAAAACGAACAAGTTAATATACCATTTCGTGCGGAAATTCACAAGGATCATATATCAATCATCAAAAATAGCAAACAGAGCATGTATATATGAGTACGAACGGAAAAGGGGACGGGATCCAAAAGTTCAAAATCAATTTAACAGTTGAAATCGTGCAAAAATAGTCATTGAAAAGCATTCAGAAGCGTTTATACATCATTGATCATCGATATTTAACCTTGTTTGGTGTTTGAATGGAGCGAATTTAACGTTTTGGTTTTGGCCGGAACTTGAAACTCAGATGCGTAGCTTTCCGGTGGTTTTTTGACGAAACGGACAGTGGAATCGAACTCAGGAGGGTTGAATTATTAAGAAATGAGTATTTGATTTTGAGTTTTGGGTGATTTTTGGGTGGCCGGAAGTTGACCGGAAAATGGAATTCCGGCGGTGGCGCCGGAAAAGTGTTGGTGGAGGAAGGAGGATGTGATTTTCTGATTTTTTTGTTTTTGGGGAATTGTGAAAATGATTGGTCATGATTGAGTGATGTGAGGTGTGTATTTATAGTGATAGGAGTAGGTGAATGGTATTTGTGTAATAAGATGATTATGAGGTGGAGATGATGAGGTGTCACAATGTGATTGGTCAAAAAACAAGAAATTTTTATAAAATGGTAAAAAATATAAAAATCAATAGGAAAAATGAATAAAAATGTAGAAAAATTATAAAAATAAAATATAAACTTAAATAAAGAAATAAAAACTATTTTTGATTATTTTTGTTATTCTTCGAATAAAAAGATAAATTGCGACAAATTAAAAGAAATAAAGGAACATGAATAAATTGTAAAACAAAATTATCGAAAAAACTAATTTTTTGGTATTTCTCATAAAAATAAGAAATAATTTTTGAATAAAATATTTATTTTAAAAAGCTCAAAATTAGGGTATTACAGCTGCCCCTATTTAATTGTCTTATACTCGAATGCGTAAATGACTTGCGCCTTTATGCGTTCGAAGTAAAAGATAATTAAATACAAATGCCCTAATTTTGTGGTGTAAATGTGATGTAATGATAATGAATGCATATGGAAGATGAAGGTGGAAACATACCTGGAATAACTAGTAACTGAATACGTGAGAAAGAAATGATCATTACTCGCCCTATGAGTGTATAGACCATAAAAATTGAGTCGTCTCCCCTCAAGGTGCGTTATCTCCAAAACTGATCATTACTCGCCCTATGAGTGTATAGACCATAAAAAGCTGAGTCGCATCCCCTTAGGTGCGTTATCTCCAAAACTGATCATTACTCGCCCTATGAGTGTATAGACCATAAAAAGCTAAGTCGCCTCCCCTCAAGGTGCGTTACTCAAAAACTGATCATTACTCGCCCTATGAGTGTAGACTATAAAAAGCTGAGTCGCCTCCCCTCAGGGTGCGTTATCTCCAAAACTGATCATTACTCGCCCTATGAGTGTATAGATCATAAAAAACTGAGTTGTAGCCCTCCCTATGAGCGTATTACTCAAAAACTGATCATTACTCGCCCTATGAGTGTATAGACCATAAAAAACTGAGTCGTAGCCCTCCCTATGAGCGTATTACTCAAAAACTGATCATTACTCGCCCTATGAGTGTATAGGTCATAAAAAACTGAGTCGTAGCCCTCCCTATGAGCGTATTACTCAAAAACTGATCATTACTCGCCCTATGAGTGTATAGATCATGAAAAACTGAGTCGTCGCCCTCCCTATGAGCGTATTACTCAAAAAACTGAATCTGAAAGTACTCCACTAGTGCTTTGACATACCCTTGGGTAAAGAAACTTGCGAGAAGTGTGAGCTGAATATTCTGCCAGTATCTTTGACAAAATTCACAAGACAACTGCTTGACAATTGTTTTGCTGAAGAACTTAATCCATCAAACATCTGGAGATAACTATCTCAACCAAATTACTGAAGAAAGGATCTGTTTTAACTCTTTTGACCGAGAAAGTTGTATGTAGACCAATCTGCTGTATATAACCATTACGGAATTATTCACTGGGGAAAAGATCATCAACCCTTTCTGGTAGGTGTAGAGTGAAGATTCGTCTGATAAGAATGAAACTCTGTTGACCAACTTGCTGAATATCAGTGATTAAAACCAAACAAGTTCACTAGGAAAATTCAAGATTAACTAATCTTTCTTGTCAAGAAATTACAATTCATCAACCATCTTTCTGAAAATGCGATGTTCCAATCGACTTACTGGGATGAACAATTATCAACCGCTTCACTGGGGAAAGAAACAGACCCCTCAACCTTTCTCATTGAGAATATGATGCACTGATTGATCTGCTTGGGGATGACATTTTGTTGACCAATTCATTGGGGAACATATTCATCAACCCTTATTGCTGAGAAGTTACAATTCAATAACCGTCTTATTGGAGAATTTGGTCCGCAGACTTTTGTTACTGAACAAGAGATCCAAGTATGCAACCTGTTAAGACAACATTTTAAACATGTACTTCATGAATGCATGATTGTGCACCTCTGATGCCTAAATGCAGAACTAATACAGATGAAATATCTGATTATGTGCAGGATTTGGTGTGATTCTTTTTTATGCACGAACCTATATGCGGGAATGCATGAATATGCATGAGTGCATGAATTTCTGAGTTTGTTTTGGGGAGAGTTTGAATTTCCCGACACCGAGGATTTGAGTAACTCCATTGAGGTGAAATCCTGAGATGTTGACTGTCGTTGCGGGACGAACGTTCAATCAAGCTTCCAAAAAGGATAGCAACTTTCTTCATGAGATGGAATCAAGAGATTGCCATGATTTTCTGTAATGGATTGGGAGAGTTTACTGTATGCCACTGGTTTCCCTTCAGATGTTTTAAAAATCAAAACAGTTTGTAATCTTTTCAAATGCTTTTATTTTTCACAATGAATAGCACAAACATATGCAATCAGAACATAAAAGCAAGCAGACACAATATGATTGAAAGTGAAAATTTTATTCATTGCGCGAAAATGCGGGGAGTTTTTACAACTGGATGCTAATCCCTCAATGAGGTGATTGCAAATTGAAACTAAGATAATGGCAATGAATATAAATGAATTCCACTGAATTATAACGATGCCATCCTTCTTCATGATCTCGAGTTTACAAGGCTTTCCTTTGGTGAAAGGAGACTGAGTCAATCCTTTCTGTCTGAAAGTTTCCTCTTCATGTAGAGTAGGGTATCGCAGCAGTGTGCATTGAGAGTGGAAACTCTTCACCATCCATGATATTAACAACCAAAGTTCTGTCATATCTCATCACATATGACTTTTCAGGAGAATATAATCTTGACACAGTATGCCCCAAGCACTGGAATCTATGACGGATATGCCCCTGACCTACTGATATTTGCAGTGTATTCTAGTTCTTGAACCAATTCACTCTTGATAAGCAGGGTATTCAACTTGTTTGCCCCTGTTTGGCATAATCTATAGATGGCTTGCCCCTAGCTAGGAGCGTTTCAAATCAGCTTTGCCCCATGATCTGACCACAACTCAGATCTCTTTGATGTCAAGTATTGATTTGCAGGTAAAATCATTTCTTTTGAAAAGTGTTTTGCACATGCAAGTTTTTTTTTGAAACACATATGATGTGTAGAAAAGAGAGATGATTATTAGTTACTCAACAAACTGGATGAGTCAGCTTAACAATACATTTGCCGAATGCTTTCAAAGTGAACCTAGCTTCATTTAGGTCTTTTGAGTATTATAACATGCAACTAAAATTCATGTAAATCAAGCCAAAAGAAGATATAAATTGTGTTATCAAATTCCCCATACTTGAACATTTGCTTGTCATTAAGCACATAAATAGTAACTCTTTTTTAGCACTTGTTTGAAAACACGACATGACAACTCTAATCATACGTGGTTGCCGGCTAGAGAAGAAAATCAAGTAATAAACATCAATACCAAGGGTACTGTAATAACACAAAACCACACATTGTAGTCAAAGACTCTCATCATATGAAGACAAATCTGAAGCATTTTATTGTGACTCTAACTTTTGCCTAAATTTTATTCACCCTTTTCATTCAGGTGCAATCACATTAAGCCCGTTATCTTGTACACACTCATGGTAGAAAAATCTGTTAGTGATTATGATCATAAATCGAGGGGAGCTGGTAAAATCAGTTTGGTAAACCCCTCTTTCTCTTCCAAATGCAGTTGTGGGGGATCGGATAGCAACCCGCCCTACCAAGTTCAGAACCAGTCTCCTCTGAACCAACTACTAAATGGGTACATTTACTATAGTTTTTCAACAACTGCTGGGTTAAACAACCGAGTGAGGGTCATCTAACTCAATAAGTGCATTGAACAAAGTATGCAAAATTTTCATTTCTGGATCATTCACTTATGTTCATCGATTTCCTACTTAGTTTGTGTACAAGATGGTGCCGACTGCTAAGATAAACTACTAAGAGTTACTTAAAAACTTATGTTCAGGTCTTCGTCAAAATCAGTACTCAAATTGATCTTACATACTTCAAAGAGTCTAAGATGTTAAGACAGTACCGATTTTATTGAATCATTTCTGAACCTTCATAATAGCCTAAAGTGCAAAACAACCTATATACTCTTAAAGTGTCAGGTCAAGTGTCAAACCAAAATTGCTTATTTTCTTAAAAAGATATATCTCAAGAAACTGGGAGAATCAGATAACAACAAAACATATGCAAGAATGACTCGATTCAATCATAATTTTTTTTGAAACAATGCCTTTCATCATCAGCTAGATTTTTTCACAATTGAAAGCATACATCAGCGAAAATCAGTTATTCATTTTCATCATCCTCGCTCCAAGTTTGCGAGTAAATAAAAAAAGAGGTGAATACAGATGGATTGATTCCGAAACATGCATGTGCAATACATAATCTTAAATGCAAAACAAATACTTGACAAGAGATAAAATGTCTGATCAACTTGCTCTTTCATATCCTATTATGGGGAGACACCCAATTTAACCTTTTTCTTCGTCAGTTCCCGGATCGATCACCGATGAAGTTCAATCATTTTATGCTTTTGATCCAACAATCATATTAGCTCTTTAACGAAGCTTGCAACCCGAAACCATGAAGAATTACGACACAATTATGATTCAATAGATTCACTTCTGAATGATGATTCTTTTTTTTGAATTAGATTGAATGCAAAAGTGTTTTATGAATGCAAGAAGTTATTGTCATTTTTCATTTATCTTTTTAAAACTGTAAAAGAAGAATAAATAAGACAGAAATTGCACAAGAAGTACTTTTTTCATTAATTGTAAATTAAACATTAAGACAAAGTGGCCCTACAAGCACAACCATTTATTCAAGGCTGAACAAAGGTGTTTTGAAAAGAAAACAAATTGCTTTGAAATAAAAACAACTTCTGAGATTCCAACAGCCTTCCAATTCGTGAGCACAGTCTCTAGAGAACACTGGCGCACTCAAACCTGATTCTTTCAAACAGCATCCTTGTCATCAATCATAGCAATGTAACCATCAACACGGTAACCAGCACTGCTAAAAACATCCTCAATCTTTGGAATCTTGTCTTGAACCTTCTTCAGAGTTGCTATCCCTTTGGATGACTGATATCCCAAACCGAAGCGATCCTTTTTCTCAGGCAAGACCAACATCTGTCCCAAACCAGTAGGACGTCCTTCCTCTAAGGCTACTTTCAAGCTTTTCAAAGATGTAACGGATCCCTTTTCTTTCCGACCGTCACTTTCAAGCTTTGCACGTTCATTCTGATCAATAGTGGCAACCAAAGTTTCCCTTTTGGCGTATCCCACTTGCACTAAACCTTGATCCATCAGTTGTTGCAAACATTCCTTCAGCTTTGAACAGTGGTTTGGATCCTTTTGACAATCATCACAATCAGAGTGTAATTTCTCAAACTCTTCATAACTCAGCAGCATCTCTCGGACAGATGACAAAGGTGTTTTGATTAGAGAAACATCCCTTATCAAATTTCCACCAATTTCAACACAACTCACATTGCCTGTTGGGTGTTTAGGCAGTGGATCAGTGGTCACATTGGGTCCGCTTTCTTTGAAAGTCAAATCGTTCTCATCAATGAGGTCTTGTACTTTGTGCTTAAAAGCTTTGCAATTATCAGTAGAGTGACCCACAATACCAGCATGGTAATCACATTTAGCGTTAGCATCATACCAATCAGGGAATGGTGGAAGCAAAGGTCTTAACTGCTTAGGCGTCACTTCACCACTATGAATCAAATAAGGGAGCAATTGACTGTACGACATAGGGATAGGATCAAAAACCCTACGAGGTTGTGGAGGATTCCGCTTTTGTGGTGCCTGTTGATGATGTTGAGACACCGGGTTTTGATACTGATAATTTGGAAACTGTTGGTGCTGAGCAGCAGCCAAGTATGGAAAGGGAAAGTAGGGAAACTGAACAGGTGCTATTGGCTGCGCCTGATTGCCCCTTGAGGATATAACATTAGTCTCACCTTCCTTCTTTCTATTAAAACCACCACCAGGCTTCCTTGTATTATTGCTTTGTGAACTAGAAGCAGCTGAAATCTTCCCATTCTTGATCCCCATTTCGACTCTTTCACCAACTCGGACCAACTCGGCGAAATCAGAGGAAGTATTACTAACCAACCTTTTAAAGTAAGTTCCTTGCAGAGTATTGGTAAGTATTACTAACCAACCTTTTAAAGTAAGTTCCACAAGTTCCGTCTCCAAGAGCGGAGGACGTACTTGAGAAGCTAAGGATCTCCATCTTTGAGCATAGACCTTGAAACATTCACCCTCTTTCATAGTGGTATTCTGGAGCTGAGTGCGACTTGGAGCCATATCCATATTATACTGGTATTGCTTGAGGAAAGCATTGGCCAAATCCCTCCACGACAGGATATTACCTTTTTCAAGCTGCATGTACCAATTGAGCGGCACACCAGCTAGACTTTCTTGGAAACAGTGTATCATCAGTTTGTCATCATGAGAATAAGAGGCCATTTTTCTGACATACATAACCAGATGATTCTTCGGGCAACTCAAACCCTTATACTTCTCGAAATCAGGCATTTTGAACTTTGGTGGAAGCACAAAATCAGAGACCAAGTACATCTTTGAGAAATCCAACGGATCATTACCCGTTTCTACCAGATTTAACCTCTCCTCTAGAGCCTGATATTTCTGCTTTGTTTCTTCCAACTGAGGAGCAAAATCAAACTTTGGTTCACTAACCGGAAGCACGGGTCCTTGGTAAGCAAACCTAGGCCCACGCAATTCGGGACCCTGGTACACATCCCTAGGATCCTCAAATGCGTCTTGATCTAAATCCATTACTTGTTGCACAGATGTAACCCTAGCAGGGGCTTCCACAATTGAAGCAGAAGCTGCTGGCACATATCCTGGTGGAACATAAACCTTAGGCAGACCAAAAGTAGGCCAATCAAAGCCAGCAGAGGCATTTTCTTGAGCAACCATAACTGCAGGTGCAGGAGCCTCAACCACCTTTGGTTGCACATTCTTATTAACCAACATCTCAAGAATCTGATCTAGCTTCCCACCCAACAAGGTCATTCTTCCATCCAACTGGGTTACCTGTCCACCCAACTGAGTTACTTGTCCACCCATCTGGGTTACCTCAGCCTTGAGCGCATCGTGCTTCTCTTGCCAATTGTCCATAATGTGATGAGCAACTCTTCTTGTAAAATAACGGTGCCGGGAAGGTAGCTGTTGGAATGAATGAATGGAAATGAGATTTTTAATCGATAAAAATGCATGATTTTTTTTTTTTTTTTTTTATGAATGAAAATGCATGATTTTTTTTTTCAAAGACTTTTTCCACATTTTTTGTAAATGTATGAAAGATGAACATGCATGATTATTTTCATGGATGCATGAATGTATGAATGCAATGCATGTATATGATCACAGTAACATTGTATCATCTGGCGAACTTGATCTCAAAGTCACAAATCTTCCATTTTCATAACAACTGGGTTCTTTTCAAAATGGAATCTCTGAGGCCAAAAGTTCAAGGTTACCTGTAACCCACCCTCTCACATGTTGTTCTAGGTTGATAAGGTTACCCAAAATCTTGATTACTTTTCCCAAAAGCAACCTCATCTGGGCGAGATCATAACACCAACTGGATGAGTCGACATTATAACCTCGACACATGTTCTAAACGGTGGTCCCTAGACAAAAGTTTCGGACATCTAATAAAGGCCACCAGAGTTTCGGACCCAACAAGGAAACATGAAGCCCGCAAGGCGTAAGCCAAGGAGTCCAATTATTCCAAGTGAATTTATTCTGGTTGAGACCATCACATCCAAGCCCAGAGACGTTCGTCAGGGAGCCCAACATGACAATCCCTCAACTAATCCTGAATATCACTCTAGCTCGGGTACGGAGCATAATCACACTGTAACCAAGAACCAAGCCATAAAGGCAAAAAGAAAAAAAAAAGGAGTAGAAGAGAAGACAAAGCCAGCAAATCCAGACAGTTCAATATTTTGCGGTAAAATAAAAGATAGGACAGATACGGCTAACCTGGCATAAGCAAACCAAAAGCCCCAAATTAGGCTTAACTCACTAACAAGTTTCCCCAGTGAAGTCGCCAGCTGTAGTACCCGGCGCAAAAAAATATACAGATATGCAATGATGAAATGCAATGCACAAATGTAAACAATGAAGCCGCCACCATATTTTATTTATCCCACGAGGGAAAAGGAAAATAATGATAAAACCTTAAAGATCGGGTTCGGGAGTTGGTTACATGAGGGGAAGACGTTAACACCCCCTCATATCCGTTGTACTCAACGGGAACCATTTGAGGAATTTTGGTTTGCATAAACAAAGATAACCATATGAAAAGAAATAAATTACCGCATATTGAACAGAAAGGAAAAAAAAGAGTTTTTTATTATTTGGCTTGACGAGAGAGGCTCTCGCTCCTACGTATCCCCCAAGTACAATGAGGAAGTCAAAGCTCACGTAGTTCTTCCTGAAAAGAAAGATTTTTGTTTGTTGGTTGTTTTTAGTGAACGATGCTTAGGTCGCATTCCACTGATACAACAGTATGCTTGTATGCTCGCTTCGGAGGCTTAAGCGTTTGTCGGTAGCAGGGGAATGGATAAAGCGTCATCCGTTTACGAAAAACAGAAGTTAAAAGAGATTTTTGACAGTTTGAAAAAAGAGATTGACTGCACAAAGCAGTTGGAAAGGTTGACTGCACAGAGGCAGGAAAAACAGTTGAGTGGGTTGAGTGTCTTTTATGATTTTAGAAAATTGTTTTGAGAATGAGAATGATCCTAAATCACGAGTCGTAAGTCAGGGACCGGATCATCCGAGCAGAAACGAGTCGTACGACAGGCTCCCTCTTTTCATTCAGTTTATTAAATGAACATTCTTAATTAAAGTGAAACGAGCCGAAGGCGAGTCGTAAGTCAGGCTCCTTCCCATTTCATTTAATTAATGAGTGTTCCGTTTTAAATGGCATGCGAATAATTCGAAGCCAGAGTCGTACGACAGAGACTGATTTATTCACATTCCATATTCAAAGATAAGTTCACAACAGATTTTCAGATCAGAAAAGAAAAGAAAAGAAAAAAGGGTAGAAGATGCGAAGAATGCAAATGTATGATATATGATGATGACAGTGTAATAATGCAACAATTAAATAATACTCGAAATAAATATGCGGACACATAAATAAATGAGTAATCAGATAATCAGGCATAAATTGAAACTGACAAACAGAGAAGCAAATTAACGGACATTTTAGCAAGCAAGCGTAAGATAAGCTCAAGACGAGTCGTACGTCAGGCTCTTGCTTATCTTACGTTCAGAACATCAAATCACATTTTGAATGAAATAAGAAATAAATTCAAAGCGCGAGTCGTAAGACAGGGCCCAATTTATCTTTATTTTACTCAAAAATCAGATATAACAGATAACCGAGGTATTAATTAATTATGGCATTACAAGTGATTAGGCGAAATGACGAAAAAGATCATTTAAACAAAATTAATTAAAATAGGATAAACAGAGACAAGTCGTAAGTCAAGCCCTTTTATCTCTATGTTAATTAAATTGTTTAAAATATTCGAAATAAAAATAATTCGAGGACACGAGACGTACGTCAGAGTCCGATTTATTTTTATTTCGAATATGAGCTTTCGAACATAAAATGAGATAGCATTTTTTTATATATTCGTAAACATCATAAATAAATTCAATCAGCAAGGAGGTGCAGCAGTAAAATTGGTGTAGCAAAGAGCAAATAAAAAACAAAAAAAAAAAAAAAAACTGGGCCCAAAACAGGGTTTAGGCCCAAACCAAAAATGAAGAAACCGGACCGGGTCAGGTGACCCGTGGGTCAACCCGCCCGGTCCAGACCCAACTCACACCATAAACAAAAAACAAAAACAGACGGGGGGGGCGAGGAGTAAAGGAGGGGGGCGCGCGGAGTAGCTGGTCCAGCCACTCACGCGTCGCCACGTGGCAACAGCCACTCCCTTTCTTCTTCCTCGCGTGAAAGAAACAGAGGCGACCGGAAAACCAATCTCGCCGGCGCCGCTGTGAGTTCACCGTCCAATCACCAAAACGAACAAGTTAATATACCATTTCGTGCGGAAATTCACAAGGATCATATATCAATCATCAAAAATAGCAAACAGAGCATGTATATATGAGTACGAACGGAAAAGGGGACGGGATCCAAAAGTTCAAAATCAATTTAACAGTTGAAATCGTGCAAAAATAGTCATTGAAAAGCATTCAGAAGCGTTTATACATCATTGATCATCGACATTTAACCTTGTTTGGTGTTTGAATGGAGCGAATTTAACGTTTTGGTTTTGGCCGGAACTTGAAACTCAGATGCGTAGCTTTCCGGTGGTTTTTTTGACGAAACGGACAGTGGAATCGAACTCAGGAGGGTTGAATTATTAAGAAATGAGTATTTGATTTTGAGTTTTGGGTGATTTTTGGGTGGCTGGAAGTTGACCAGAAAATGAAATTCCGGCGGTGGCTCCGGAAAAGTGTTGGTGGAGGAAGGAGGATGTGATTTTCTGATTTTTTTGTTTTTGGGGAATTGTGAAAATGATTGGTCATGATTGAGTGATGTGAGGTGTGTATTTATAGTGATAGGAGTAGGTGAATAGTATTTGTGTAATAAGATGATTATGAGGTGGAGATGATGAGGTGTCACAATGTGATTGGTCAAAAAACAAGAAATTTTTATAAAATGGTAAAAAATATAAAAATCAATAGGAAAAATGAATAAAAATGTAGAAAAATTATAAAAATAAAATATAAACTTAAATAAAGAAATAAAAACTATTTTTGATTATTTTTGTTATTCTTCGAATAAAAAGATAAATTGCGACAAATTAAAAGAAATAAAGGAACATGAATAAATTGTAAAACAAAATTATCGAAAAAACTAATTTTTTGGTATTTCTCATAAAAATAAGAAATAATTTTTAAATAAAATATTTATTTTAAAAAGCTCAAAATTAGGGTATTACACACTCCACAACCAAAACCTCTGCATATCCCTTCTCAATTCGGATAGCAGGTCTTTTCCTCCATAAGCACTAGCGCCAGGTGCACTAGGCTTAGCAGCAGGCAACTCCTGACTTGCCTTTCTTCCAGTGTTTCCCTTGATCAGCGTTCTAATAGCCTTGGCATCAAACCCAGCCACAGGCTTCTTCACTTCATCTCCCATCCTATGGGGAACTACTTGCTTCTTGCACAGAGCAGTAATGAGACAGGGGAAGTATAGCATACCTTTCCTAGTTGAACACTTATGGATTTCATCAGATATGATCCTCCCAACATTGATAGGCTGCTTCTCAATGATGCAGTGCAGCAGGATTAGTCTTGCTTTACTCACAGTGTCATTGTGAGTTGTTGGGATGATGCTGTGCTTCAAAAATTGGTACCAAACCTTTGGTACAGGCTTCAGGTTCATCCTCTGAACAGTCTTCTCATTCTCACCTACTCCTAGATTCCATTCAGTTCCAAGAATAGTGAGCTTCAGCATTATCTCCTCCAGTTGTTCTTCATCCATGGAGTCAAGGAAAGCAGAATAGGCATCCTCTGATACGTCAATGCCATAGAACCAGTTAATGTTTGCCTCTGAATAGAGGATTGCTTTTCCTCGCACCATAACTTCTCTTCTCTTCTGGTGAATGTTGGTAAGGTTGGAATAGAACTCCTTCACCAGTTGGGTGTTGTAACTTGAGGGGTGTGCAACAAACTTCTGCCACTTGAGAGAATGGATGATCATCGCAAGGTCTTCTCTGATTTCCAAACGCTCAAAGTCAGCGTTGAATATGAATCCACGTTCAGTATGGATTTGCTTGGAGTTGAAAACTTCATAGCGTTCAGCAACATCGCTATTAACAAACACATCATAATCTTCTTCTTCTTCAGACATGGCAGCAGTTATCACTTGCCTCTTTCCAGTTGACATGATTGCGTGATAAGGATTGATGAAACGGTGGGTGTTTTGAAAGGTAAGGGTTTGTAGAATTTGTTTGCAGAAAGTAGAGAGAGTAGTAGGTTTAGAAAGTTTGTTTGTTTGTAAAGGGGTTTTATGAGTGAGAAGGGTTGGTTTATATAGAAGGTAATGGGTGGTTATATTTTTGGTACGGATATTGATGGAAAAGATATGGAAAATTTTATAGACGTTGGGATAATGATGAATGATGGCGGATGATGTGGGTTTAACCGTTGGAAAACTGGTTTACACGCTAAATCAATGCAACGGCTAGTTCAGCGCGTGATATCACTTTGTCTGCCAAATGCCACGTGGTAACGTCTGATAACCACTGACTCATCATTCCAGCTTCCTGTTGATAACCTCTGGCATGCCTCTTCCTTTGGACTTAGTTAAGTCCACATTTACTTCAATCTCCCTTCATTGGTTCACTGATTGGCATAGAGCTTAAGAATGGTGCCAGTCACCGTATCTGTCATCACTCAGCCAACTAGACAAAGGCAACTAGAGATAACTAGTGCCTTGCCTCCCAACAGCAATCTATTTTCACACATTACCTGAAATTAACACAACTAAAAACAACAAAATTTATTAGAATGCTGGGTTGCCTCCCAGCAAGCGCTTGGTTTCAAAAAGTCCTCAGCCTGACTTTCAAAACCATGATTAAGAATCATCAAGGGTGGTGGTGACTCTCTTCCTTGAGTCATCACCCCAATAGCTTTTCACTCTCTGACCATTTACTTTAAATTCTTTACCACTTGTTTCATCAAGAAGGTCAACAGCACCATAGGGATAAATTTTCAAAAGCTTGAATGGTCCTAACCATCTTGATTTTAGTTTACCAGGAAACAACTTAAGCCTAGAGTTGTAGAGCAACACATACTGACCCTCTACCAACTCTCTTTTCTGAATCTTTTTGTCATGCCAGGCTTTAGTTCTTTCCTTGTACAATTCAGCACTCTCATAAGAAAACAACCTATGTTCCTCCAATTCAGATAGTTGTAAAAGTCTCGCCTTACCAGAAGCTTTAAAATCAAAATTAAGTTTCTTAGTAGCCCAAAAGGCTTTGCATTGAAGCTCTATAGGTAAGTGGCAAGCCTTTCCAAAAACTAATCTGAATGGGGACATTCCCAAAGGTGTTTTGAAAGCAGTTCTGTAGGCCCACAGAGCATCATCTAACAGTTTTGACCAATCTTTTCTTGATGGATTAACCATCTTTTCTAAAATCCTTTTAATTTCTCTATTAGACAACTCTGCCTGCCCACTTGTCTGTGGATGATAAGCAGTGGCAATCCTATGTCTCACACCATATTTGGCCAGCAACTCCTCAAAAAATTTGTTACAAAAATGTGAGCCTTCATCACTGATGATTGCTCTTGGAGTGCCAAATCTAGTGAAGATGTTTTTCTTTAAAAATTTAGTCACTACTCTTGCATCATTAGTGGGGCTTGCAATTGCCTCCACCCACTTGGACACATATTCCACAACAACTAATATATATAGATTACCAAAAGATTGAGGAAATGGTCCCATGAAATCAATACCCCAAACATCAAATAATTCAATTTCTAAAATGTTTGTAAGAGGCATCTCTTGTCTTTTGGACACATTTCCACTTCTTTGGCATCTATCACAGTGCTTCACAAAATTATATGAATCTTTGAACAAAGATGGCCAATAATAGCCACATTGAAGCACCTTGGCAGCAGTTCTTTCACTTGCATAATGTCCACCATAAGGTGAAGCATGGCAATATGATAAGATCTGTCTTGCCTCTTCCTCAGCCACACATCTCCTCATTATCTGATCAGCACACTTTTTGTATAAGAAGGGTTCATCCCAAAAATAATGTTTCATTTGAGACAAAAATCTTTTCTTTTGTTGAAAATTAAAATCAGGGGATAAGTGCTTTCCAACCAGATAATTTACAATGTCAGCATACCAAGGTGTCTTATCAGTAGTTATCATTAGGAGTTGTTCATCAGGAAATTGCTCTTTAATTACATACCTGTCATGGATTTGCACTTCTTCATGTAGTCTAGACAAATGATCAGCAACCTGATTTTCAACACCTTTCTTGTCTCTAATCTCTAGATCAAATTCTTGCAACAACAAAACCCATCTGATAAGTCTTGGTTTAGCATCCTTCTTTGTAAGTAGATATTTGATAGCTGAATGATCTGTGTACACCACCACTTTTGTATCAACTAGATATGCTCTGAATTTGTCAAAGGCATCTTGGGGCCTTCATATTCTGTTTCAATTCTCAATGAAATAGCTTTGCAATGTTCTTTTCCTTTATCTTGGGAAGTAGAAGCAGGGGTCTCAGTGGCACTCGGTAGTGAACCACTAGCTCTTGAAGTTAAGGCAGTAGCAATCTGCCCCATTTGAGTCTCTAAATTCTTGATACTAACCCCTTGGGCAGTAATCTGATTCTTTGTCTCAGCAGCAAAATTCTTGGTCTCTTGCATGAAAGCCTTGAGAATACCTTCCAGTTGATTAGTGTTGGCAACTGGAGGCGTCGCCATTTGTTGATTATTGGACCAAGAGAAATTTGGATGGTTCTTCCGATTGGGATTGTAAGTGTTGCTATATGGGCTGTTGTTCCTAGCCACATAGTTTACACTTGCAGGATTTGCAGGACAATCTTCAAACAAATGAGCATTAGCACAATACACACATGAAACTTCAGTTGCACTTGTCAATGCCTTAACAGTCTCAACAGCTGGCTTCTCTGGAGTAAGCAGATTCTTCAACATGTTATGCATAGAAGCTATCTGAGCAGCTAGTGCAGTAGTTTCACTAACTTCATGCATTCCAGCAGCCTTCTTGGTAGGTTGAGGGTTAGCCCTCACAGTTGGCCACTGATAAGTGTTAGCAGTTATGCTCTCTATCAGCTCAAAACCATCAGTATAAAACTTTGACAATAGGGATCCTCCAGCAGATGCATCTAGCATATTCCTTGAAGCAGGTACCAACCCATTATAGAATGTCTCAAGTTGCATACACACAGGAATACCATGGTGTGAACATTGTCTCAGCATCTCTTTGAATCTCTCCTATGCATCAAACAAAGTCTCATCTTCTCCTTGTCTGAATGAAGTGATTTCATTCCTCATCTTTGCATTCTTGATAGGAGGAAAGTATTTGGCTAAAAACTTCTCAGCTAGAGTATTCCAAGTAGTAATGGAATTAGGCTCTAGAGAGTTAAGCCAACTCTTTGCTCTATCCCTTAATGAATAAGGAAAGAGTCTCAGCTTGAAAGCGTCATCAGTAATTCCAGGAATTTTAAAGTTACTTGCCACCTCCAAGAATTGTCTCATGTGCAAGTGAGGATCATCAGTAGCAACTCCACTAAACTGTCCAATAGTCTGCAACATTTGGAACATCATAGGCTTGAACTCGAACGCAGCAGTGGTAATCTCCTCTCTAACTATGCCAGTGTTCATAGAATTATGGTCAAACACTGCATAATCCCTTATGCTTCTACCTCTATCATTGGCAATGCCAATAATGTCAGGATTCTGAGGTTCAATAGGAGGGTTCTGCCCTCCTGGTGGTGGATCTTCTCCAGGATCAGCCATGGTTACTTCTTCTTCTGAACTAGAGCCAGAAGCTTGTACACTTGTTTCTTCAAAAACCAGACTAGTACCAGAGTCTTGCCTCTGATTGCCTCTTGTATTCCTCCTACGAATTCTGAATGTTCTTTCTATTTCATGATATGGTCTGTACTCAGGTGTAAGCAATCTACACATGCAATTTCAGAGCACACCTGTAGATAAACCACTTGACAGAAAAGATCAAATAACAACAATAAACTAAAACTACAATAAATGAAAATGGAACTTAAAACCGTGCTATTCCCCGGCAACGGCGCCAAAAACTTGGTGGTTGGCAAATGTGATACGCAAGTATACGCAGTCAATCATAGCAAGTAATAAGTGAAAAGAGTGTCGAACCCACAGGGAATAGTCTAAGGGTTATGCATTCCAAGTTCAAATAAAGTGTTTAGTCTATTGTAATGGTAACAAAACATATTTGGTTTTTAACACAATAAATAAAATAACAGTTATATAAAGTGATGGTTGAAAACAAGAATAAAAGGGTAGCTGAGATTAAGATCCATTTAATACATGAACGAAGCATAGTGAATGATAACTACTGTCGTGCCATCTGTGAGCAAGCTTGCCTTGTGGTGTATGTCTACAACGTTAGATATTAAAATGGGGTATAATGAACTGGCTCTGTCGAGGTTACTATTAATCCCATTAGAGTTCAGAAAAGAACGTGCTTGATCCCACTAAGGCCCTTAACTTATCCATAAGAAAAGGTAGGGATTACATGTCTGCTCTCACTTAACCTTATTAACTTAATTATTTCCATTAACATGCTAGATGTCTCTACACATGCAACTTGTATTTAAATCTAAGTTGATCAGTCAAAGAAATAAATGTATTTTCATAAAAACATAAAGTTAAAGATGACACAAGAACAATCATTCATTCACATAAATACTTCATTCATTATATTAAACTTCACATAATCTCAACTACAAAGAGTTTAGCTCAGAATGAGCATAGAAACAACAACAATAATAACAAGTAAAGTAGTGATACCCATTACAATACAATAGATACTCCTACAGACACTGTCGTGCCTCTCGTTATCACCGATCGCCTCCTGCGACGGATTAGCTCTTCAAACGGCGCAGCTACTCTTCTTCTTCTCAGATCTATTCTCTGAGTTCCAAGCATGCATTTTTAGGTTTAGGGACGTGTATTTATAGGACAATCCTTCTTGGATCGGGTGCAACCTTAATTGTGACTACTAGGCCCAAGGAATAAAGGATATTCCATTTGCAAGGACCACTAATCATAGTACAATCATTTGTGATGTTGACAGCTGGCGAGCCAGCCAATTCATCCTTATCCTCCAAAGATGTCTTTCACAATGTTCTAGTACATTCCCAGATTTGTCTTCTAGCAGCGCTTGACTTGTTGACTTGTACGGAACTCAATGTCTTGACAGTCATTATCAGTAGATGCCTTTTGATGACGATCCAGAACCAAATAACATGCATTGACATAAGTTACCTCTAAACTAACTCTTTTTCATCAAAATTACATAATTATTCCTAATACATAATTCTAGACTCAAAACTAAATAAACTAATGAAATTGCATTAAAACATGGTTTGGTCACCATATTGGCAGAAAATAACTCATGAATAAAGGCCTAAATAACACACAAATAATGTGTCATCACTTGCAAAGACTCAAATTGTGCTCACCTTCTTTTACACAAAGTCTTACAAATGTAGAACGGGAGTTGATCATTAATAATTCACTTCAAATTAAAGTATCTCATTTATTAAGTTGTATCTATAGATTCCATGTGGTTTTCAACAAACCTATATGTAGTTTGTAATAGTATAAGTTAGATATGTATTTTTTTTTTGTACAAAGTTAGATATCTACTAACTATATATTAACCCTTTTTAAAATACTAAGTAAGTTACTAATTAACCCTTTTTAAAATTTAATCACAATTATTTAAGTTTTTATTCACGTCCTTTATCGTAATTAACTAAATATAGAGAAGTTGTTTCCCACATAAATCAACAATTAGTCACAGATTTAGTCAAACAAAAAAAAATTAGTCACATATAAAAAAAAAACTAACATGCTATTTGTGCTCCACTTTTTGAGTTACTTTGTTAAAAAAAACTAACTAATTTTTTAAGATTTTTTTTTTTGCAAAAAGCAGCTTAGTGTGATACTATAAAAAAAATAAAAAACCACCTATTTTTTGACTGAAAAAAAAAAAACCAACATGTTATTTGTGCTCCACTTTTTTTACTTACTTTGTCCAAAAAAACCTAGCTAATTTTTAAAGATTTCTTTTTGCAAAGATTATTTTGAATTCCATAGAAATGAGTGCTATAAAATTATATCATGGGCGACAAAAATAGTTTAATGATGCTATGTTTGTGCTAAGTTACTCAAATTATTAAAAAAAAACTACCCAAAGAAAACAAAAACTAAACTGCAGGTATCCTTTCTATATAAGTTACTCATAAGGCTAAAAAGGAATAACACAATATGGCAGTTTTCACTTCGTACCATCTCTCATCCTTACTACTACTTCTCCCTACTTTCTCCATCACTTTATCTTTGCTATTAATTTTCATGACAACATTTTCTAATTTGGTAAGTTTTTTACACTATTGTTGTTGTGACTTTTGTTCTTATGAGTGACATAATTTTCATCGCATGCTAAATTGGATTGACTACATCGCATGCTAAATTAGATTGACTACATTTCAAGTGTCAATAGCGTTTGGAAATAGAATAATATTTTGCTTAAATTACACTACACAAATGTCATTTAGTATAAAATATGCTAACATTACTAGATGAACAGATAAAAATATTTGACACGATCATAGAAGTTGTTCGGAAGCAAAAAGGGGGAATTTTTTTCCTATATGGATATGGTGGAACAGGAAAAACTTTCATGTAGAACACTTTAGCAACAGCTTTACGATCAAAACGGGACATTATTTTGACTGTAGCTTCTAGCGGAATTGCATCTTTATTGTTGCTTGGAGGAAGGACAACTCATTCAAAGTTCAAGATTCCAGTTCCAGCACTTGAATTTTCTATTTGCAATATAGAGAAGGGAACTGAACTAGAACAACTTTTAAAAATAACAAAGTTAATTATATGGGATGAAGCTCCTACGGCTCACAAATTCTGCTTTGAAATTTGGACAAATCCTTAAAAGACATAATGAGTGAGGATAAGTCTTCTGCGTCCAAAATATATGGAGGAAAAGTTATAGTCTTTGGTGGTAATTTCAGACAAATCTTTCCGGTAATACCAAGAGGAAGTAGATCTGATATTGTTCATGCAACAATAAATGCCTCTTTTATTTGGGATCATTGCACTGTTTTAACCCTTACCAAGAACATGCGGTTGCTAAATGGTTCATCAAATTCAAACTCTGAAGAAATTAAAAAAAATTCTGAATGGATATTAAGGATCGGGGATGGAGAAGTTTTAGAACCAAATGATGGATATGAAGATATCCCAATTCCAGATGAACTTTTAATTTCATAATTCGATGAACCCATTGAGGCAATTGTTAAAAGTACATATCCTGATTTATTGAATCATTACATTGATGGTCAATATCTACAAAGTAGAGCTATTTTAGCATCAACAATTGAGGTTGTAGATGAAATCTATGATTATATATTGAAGCACATTCCAGGTATTTCAAATTCATTAGTTGAATAGATTTAATATAATTTATAACATATACAATTATTTTTTTACAAGGTTTTATTGTGTTTTTGTTGAATATAGGTGATGAAAAGGAATATCATAGTTCAGACTCCATAGATCGAACCAAAGAAAATGATAATGAAGCATTTGAACAGCTTACACCAGAGTTTTTAAATTGTCTAAAAACATCTGGATTTCCGAACCATTCCATCAAACTAAAAGTTGGCACGCCAATTATGTTGTTGAGAAATCTAGATCAAGCTGAGGGGTTATGTAATGGTACTAGGTTGACTGTTACTAAACTTGGAGATCATGTGATTGAAGCTAAAATAATTACTGGACAAAACATTGGCAATATAATATATATTCCAAGAATGTTATTCATTAGATATAATTTCTATAAATTACTAACTGAGTTGCACTTATTTACACACACACATACATATATATTTACACTTTAATGCTTCAACCTAAAATAATTAGAAATAACAATTTTGTTCAATTTTTTTAGGAACTTGCAAAGACTCAAATTGTGCTCACCTTCTTTTACACAAAGTCTTACAAATGTAGAACGGGAGTTGATCATTAATAATTCACTTCAAATTAAAGTATCTCATTTATTAAGTTGTATCTATAGATTCCATGTTGTTTTCAACAAACCTATATGTACTTTGTAATAGTATAAGTTAGATATGTATTTTTTTTTTTTTTGATACAAAGTTAGATATGTATTTATTAATATATTTTTTTTGACCGGATATATTTATTAATATTAAGATCATATTTTATATTATATGTTTAAAACTTTATTAATGCAATGATAAAAACATGTTTTCAAATTGTAATGTGTTGCTTCTTTTAAATTTTCTTTTGATTTCTGTTTTTTTTTTTTTTTTTGACGGATCTTTGGTTTCAATTGTTATTATTTTTCTAATTAAACAAAAAAGAAATTAACAAATTAACCAACATTTTTAAAAACTACATAAATATTTAGTACAGTTAAATATAACATTTAACCATAACCCAGACCCGTGCGGATGCACGGGTATATAACTAGTGTATTTATTAATATATTTTTTTTGACGGGATGTATTTATTAATATTAAGATCATATTTTATATTATATGTTTAAAACTTTATTAATGCAATGATAAAAACATGTTTTCAAATTGTAATGTGTTGCTTCTTTTAAATTTTTTATTTATTTCTGTTTTATTTTTTGACGGATCTTTGGTTTTAATTGTTATTATTTTTTTAATTAAATAAAAAAGAAATTAACAAATTAACCAACATTTTTAAAAACTACATAAGTATTTGGTACAATTAAATATAACATTTTACCATAACCCAGACCCGTGCGAATGCACGGGTTTACAACTAGTTACAAGTTAAAGTTTGGCTTAAATACACTTTTAGTCCTCTAACTATTTTCAAAGTTTCATTTTGGTCCTTTAACTATTTTTTGCTTCGAATTGGTCCTTTAACTTTCCTTCGTTAATCAATTTAGTCCTATTCGTTAAAAAAAAGGAAAACTGTTAACTATTGCCTATGTGGCACTAAATAATTTGAATCATGGTTGTGTGACATGGCATAATCTCTCTTTAGAGAGAGAAGAAGAGATAGAAGAGAAGAGAGAACTCCAAAATTAAAATTAGGGTTTTTAAACTCCAAAATCTCAAATTCATCCCCAAATTCATGGCATAAACTCAATCATCATCCCTTTCATGAACAAATTCAACCTCCAAATCTTTCTTTAAACCACTTTTCTTGTTCACAACAACAAACCTATCTTCACATCCACAACCAGAAAATTAAAAAACTTAAAAACTCAAACTCAAAATTAAGGTTCTATGGAAGACGCAAAATGACAGCTTTTAAGGTGCTTGCGGGTGTGTTTTTCATGTTTTGGTGGAAGTTTTTTGTTGTCTTGTATGGTCTTGCTGCTTGTTTTTGTGGTCTGCCTTGGTGATGTTTTGGCTAGCTACTTCAGGATGTGTTTGTTAGCTTGTGGGGATAGCTGTTGCCTTGGTGCTTTATTATGTAATCCAGGAACAGAAAGAAAAAAAACGCAGGAAATATTTAGGATTTTTACCCTCATTCATTCACTCACTTTAACAACACAACACAACAACAAATCTTTTTAGGATTTCTGAGCAACACAAACCTCAAACCTAGAAACGAGATCATGAGAGAGTGAGATCGACGGAGAGGTAGCGACGATGAGATAGAGAGAACGAGACAGATTCAATAACATAATTTTTTTTTCTTTTTCTCTCATAGCCACAAAATGTTTTCTCTCTTCTCTCTTCCCTTCTATCTCTTCTCTCTCCAAATACACATTATGCCATGTCACACAGCCAGATTCAAGTCACTCAGTACCACATAGGCAATAGTTAACGTTTTTCCATTTTTTTAACAGTTAGGACTAAATTGATTAACGGATTGAAAGTTAAAGGACCAATTCGAAGCAAAAAATAGTTAAAGGACCAATGTGAAATCTTGAAAATAGTTAGAGGACCAAAAGTGTATTTAAGCCTTAAAGTTTTATATTAGAGTATACATATACAAATATTCAACAATATAGAAAGAAATAAACTGTAGGAGTTCCCGAACCCCAAGAACTATATGAGTACTAAGGAACTAAAAACTCCCAATAATTTATGTAAGCATTGGCAGGTGTAATCAGCTGACCCATATGTATTGAGCCAAAGAAGTAAATAAGCAATGCTAAATCAAGAGAATAAAGACTTTATTAAAAATAAGCATTATCATATTTTCATTAAGAACATTTATAAGTTTAATGCTTATCCAAATTGTATTATAGCATGCCATATTCAAAGGGGAAAACAATTGTGGGAGTTCCCGAACCCCAAGAACTATAAGAGTTCTAAGGAACTAAAAACTCCAAATCATTTATATAAGCATTGAAACAGATATTCACATTCACTTGACCCATATGTATTAAGCCAGAGAATTAAGCAATGCTAAATGTTTCTAACTAACTACAAAAGCATAAACTTGCAAAGACTTACTAAATGCACTATAAACTTATTCAATTAAGAATGCTTTATTATAAGCTAAATCATTCCTACCCACAAAAGCATAAGTGTAAATGGATATTGAGCCATAATTGTAAAAGGAATTGTGGGAGTTCCCGAACCCCAAGAACTATAAAAGTTCTAAGGAACTAAAAACTCCCAATCATTTATATAAGCATTGAAAGAATTCCATTCACTTGACCCATATGGATTAGGCCAGAGAATTAAGTAAACAATGCTAAATGATTCTACCTACAAAAGCTTAAACATACATAAACTTACTAAATGAAGAATTAAGAACATGTGAACATTTTATATGTTAACCAAACAATACTAATATCAAACAATAAAGGGGGAAGTTTCTCCCGCGTTCGACGGTGTATACCCGTCTCGACAAAAACAATAAATGGGGAAAATTGTATGAGTTCCCGAACCCCAAGAACTATATACGAGCTCTAAGGAACTAAAAACTCCTGATAATTTATATAAGCATTGAGATATACATCCACTAAACCCATATGTATTGAGCTAGAGATTAATCAAGTAATCAATGCTAAAATAAAATACTCAAAAAACTCACAAAAAAACATTTTCACCACTTCAATTCAGAAAATCAGATCCACTGCAGCATTAGAATTTGTCAAATAATCAATCAATATAAATTCAAAAGAACAAAAAGTATAATATATAATAACAATTAAAATGAATTGATTCATGGTATTGTTGACTATATAAAAATACATATGTAATTATTATTACAAATTTACAACAAACAAAGAAACGCTAAAATTAGGGTTTAGATTTGGGATCTTCTTGTTTATAAAGCTTATTATATTCTTCAAGCTCATCGTAATAAATATCCCAAACGCAACGAACGCAACCGCTACCACAACAATCACCGGGATCTGGTTTCTCCGGAGGCGGAGGGATCTCCTTCTTCTCCGCGTCGGAGTTAGGTTTGGGTTGGATCGGGTGCGGCGCGGGTGTATTGGAGGATTTTACGGATTCGGACATAGGATAGGATTGGAGGAAGAAATAGGGTGAGGTTGGGTGGAGGCGAGAGTTGGTGTTGGCGGTGGCGATGATGTTAAGAGGGAAGAGCTTTTGTGTGAAATCGGAAGAGAGTGTTCCTCTCATGGTGAAAATCGCCGCAGCCACCAATTCATGTTTGGAACGAGTAGCCACAATGGCACAATTTCTTCAATGGTTCAATGTCTTTTTATGCAAACCCTGATTTGGTTTTGGGTCCCGCCAACTTGTGGCTAATACATTTTTTTTTTTTTTTGACGGACATATGTTTTTTTTTATGAAGGCTACATATCTAGATATGTTATCAAATCTAATGTTGATTTATTGACTTGGTTGGTAGTAAGTACAAGTTAAATAGTTTAATCTGTTGTATTAATATACATGTTAAATATACTTTTTGTAGGGTGTTTTCCTATTGGTTTAGGATTTTGAGGCACAAGGATGTATTTAAGGCATGATATTGTATATATTTATTTCTGTATAAATTGCTTTATTGTATTATTTGTAAATCATTCGACTAAAGAAATTGAGACATTCAATGTGGTAATAGTTATAGTGTCAACTAAAAAGTAATTGGAAGAAGAGTACAATTAATTAAATTATGAGATACATGAGTATCCTACTTACCATATTTTTAGTAATTTGTTTGCTTCTATATTTGATAATTGAATTACTGCTGGTGTGATGGTACATGTGATAGTGAGAATTTTGGTCATCTTTGTAAATGATTTCATGATTCATATTCACAAATTAACTTTCATAAATCTTGGTCATCTTTGTAAGTGATTTCATCGTTTGATTATCTATGCTTAGTTTGTGCTTTTGAAAATTAGACTTATTTCCTTAAATGAGCATCTCGGTATGGTTCTCGCTTCTCAACTCGCACAGAAAATTTAAATAAAGTTGTCAATTGAATGTTTTTATTTTTATTGGCTAATTTGAATTGTATTCAATTGCAAATGGCTTTACAATGAAATAATTGAATTAAAGGGAAATATTAGGGTTATTTGCAGATGCAGACCTTTAAGTGAAAGTGAAAAGGCAAACGGGTTTACATTTGTTGGCAATTTTGAATCGTCTCTTGATAATGAGCTTCAAGTCATTTCCTTAGATTCATCCAAGAAGCTGTTTAAGTTTGACCATGTATTCAGGCCAGAAGATAACCAAGGTATATTAGGAGTTACAAATTTTGATATTGTTGCATCTTCAGAATTTATCTATTTCATATTCATATTATATTTTCTTTGATCATTCAATAGTGGTACATGGTTTCATTTTGTCATATTCATATACATATTTCATATTCATATTATATTTTCTTTGATCATTCAATAGTGGTACATGGTTGCATCTTTTTCTCATTCTCAGATTAGTTTATTGAACACCAATATTATGTTTTTTGTTACCTATGGTGGATGTTTCAAGAGAACTATTTGAAACATGGCTTAAATTAACCAATAAAAAGGGACTTTGTATTCAATTTTACTAATTCAAATTTAAAAAATATGTTCAATTTTGCTATCTTAATCTTTTGAGTGTTTCAACTTAAAATAATTTTAGGTTATTTTTTATGACTTTGTATGTTCAAATTTTTACTTTTGTGTTATCTTTATGATATTAAAAATGAGAAAAGTTAATGGGGCTTACTATATTAACGGGGCTATAGGTTTGAATCTTTCATTCTAACAATAGCTTCATAGAAAAAGCAACAAGATAGATTCATGAAAATGATTCTTAATTACTATTTTTTTTCTTTGAATGTATTGTTGACTTTGAATGAATATTTATGTGACTAATTTCTAGCATTTGTTAAATGTATATTTTTGTGTCTCTTTTTAGAAGAGGAGGCAAAGAAGAAAGTTCTATTCATGTATCTTACTTGGTTCCATGTACTAAAAGCTACCACATAAGGTATGACACAATATTGACATTAATATATATGATGAGAATTTAGTAGTATACTTGATATACATTGAATTTTTCTTTTTTGAAGACATTGGATTTGTTTTTCCTTTTTATTTGTTTTCACACAAACTTGATTAGAGAATATTAAATACACGGGAGGAAGAATAATAATAACTACACAATGCATTTTTCTGTTAACAACCTTCAATTTAACTACCTTTAATACAATCAAATGTTCTATAAAATTTGGATTGATTCATGTAAGTTGTTGCGATAATTTGTGGAGATGTATTTTTTAGTTTTGATTATTTCTTCACCTTCAAAGCACTTTCCTTTTTATCAATTTTTTTTTCTTCAACATTGAACTTTTTTAATTTTGTTATAGATTTTCTCTACCAACTTATGTCCTTCACTTTTTCTTTATTTCATTTCATAGAAGTTGTAAGGTGAAAAGGAGCAAGAGACACATAGTACAACCCAACCCCTTTCCCTTTCCTTCTTATTTTCAAATTTCTTTTTCTTTCTCATTTCCTACTACCGAAACACTGATCTTTTAACCATCTTTTGATACAAATCTCCATTCACGAGCCAATCTTCATCACATTCAAAATAAGTTATTCAATTTCAAATGCATGTCAATTTCAATCTGTTTTCCTCAGGTTCACGCTTTAAATCTTTGTTTTTTCAGTTAGACAATTTTTCTTTGTCACACCATAGTTTTTGAAGACTTCTCTTCATCTCTTATGGTTATTTGATGCTTTGTGTTATCTTTATTGTTTAGGACCATGAATAGATGTTCTCTCTCTCTCTCTCTCTCCATTTTTGAAGATCTCTCTTCATCTCTAATGGAGATTTGATGATTTGTGTTGTTTTTATTTTTAAAGATTGTTGAAGATATAATGATTTGACACATTATTTATGCACACCAATAGGTAAAATTGCCTCTTTTTCTCTTTCTTATATTGTATTTGTTAACTAAAGGAAAAATTAAGTTATATCATCTTATTTGTTGTTGGATGTATATTTTTGCTCGACTTAACACTATCAATGACTACTTGAAACATATATATTCAATGTGTTGAATCTCACTCATAGTTTTTTTGTATTTCCATTTTTTGTTTATTACTATTTCAAGCTAACATGTTTGTATCAACCTTTTTTGTACCCATCAATCTTATAACGATAAGGTTATTACCATGATACCGATTTCAACAAATACACTATGTTCATAGTCTTTTTTGTTAATCTCTTTGTCTTTTTGTTATTTTCAGAATGCCTCCATGTCATTTTTTACTCTCTAAATTGTTTTAAAAAAAAGACTTGACTCTCTAAAGATGTTGGAGTTGAAGAAATATACTTAATATTACTTTTGGAAAATTTTGAGTATTGTATTTGTAATGATTTTACTTAGTGATTTTGGTGCTATAATAAAAGAGTATATATATACACGTACATTATTTTTAAAAATGATTAACACGGGAAACTAAAATCCAATCTATCAATTTCACATTTTTTTAAAAATTTACATGTCTATATATATACACTTATATATTTTAACACGGGAAATTAAATTTTGTGATTGTTTCATAAGGATCTATGTGTTTACTCATATATTAATAATGTTTTCTCTTTTTTTACGCATATATTAATAAAATTGATTATTTTTTTTTTAAAAATGTACGCGTATATTTATACTCTTATATTAACACGGGAAACTAAATTTTGTGATTGTTTCTTTTAGAATCTATGTTTTTAATCATATATTACTAACTTTGTCTATTATTTTACGGAGATATTAATGAAATTGGTTATTTTTTTTTATAACTTTTACGTGTCTATATTTATATTCATATATTAATACGGGAAACTAAATTTTGTGATTGTTTCTTAAGGATCTATGTTTTTAATCATATTTTACTAACTTTGTCTATTTTTTTATGCATATATTAATGAAATTTGTTATTTTTTTTAAAAAATTTACGTGTCAATATATATACACTTATATATTAACACGGGAAACTAAATTTTGTGATTGTTTCTTAAGGATCTATGTGTTTACTCATATATTAATAATGTTTTCTATTTCTTTACGCATATATTAATGAAATTGATTATTATTTTTTTTAAAATGTACGCGGATATATAAACTAAATTTTGTGATTTTTTCTTAAAAATCTATGTTTTTAATCATATATTCCTAACTTTGTCTATTTTTTTACGGAGATATTAATGAAATTGGTTATTTTTTTTATAACTTTTACGTGTCTATATTTATATTCATATATTAATACGGGAAACTAAATTTTGTGATTGTTTCTTAAGGATCTATGTTTTTAATCATATTTTACTAACTTTGTCTATTTTTTTACGCATATATTAATGAAATTTGTTATTTTTTTTTTAAAAAATTTACGTGTATATATATATATATATATATATATATATATATACACACTTATATATTAACACGAGAAACTAAATTTTGTGATTGTTTCTTAAGGATCTATGTGTTTACTCATATATTAATAATGTATTCTATTTTTTTATTCATATATTAATGAAATTGATTATTTTTTGAAAAAAATGTACGCGGATATATATACTCCTATATTAACACGGGAAACTAAATTTTGTGATTGTTTCTTAAGGATCTATGTTTTTAATCATATATTCTTAACTTTGTCTATTTTTTTTACGCATATATTAATGAAATTGATTATTTAAAAAAAAAAAAAATTGTACGCGTATATTTATTCTCATATATTAACACGGTAAATTTTGTGATTGTTTCTTAAGAATCTATGTTTTTAATCATATATTACTAACTTTGTCTATTTTTTTACGGAGATATTAATGAAATTGGTTATTTTTTTTATAACTTTTACGTGTCTATATTTATATTCATATATTAACACGGGAAACTAAATTTTGTGATTGTTTCTTAAGGATCTATGTTTTTAATCATATTTTACTAACTTTGTCTATTTTTTTACGCATATATTACTGAAATTTGTTATTTTTTTAAAACATTTACGTGTCTATATATATACACTTATATATTAACATGGGAAACTAAATTTTGTGATTGTTTCTTAAGAATCTATGTCTTAACTCATATATTAATAATGTTTTCTATTTTTTTATGCAAATATTAACGAAATTGATTATTTTTATAAAAAATTTACATGTCTATATTTATATTCATATATTAACACGGGAAACTAAATTTTGTGATTGTTCTTAAGGATTTATGTCTTTACTCATATCTCAATAATGTTGCCTATTTTTTACGCATACATTATTAATACATAAATCTATTTTTACGTGTCTATATTTATACTCATATATTAATACATAAATCTATTTTTTGTATTATTTCTTAAGGATCTATACTTTTACTCATATATATTTTTTTGTCATAGAGATTTTAATATAATCTTAAAGCATGTTTATGATAGATAAAATGTCGCGCGCAGCGCGACTCCCGTGCGTATGAGCACGGGAACTCGACTAGTATGTTATCAAACCTAATGTTGATTTATTGACTTTGTAGTAAGTACAACGATTTAATCTCATAAGGGAACTGATACTCTTTAATGCAAGAATTTGTCTGAATTAAATTAAAATGCTGGTGAAAACTGAAAAGAAATTGTTTTTATTATATATTTCTTTGGATCATATCCATTAGTGTCTTTGATGCCTCTTTTAAATTGATGTACTATAATGAAATAGAGCGTAGCGAAATTGAACGAGTGGAATGAAATAGTAGTAATTCTTTTATTTTATTGTTTAAATATTTTATTATGCAATTTTTTAGCTCCAAAATTCGAGAAACTAAATTGAAGTGAAATAGTGCTATGAGATGAAATCCATTTACAATACTTCATCCATTTCATTGTTTTTTTATTTTTTACAAAATTTCATTGTTATTTTAAAAATTCATACAATAGAACACTAATCGATATCTATTTCACTAATCCAAACATAACTTAAAACATTAGTCAAAAAATTTGTATTGAAAAAAGTTCGTTTACATTTAAAAATAAATGTTGTAAAAAAAACTAAATTAAAAGCCTTTTTTCCTTTTTTGTAACAAAAAATTAAAAGTACTTTTTTATTCAAATATTTCAAGTTTAAAACCTTGGATTCACCCTATCCTTACCCCCCAACATATGAAATGACACTGCAACTACCAACATATAAACCGGTTTGAATTGGTTCAGAAATAAAATATAAACTAAATTTTTTAAAGTAAAAGATAAACTAAAGAAACTAAAATACACAATTGATACTTCAGTTCTGTAAATTACTAAGCTTCTGTATCTAAGAATATCTCATCTAGAAGTAGTATTTAATAACTGTATGAAGGTTACCAAGTCAAAGTTTTGCTCTGACCTAAGCTTTGACATTTAAAAACCTCTTTGATGAAATGAAGTGTTTCATTTTTCCTTTCCTTCATCACCTAGCTCTCCATCTTTTGTATGATATAAACAGAACAATTTTTTCTTTTTTATAGAAACAAAACAATATTTCAGGCACCATGTTTATAAGTGATGTGAATCACCAAAGAATCAAAACCAACGGAATATATATACACGTAGCAGAACAAGGAACAGGACCACTTGTTCTATTGCTTCATGGTTTTCCAGAAATATGGTATTCTTGGAGACATCAACTCAACTACTTGTCCCAACATGGTTATCATGCTGTTGCACCTGATTTAAGAGGATATGGTGACTCTGATTCTCCTCTAAATCCTAATTCCTACACTCTTCACCATATAGTAGGTGACCTTGTTGGTCTTCTTGATCATTTTGGTCAACAACAGGTATGTATATATGTCAAAAACAATTCTTTTGTGCTTCCATGTTTTAAATTCTTCATTTCATAGTTTTTATTTTAAGTTTATAATAGTACACTTACAAATATGAAAAAAATAATGATATTCAGACAATCTTTTATTTCACGTAAGTGACACCCAGACCCCAGTTAATCCATTCGAAAAATATGTTTAATTTAGTTGAGTAGATGATTAATTCAACTACATATTATCCACAATTTCACAATTTTTAATGTGATCTAAATTAATCATGTGCTCAACTGAATTAACCATAATTTTCTAGATATAGGAAAATTCGGTGTCTATGATTTTAAAAGGAAATTATATGGTTATCTAACTATTTTCGGGCCTGGTTCGAGGTCAAAACCCTTGTGTTAGAAGTTAGAGCAACAAATTTGCCTCTAACAAAAATAGATAAGAAAAAACACACCAGAACACAAAGGATTGATCATATAGTTCGGCCAATTGTGTCTACGTCTCCGACAATAGAATATTATGTAGTGTTTAAATTATATTGTCTAAATTACAATTTTACCCCTCTATCGCTATATTTGTTGCGCTTTCAACTCCACTCGCTATGCTCGAGTGTCTACCTACTAATTTATTTTCTCTCCTTTGAGTAAAGGCATATGTAGTTGGATCTGATTGGGGAGCAAACATTGGATGGCACCTAAGTCTATTTAGGCCTGATAGAGTGAAGGGATTTGTTGCTCTAAGTGTTCCTTACTTTCCAAGATCTCCAACAGATAAAACTGTTGAAACTATAAGAAAAATCTACGGAGATGGAAGTCATGTTTGTCAATTCCAGGTACAGTAGTACCCTTTATGGCTTGACAAAGTTAAAGATCAAAGAACTATACTTTACACTAGCTTTCATTGACAGGAACCAGGTCGCGCGGAGAGAGCTTTTGCTAGATATGATTTATTGACAGTAATGAAGAAGTTTTTACTCATAACATCGACACATTTTCTAGTAGCTCCTCCTGGTATGGAGACTGTTGATTTCTTGCCAACTCCTTCGGTTTTGCCATCGTGGATAACCGAGGAAGAACTCATGGTCTTTGCAGACAAATTCCAAGAATCTGGTTTCACAGGTGCATTCAATTACTATCGCGCAATGGACTTGTAAGTACAATTATTCGTATACTTTTCTGTTTTATTTCATAAAACATTCAAATTTCTCAATAGGTAAAAATGACAATTTTTCCATAGCCATCTTTAATATAATTAAGGTATATGATTATTGTTCAATCTTTTGCTTCATTCCAATTACCTATATTCTATCTGTCATTGTGGTTATTTATCGACACTCAATGGTTACAGAAACTGGGAGCTTCTAGCACCATGGCAAGGATCAAAAATAACAGTTCCAACTAAGTTTATTGCTGGAGGCAAAGATGTTGGTTTTCAAAATGGTACAAAAGATTTTGTGGAAGGTGATATTTTCAAGAGTCTTGTTCCTAACCTTGAAGTGGTGATAATAGATGGTCATCACTATATACATCAAGAGAAAGCTCAACAAGTTTCAGAGGAAATCCTTTCCTTCATCAGTAAATTATCTTTGGATTAGGGAATCTTCAACAGTTTGTAGCACATAAGTGCAACTATTTCTTATTAAGACAAAATTTATATGCAATAGTTTTATGTGTTGTTTTTACTATTTCAAATCACAACATTGAAAGTGAGATTTTTACATGTATTAGAGTTAAAACATTAGTGATTATTCAATGCTATAAATAAATATTATCAAATTTGAGGAGACTAAAAAAAGGTGAAAGAATATATCATCATCGTCGTCATCATAAAGTAAAAGGAAAATAATCAGTCAATCCTTTTCGCCAGTTTAAGTAATTTTAGAACATTTTCATAAATAATAAATGTCATTGAAGCAACAGGAATGTTTATCAAGAGGTTCGGAGTGATTCCCTTGTAAAATCCTCGGACACCTTCAAATCTGCAAGAACAAAACATAATCATAATTCATAACCACAAAAAAAGATTGGTACAGTTTAAAATCACCAAGAGCATATCAGTTGAGATTTTAATGGGTTTAAATATGTACCGTGCAGTTTCTTTCACGACATGCCAACTGTTTCTATATCTTGGTATCCCATCACAGTCAGGTCGTTGCTGCAGAGAGAAAGAAATTTCAGTCTAGCTGAGATTCAAAACGATACATAATTAAAAGATAAGCACTATGCATTATCCTTATCATAGTTGTAATCGCACTCTTGTACCTGCAAACGAGTCCGTATAACCTGAAAAAACAGCATACAACATGAGTAAGCAACTTCTATGATTGATATATTATGTTTAAGGACACGAGTCAAAAAAATTGTCGTTCAAAAGACAATGGGAGAGACAGTTGTACCTGAAATGGGTAGGTTGGGATTATTGTAGCAAGTTGTGATGTTGCTCCAAGAACAGCATACTCAAGAGAATTCTGAGGAAAGAAATAAAATGTCAAAACATGGTAAATGTAAATCATGGAAAATGGAAAATACCTCGAGTACTTGAAATATATAACTTTCATATGAAAATATTAATAAGCATAAAATAGCAGGATACTAAGAGTGCAATACAAGACTTGCCATGATTTGATCAGGGTTTTGATGTTGTATTTTACTTCCTTCTTTGGTCTTCAAATCGACAATAGTTTTACGAAGCTCTTTGTATACTGTGAGGTTAATAGCAACTCGAGAGACCTGCCAAATCTCACATAATGAAGTAAGCTCTCTAAGAACAAGTAGACAATAAGAATAATGATTTTGTCAATTCTTAATAATAATGGTGTCATCAGATATAAAGTAATCTATAAAAAAACTAGACAAATAATAAAACTAGAACACTTCAAAACAAAGTTATCATAAGGTATAGTTTTATATAATTAAGTTTTCATCCATGAATTCGACGTTATCAAATATAAATAAATTTGCTACAATTTCACAAATTATAATGTTTAATTATAATTTGAAGTGCCAAGATTGACAGGAAAAATAACAAGAGCCAGCAACATACCAGAAATAAACCAGGAACAACCCCTCTAAAAAAAGCACCAAACCCTTCTTCCCTCTTTATGGTCCTAAATGCATCTGAAATTTGATTATAAAGATGAAAAAATATGTCATGGCATGTTAGCAAGTTCTATAATGATGAATATTACCACATTAAGAAAAATATATTGTGACTATCATGTTTAGGCTTTTAGGTAGTTGAAACTTGAAAGAAATGGGATGAATGTGTATGCTTAATAGTTCAGATATATATTTTTAATGTAAGATGGAGAACAGACCATATAGACCAGAGTATGACCGTGCCTGATGAAGAGGCGTCTGAAGCTGCAGCCTCGTCTTTACTAGCGAAACAGGATTTGTGCAGAAGTAAACCTGACAACAGTTGAAAGAAACCAAATTACTATGAACTATAATTTTTAAATGTGGATATCTTTTTATAATATTGTATTTTTGAACACTCACCAAAGCTCCGGCTTCCACAGTTGAGGCAGTATCTGGAACAAACTTCTCCTGTCCTCCGCTCATATCATGTCTTTGTTTAGCTTTGGCATAGCTACAAAAATTATTAAGGGAGTGAGTATGTTTACTCCATCTCATGAAAGCTTATGCTACACCACACACATACTATAATCCCCAATGTAACTAACTAACTAACTAACGAACTGACTAACTGACTGAAGTTAGTTAGTTAGATCCGTTAGGGTCTGCTTAGGAGAGTTTATTTTTCTTCATAATACAAAATCCTTCGAATACGAGGGAACTCAATATATTGGAGGAAGATTTTAAGAAGACTTTGATAAATTCTTCAAATCTTTTCTATGTTATTGTAATCTTAAAATAAAATATATATTAATCATAAGCCTTCTTTTTTTCACTCTCTTCAAGAACACTCCCAAATAAGGTGGAAAATTTATTTCTCATTGAAATAACATCTAATGAATTTTCTCACTTTACACTTTACTGAAGAGAATCTAAATTCATCCTTCGACATGATAAAATCAAGCATTATGAATCACAGACACAAACACTGACATGTCCACACAGATAAAATTTTGAGAAAAATGATATAATTCGATGTAATTATAAGTGTCGGTGTCGTGTCGGACATGCTCTGAGGAGTGTCCGTTCTTCATAATTATTACAATTTTCCAAAAAAAAAATCAAATGAAACTACTTACTAAATGATTCCTAAAGCCGATGAAATAGTTGACCCAAGAACCCCAGCAAAAAAGCCTGCATATAGCCCTTTCAATCCCTGAAAAATAAATCACAGCATGTAAGTAACACATTGATGATAGTATTATTTATGACATAGACAGATTAACTACTCGTAAAGAGAAAAGAGAAACCTCGTATCGAGCAATGGTGAAAATGGCGTGAGCGGTGTTTTTGTATGTAGGAATTTGAGAGAAGAGTCGAGCATCGTTAACTGCGAAATGAAATGAAATGAAATAGTAGTAAATTGAATGTAGAAGAAATGAGAAAAGAGAGAATACCTTGGAACCTAGTTTGGACAACGTTGAGCGGATGCTTGATGGTTACAGTGGCGAAGTTGGCGGCTACAGTGGCGACAGAGTACTCCCATTGCAACCTATCGCGCTTCCGTGCTTCCATTTTTAGAAGATGAAAATGAAGAACATTGGAAGCTTGTTTTGTAGTTCACTAACTCTCACTAGAAACAAATAAGTAGTAGTAACTAACTGTTTTGTGACATGGAACTATGAGGAGAGAAACTTGGGGGAGTTTGGTAGGACACACCCTCACACTTTGTAACTGTCTAACAAACTCTTCCAATCCACATCATCTTCTTTAATTGTGGTTACTGCTTTGATTTGTTTGGTTATCATGTTTTAGCGGATCTTAAGTCTAGTTAATGTAACATGTGTGCCATTGGAACACATTTTTGTTTTGTTCTTTGTAACAATTTGAGAGAAAATATAAGAATTATAAATCGTTTTGAGAGATAAATTTGTGCCAAGTTACAAGTCGTTTTACATTATGAATGAAAGATTTAATGTTCTTTGTCTTATTATACCCTTAACTATTTGTCTCTCTTCTTTCAATTCTACAATTTATCTCTCTCATATCATTAATGAAGAATAATTTTTTGTAAACTAAATCATAATTTATCTTTTCTATATAACATTAATTACATTTCCTAGTTTCTATAATTTGGTCGAAACGACTTATTTTTGAATCCACAAAATCCATACCATACCCCTTGAGTTTAATCCAATTGTTGGGAATGAGTTTGGTAATATGAAGCTTTTCAAAAATGTTGTTGTTTTAAAGACCAGCTTGTATATTTCTCCAATACAAAAATTAAAATGGCATACGATCTGTTGGTCATATATTATAAGGTAACTTCAGTTTCTAAAACATAAACTTGAGGGAAAGATCAGATAACAAAAAGGGACATAATTTCATTGATCAAATTTGAAGTATCCACAATCTAGGACATGAAATAGATGAAACACGGAATTCTGGCAAGACAAGAATGATTTCAATCTCCAAAATTTGCATCCACATTATTGATTATTGGAGCACATAATGTGCAACCCATCGTTAAAAAGTGATGGGGAAAATGAGCGATTTTTCAATGCTATAAATATTAAATCAGAGACTAAACACCTAAAGAGAAAAGGAGAGAAAAAATATGAAGTAAAAGAAGAATACTCAGTCATTACTTCTAACCGATTTAAGTAATTTTAGAACATTTTCATAAACAATAAATGTTATTGAAGAAGCAGGAACGTTTTTCAAGAGGTTTGGCGTGATTCCCTTGTAAAAACCTCGGGCACTTTCAAATCTGCAAGAATAAAACATATAATCAATTATCAAAAATAACAAAAGATTGGTTCAATTTGAAATTATAAGAGCATGTCCAATATGGATTATGGATACACAAAAGTAACATCAGTTTTTATAATTCATTGGCAGTGTTACTTGAGAGTAAACCTATTGTGCAGCCAAGGTCTAAGAAATACAATTAGTTAACGACATAATTAGTCCATGAAAAGATAGAGAATAAATCTGAATGGGTTTCAATATGTACCGTGCCGTTTCTTTCACAACATGCCAACTGTCCATATATCTTGGTATCCCATTACCACCAGGCCGTTGCTGCAGAGAGAAAGAAGTTTCAGTCTAGTTTTGGGGAATATACACAATTAAAAGATAAGCACTATGTATTATCCCTATCCTTGTAATAACAGTCTAATACCTGCAAACGAGACCGTATAACCTGAAAAAAATAGGGAAGAAAAATCAGCACGCCATTCAAGAAAGCGACTTATTCTATGATTTGATATTTATGTTTAAGGCCACTGGAGTTGAAATCTTTCACTTTTAAAAGACAAGGAGACATAGAGTTGTACCTGAAATGGATAGGTTAGAAGTATTGCAGCCACTTTTGATGTTGCTCCAAGAACAGCATAATCAACAGAATTCTGGGGAAACGAATCAAATATCAAAACATTGCAGCTGTAAATTTTGGAAAGTACCTCGACTAATTGCATTTGCATATAACATTAAAATGAAATAAAATATAAATAGCACTATAGCAGGATGATAAGGGTACAAGACTCAAAATATGTCATAAAAAGCCATGAGCTTATCACAAAGGAAATATAAGATATGCATAATGCTACAATTCTCCCATTTAAAATATCCCAGAATTCCAAGTAGCCATTTAAACAACTTAATAAAGCCTTAAAATTTGAAGGAATGGTTGGTATAATATTTCGATGCATTAATTTGAACTTATTAAGAAACTTCGCAAAAAGGTTTGATGTACCGATGGAAGAGCCAATATGTTCCACACAAGTATTATATTTCGCAACAAATTCTTTCCCACAACATGAACCCGAGTGCACAGTTCAAGTGACAAGAATATCCTATCATAAATCATGTCTAATGATAAACTGTTTAAATCCCACTCCTTAACAGTTTAGCTTATAGTTTTTATTGGTTTTCCTCTATATCTAACAATTGGAACCTCCATTTGATCCACATTCCTTATTGGGAATTTTATACCTCTTCCACAAACATGCTCTAATGAAGATTCACGTACCAAAATAGTTATTATGCTAACTGACGCAACCAATATCAGCTTAGATATATCATGACCAAGATAGCTTATGATCTAGTCAAAGTTCTAGGTATACACTATCATACAACAATCAAAAAACACCCGGGATCATGATTCTGGAAATGTGTCACTTTGCTCTACCAAACTGGAGCAATGATGTATGGGAACAAGAACTCTGCCATACGTAAGTCAAAAGGCCAATCACCAAACAATCATTTAAAATTTTTAAAATAGTCCAGTACATGTGACTTATCAGATTTAAATGGGCCCAAGGTCCATTAACTTACCAACAGTTGATCAGGGTTTTGATGTTGTGTTTCACTTCCCTTGCTCTTAAAATCAACAATAGTTTTACGAAGCTCTTCGTAAGCTGTGAACTGAATAGCACCATGAGAGACCTGCTGAAGTGCACAAATTCAAAACAACAGGAAGACAATAACATACATAATTTTGTCAATACTTAATATAGCCAGTAGCCATCAAGATTTAAAAACTAATAATGGAGTCAGAAGATATAAAATAAACTGCAGAGCTTGACAATTGACAAATAACAAAACTAAAACAATTCAATAAAAAATCACCATGAGGTAGATTTTATATAATTAAATTTGCATCCGCAAATTCCAGATTATCAAATATATAAATAAATGTGAAATTCACCCAAGTAATCGCATTAAATGACAAGCAGATTCTTAATTTACTATAAGTTTAACACCATCCATTTCTGAAACTGCTTTATAGAATTTCTCTTTGGATATTGTTAATTAGACTGCTAACACTAAATGTTCTAAATTATAAACATTTTGGACAGTGATTCTTAAAATGTAATTTTCAACCAACTATCCATGATGATAATGCATGAATCATGTTGGTGTCCTATATTTAGACATTAGTAGTGTTTGTCTTCATACTTCATAGCTTTTGATGGCTTCAAAGTTCAACCTTCATCATAGAAACATGCATACTCTTGAGAACACCATATCTCAAGATGACATGAAGCACCAGAGTAAAAAAATTCACATTTATTCATGATTTTTCATTATCAGTCTAAATAATTCTCAACACGTTACCATGCAAGAAGTAACCAAAAATTGAATAGAGAAAAATTATGAATAATACACTCCAGTAAGCAGTAACTATACTTTTTTTTTGTTGACAAAACTATACTTCTCATTCTATGATACATACAATACAATCATTTTAATTAGAAGACTGAGAGCAACGAGGATCATCAAACACTTGAATATATATATATATATATATATATATATATATATATATATATATATATATATATATATATATATCAAAGGCTCTAATTCCATATCACGGACAAACTTTACTAAATTCTTAAATTGTCAGGAGGGGGGATTCCTGAATGATTTTATATCTCTATAAAAGATGTTTGATAATGATAGAGGTTGCGAGCTTGGTCACATGATTTTAAATTTTTTTGAAACGTTGTTACCAAATATATTGAGAGATATTTTGTATAGTTTGTAATCTATTTCTAACATGGAATATGAGCAAGGGCTGGAGACGATATGACCAAGTCATACGATGACATATGTTAGTGATCACAAGACAATCACTTGACAAATAAATTCGTAACATTTAATAGAAATCGAATGAACGATCAACCGTGATGTGTCTAATAGTCTATGGATTTAATTGGCGTATTCAACTTCCTAATGGCTAGTTGCAACTCGCAATATGTTCATTGAAGTTTGGAAAAGAAAGACATCTCATCTATGCACAATTCCGCATTTATATTTAATCTTTCATTGAAGTTTAAGTGTCAAGATTGACAGGAATAAAAAAAGCAAGCTACATACCAGAAAAAGACCAGGAACAATCCATCTGTAAAGTGCACTAAATCCTTCTTCCCAAATAATGGACCATTGGACCTAAATTTATGACTGTTTAATTTTAAAAGATGCAATTTTGTGAATTGTTAGTATGTCATATAATGATGAGTCTGCATATAATGTAATAACCAGTTCATCACACGATAGACAAATTATGCTAATATGTGTTAGTGACCATGTGAAAATCGCATGATAAACTAATTCCAATTCTAGCTTGACATAATTGATTGGAAGGATCTATTTTAAGGTTTATGATAGTTTATGAGTTTAATTGGCGGGCTGAATTGAAGAGTTCATAGTGGCTAGTTGCAAATGGCTCGACGTTAATTATCCGCTGATCTTTTATCTTTTTCCGTTTAAGACCTTTTATCTTTATTTAAGCTCACAACTCCACACATTATAATGTTTAAATATAATTTTAAGTAAGATTGACAGGAAAGATAACAAGAGCCAGCAACATACCAGAAATAGACCAGGCACAATCCCCCTGTAAAGGGCACTGAATCCTTCTTCCCTCATTATGGTCCTAAATGCATCTGATATTTGATTTTACAGATAAAAAAAATGTTATGGCTGGTCAGCAATTCGTATAATAGTGAATGTACCCACAATAAGCAAAATCTACTGTGACTATCATGGTTTATCTGTTAGGTAGTTGGAACTTGAAAGTAATGGGATGAATGGGTATGCTTAATACCGGGTAGTAATTAGTGACTGAATATAGATGCTTTAATACATATAGTATTGATATAAATACAAAATTTCCCACCACTTTTTTTGGATAAGGATAAACGTCCCACCAGATACTGTGACTCAAATTGAACCGGTCAGTGAAACTGAGCTATCTTTCAACCTATAAATGATAATTTCTAGCTCAGTTTGGGTATGGTCATTGAAATTAAGAAAGTCTATGCATAAAAGATAATAATTAAGTTATTAAATATAGCTAACATCTAGAGCCAGAGTACAAAAGACATGAACCTCATGAAAAATTAACCCGAAAATGAACAGTTCAAAAGATAAATTAATGTAAGATGGAGAGAAGACCGTATAGCCCAGAGTATGGTTGTGTCTGATGAAGAGGAGTCTGAAGCTGCAATCTTGTCTTCACTAGCCAAAAAGGATTTGTGCACAAGCAAACCTGACAATAGGTGAAGGAAATCAAAATTGACTGTAGATTTATGTTTTGATGCCATTCAGGAATGTGCCACAATATGTTTGGTTGGTTTTGGAGCCCTAAATATCCAACTATGAAAGCTAATTAATATCATAAATATATGCATGCACACAAATAAGTAAGTTGTAAAATTAAGCATGCTAGTTCTATCCTCGCATACTATTGAAATTTGAAGCAACAATTATCATCAGGAAATAAATCTAATACAGTTTTACGAAAAGCATTTCATTGTATCATTTCTTGTCAATCTTGAACCCAACAGAAACAAAAATAACAACAAAATGCTAGCATGATTGAACAACATATTATCTTATCAAATATCTTATTATGAATTAAGTGTGGATGTCATAATATTCTATTTTTGAACACTCACCAAAGCTCCCGCTTCCGCAGCTGAGGCAAGATGAAGACCTGGGCTCAACTTCTCCTCTCTGCTCCTAGCATATCTTTGTTTAGCTTTGTCATAGCTACAGTTGTAAACAAAATGGGATGATGACTTTGGTATTCTAGGAAAGCAACCAGTGAAGTGAAAAAAGGGGAGGAGAGACAGTCCTTTGACATAATAAAAAAAAAAAAGCAATGCAATTTTCCCTAAAAACTGGTGTTAGATGAAACTGCCTGGTTCTGTAAAACATCCCATCGTACAAACACATTGATGCTGAATGTTAGTCTTTAGCTACTTATGAATAGTGAGTGTCGTGCATGTTTTAGACAGAACAGAATTTTCATTGTCCATCATCATGTACATTGTACTGTAGACTACAATATATTGTATGGTGTGAGAGAAGGAGAGAACCACACTCATTGAAACAAGTTAAAATTCAACCAGAGAAGATGCATACTACATGTACAAACATCAGGTGCAAATAAAGAGTCTGACATCCTAATATAATATCATTCTCTCAATGCGAACATAAAAATGAGAGATTAAAATTTTACTGAATACAATTATCTTCGAATTCGATTATTGAAATTGCTACTTACAAAAAGAAATATAAACCCCACGATATAGTTGACCCGAGAACCCCAGGAAGAAAGCCTGCATACAGCCCTCTTAATCCCTGCAAGACAAATCACAGGTCATAAGTAGCACATTTTTGTATGACATACACAAAGTACATAAACCAGAGGTTTCTCTCTGATAGAACTGGTTGAATTTAAATGAAACACCCAGAGAAAGCTTCTTAATTATTCATATAACTTCAGCAATCCTTACAACATAGGAATCCCCTAGAAATTCGAGAGCTTAGTCTCTCCCAACCAACCAGTCTCCAAATATTTGAGTGCCGCTCTTTTCCTCTGCAACTTCATTTATTATTCTAACTTCCTACCGCAGTTACTAATAACTTAGCAAACAGCCTATAACTATTAAATAAACAATTTACTAATATTAAATAACCTGTGCCCCAAGCCTAATTGTATCTCTAGGCTTCTTTCTAACGTAGGTCCTCATGATAGGCCTATTACTAACAGTATCCTATTGCAATTTGCAAAAGATGTCAAGTTACTAACACCAACCCATCAAGTTACGACACTCATTTTGAAACGGAGGGTGTATCAATTCTATGACATTGATCCTGAAAAAATATGCTATACAAGCAAGTGTTAATGTACACCTGACCTAGTAGATTTACCAATAATAGTTTCTAAAAATTGTTTGTGATATCGAAAATGAATGAACCGAAACAGAAAACCTACCTCGGAGCGAGTAATTGTTAAAATGGCGTGAACGGTGTTCTTATAACTGGGAAGATGAGAGGCTCGACCATCGTTAACTGCCAAATCAAGTAATGCTTTTAGAAAATTGAATTGAATTGAATTGAAGAAAAAACAATATCATTTATTTATTTATAAGAAAAAGTGGAAAAACCTTGAAACCTAGTACGGACAACGTCGAGGGGATGCATGATGGCGACAGTGGCGAATCCAGCGGCGGCTCCGGCGGTGGCGTTCTCCCATTGCCAGTGGTCGCGCTTCGGCGGTTCCGTTGACATCTGGAAATATATTTGAATTTGAGAGTAGAATTGATTTAAGAAGAGAATGGTAGGACGGACGACGTCGTTGAATGGAAATTGCGACGGACGACGGTTAAGCGAATATGTCTTTTTTTTTTTTCTGTCTCAACTCTCAAGTAGCAGGTACATTAAAAACTCTATAAATTAATAGAGTCGGGAACAGAGAAATTTATTAATTTAAAGAATTATTAATTTATCGATAAATTAATAATTATTAATTTAAAAAGTTTTTAATAACTTGTAAATCAATAATGACTTTAGTAATATGCATTGGAAATCAATAATAACTTTAGTAATATACATTGGAAATCAATAATGACTTTTGATGTAAACAAGAACAACAAATGAGTTCAATGTATTCTTAACCAAGTTTGTCATATATAAATTACATGAATGTGATAGAATATTAACACCATATCTCACAAGATGGTTTCTCATCTAAAAGGTGTTGCAAAATCAACTATGTCATATCAAATACATAAGGAGTTCTAAGAATTATTAATTTATGATTTTCTTGGACCGAAAATTACAAAGGGATCTCTCGAAAAATTATTCTCTTATTATTTTATCGAATTTTTTAATTTTTTACACTGGCCCAAGTCGGGACCGAACAATTTTATTATTTTAGAGAGTTTATTAATTTATCGAGTATTAATTTAAAAAGATTCTACTGTAGTAACTTTTTTTTTTGACGCAAGTAGGTAGTAACTTGTTAAGATCGTTTTGTAAAAAACAATTGTTTTTTTTTTTAAGAAACTAAACTAATCCACCTAAATTGTCACTGGAGAGAATCGAATCTGAGACCTCGAGGAGGAGCATACTCTCAGGTCCCAAGTCATTAACTCCCTCTAAAAATCGTATTAAGGAATTTTTTGTTTGACAAACGTAATAAGGAATTACTCCCTCTAATAAACTCGTTAACAAATGATAAAATAAAAAAAATGTTTACCAAGTCATTAACTCTTTAACTCCTAATCTAAGCCATTTGGCTCAGATGGTTAATGAGTTTTACTATTATATGAATTTTAGGAGAATTTAAATTCAATTTTTAGGTAGAACAATTTTTTAATCAAGTTTTACTTATCTCGCGATTGAACTCTGGACTATTAGGGTTTCATTCCTCCATCAACTAGAGAATGAACACCATAAATTAAAAAGAAGAGATAGTGTCTTGTAGATTATTATTTTTTTGGTCAAGTAGTGAGTGTACTCGGGTTCAAAATCGGATCCCTGCACTTTTGTGTAATATGTCAAATCAATTGAATTAAACTCATAACACGTGTGTCTTGTAGATTATTGAAAAAGGGAAAAAAAAAATATAGGGCCTGTTTGAAACTGTTTTTAAAAACAGAATTTTAGTTTTTAAAATTAAAAAACTAAAAAATGTGTTTGGCAACTCATTTTAAATTTAGCTATTTTTCAAAACAGTTTTAATTTTCAGTTTTTAAAAAGTAAAAAATGGAAACACCATTTTGGTGTTTTGCTTTTCCATTGAGTTTTGAAAACACACAGAGTGGCATTATCGTAAATAAGGGATAAAATTTTATGTTTCTCTGTCTTCACTTTCTCTCACTCTCGTCACTTTCCATTTTCTGTTCTTCGCTCTCATTTCACTTCCGTGTTCCATAGCTTTGATCTCTTTTTCTCTTCCATAGCCATGATTCCTAGCTCGATCTCTTTCTCTCTTCCATTCTTATTTGGCAATTATCGATCTCTTTCCTAGTAGTTGCTTCATGCATAGCAGATCTAGCTTTAGTTTGAGATTATGCACCAAATTCCAAACCACTTGTTGTGCGTTCTTCTTCTTTCGTTCTCCCTGCAGCCATCACGCATATGCTGGTGTTTTGGTTTATGGGTATTTGGTCATTTGTGGGGTTATTGGAGGGATGTTTAGTGTGATTGTGGTAAATGGATTTTGAGATTTTGTTTGATTAGAATTAGAATCTGATAGCTTACTTCATAAGTGCTTGTAGCTTACTACATAAGTGCTTATATGCTTAGTTATGATAATAGTTAGAATTTTTTTGGTCAATTGCTATGTGTGTTGAGTATGCTGATAGCTTACTACATAAATGCTTATAGCTTATTAGTGCTTAGTTGTGATAATAGCTTATTCATTAGGCACTTTTAAGTTGCTATCGGTTGCAGTATCACCTTATTTTCAATGATTTTGGCAAAAATTAGTGTATTCATTTGGACAAAAACTAAACTGCTCAAGCACTAGAGTGAGTCATAGTAAAGCCTTTTACAATGTGGTTCATAATGTGATCCTCAATCGGGTTTTCATACCACGTTAAATGCATTGGATACCAATCCTAAATGTTAGCTTGAAATTGAGTCTATCCATCCGAAAATTTTGACAATGTGAGACTTCAATACAAGTGTGATATTCTTTACTTTATTACAGTGCATTTGATCATTAATATATCAATGTAAAATAACATAGGATGTGCTGTGACCTTGCACTTTTGGAATTACATGATGGTGCTGTTATGGTGGGCAATAGATAGATAGTAATGTGAAATGGGAAACAAACAGGTCCATGAAGGCTAATTAGGAAGGGTTTAATATTTGAATAGGAAGAAGAAACAAAGATGTGTGAATGCAAGAGACATGAAGTGGAAATGCAAAGAAAAATTGGTTGAATATTTTTGTAGTTGTTGTAAGCTATGTTTTTGTTATCCATTAGATACCGTATGTTGTTGCCTCATGCTACCTTGCAGAGTGTTTCAGAAATCAGTGAGGTGGGCTTGTTGTTATTGTTTTGGATCAAAGAATAGGATTTTTGCAGATTACTCTTCCTTTTCCTTTTCTAACATTGATGAAACTGTTGCATTTGGTAAAGTTAAGGTTAAGAAGCCTAACTAGTACCAAGAAGTGTTACACTTAGGTTTAAGTTGGATTAAACTCGATTATAATGGTGGTGGATTGATGTTGTTTCCGAACTGAAGAAAGAGGAACAAATAATAACAACATAAACACTCTTCTTCTTCTTCTTCTTCTTCTTCAAAAATCCCCAATTTCAACAACCCTTAATTTCAACAAAAATCATCTCTCTCTCGATCTAAGTTTCTTTGATGCTGTTTATGTTTTTGGTTCAATTTTTTCTGTTACTCAATTTTTGGTGGTGGTGATGATGTTGTTGTTGTTGTTGTTGTTGTTGTTTCTTTGATGTTGTGATCTCTCTCTCATATATGTTGTTGTTCTTTGTTGTTTATGTTATTTCTTTGATGATGTTGTAGTTTAAGTAAGAAGAAAAAGAAGTATTTTGCTGCAAATCCTATGTTATCAAAATTTGGGATTTGGTTCCAAAAAAAAAGGAATTTGCTGCAATGGTTCTGCAGATAGAGATGAAGATGAAGAAAAGGAAAAAGATTTACATGTTGGTGGTTCTTTATTAGATATCATAGACTTTACAAGATTCAATGGTTTAGATTTTGACAAAATAATCAAACGGTTAAAACTTAAAATTTTAATGAAGTGTATGGTGGACCACTATGTATATTGATTCATCATATGCCACCTATTCACAAGTTAACGATTTTTCAATAAAATTAACGGTTTGGACCAATTTGGTTAACGGAGTAAAGTTAATGGACCAAACTGAAGCTAAAAATAGTTAATGGACCAAAGTGAAACCTTGAAAATAGTTAATGGACCAAAAGAGTATTTAAGCCTTTGTTTTTCTTGCTTTTGTTGTTAGCTCTATCTTGGTTCATCTGCATTAGTAGTGTATATTAGTGTGGATGGGTACTTAGATGTTAAGGATAAAAATTGCATGTGGTTAGAGTGATGAGAATACTTTTATAGTGGTTATAGGAAGTGTGGATAGTCTTTAATAGTTTGTTTTTTGTTCTACTTGTTGAACAATTGTTTGTGTGATTTGGAATTTGCGTGACGAGTTATTTGGAATATGGGAAAAAATGGATCAGATAGAACTGGAGAGGGTGAATGAAGGGCCTAACATAGAAGGGATAAGCTCCAATGCAAACAATTTAACAAGGTTATCTGATGAAGGTGCAGCTGAAATGACAATGGATATGAATCAAATTAAAGAGAGGATGTGGAAACACCGTAACAATTAATTGAGCGGATTACACTTTATATTTTCTTGTATGAGACTTTGGAGTCTGCTTAGTTTATATTTTTTTGTATGAGATTTTGAAATGATTTTGGTGGTTGTTGACTTGTTGTTAGAAGTTTGCTTTGGCATATTTTCATTTTTCAATTTTATATTATAGTGTTTAATTCGTCAAAATAAATAAATTAATATAGCGTGTAATTCGTCACAACCACATTTTTATTGTAAATACAATAGTTTATATCTATATAGTTAATATAGATATAGATTGCAAAAATAGATTTTAAAAATTTGATTATCAAATAAATTTTATAATTTTCTTGTTTTGAAAACTTCTTTTGAAAATTAGATTACCAAATGAGTTTTTTCTTTTTCTTGTTTTGAAAACTGTTTTTGAAAATTACTTAACCAAACACTTTTTCTTCTTCTTCCTTTTTGAAAATGGTTTTTAAAATTTAAATTTTAAAACACATTTTAAAAACTAAAAAACAAAAGTGTTTCAAACAGGCCCTTAATCTCTTGTAGTATTTTTTTTTGTATCATCATTAAATAAGAAGTGAATAACAAAAATAATTAAAGATTACTAGAAAAGGAAAGGTTAATATGTGTTCTTGGAGCATTTGTTAGTATATTAATAAAAAAAATTAAATTGAAATTTGTACATTTCATACTTTTAAAATTTAAACATTGTTTTTTTTTTATAAGCAAAGAATGAATTATAAGGAGTACAAGAGGTACTCAACCCTTACAATTCAATAGGAAGGAGGGGGAACTTGGTTACTCCAAAGGCAAGCTAAATGATTATTACACCAATCATTAAAATTTACATTAATCAATCTTCCTCTTCCTATAAGTCAAAATCATGATAAGTGAAAGATTTGATCTAAAAGAATGGACAAGTTGATAGTTGTGCCTCTAAAAATGATATTGTTTCGTAGACCCCAAATACACCACATCTTAGTTAGCAAAATCAAATGACGAAAATCTTTGTCAGCTTGTCCTTGAACCATGCTTCCAATGGCATGGAAATGATGAATGACGGAAGCCGGCGAAATAGATGCGCAACGCATCCACCGATAAATGTGTGTCCACACTCGTGTAGTGAAATTGCATCGGAGGAAAAGATGATGCAAATCCTCATTCTCCTGTTGACAAAAAACACATCTTCTATCTAAGTTAGTGAGAATACCTTTGTGAAACAATTGTTCTTTAATCGGTAATTTTTCTAAAAACAACCTCCAACCAAAAATTCAAACACTGTTAATTTTAAAATACAATTACTATATCGAATATCCTTATAATGTGCCCTAAGGCACATGTTAACATGACGAAATCCTCAAATAAGAAATGAGCTAAAAAGAAAATATGACTCGTGAGGATATGAAAATCTTAAAAGAATATTTGAGATAATTGATTTTTGACTTCCAGAAGAACTTACGATGTATTTGAAATTTATGAAAATATAGAGATCTCGATAAATTATGTAAGAATTGAAAAACTGCTTTCTTTTACCCTTTGCCATTGTTGGGTTTTTGTATGTTGGCTACATTTTGCAAAAACAACTACTAGTCAAATGCTGAGACAAATGTTGTAGCATGTGGAACAGCACTGTGTGATGTGTTTGTGTCCGCCAACACGCGCTATATTTATGTGCAAGATCTTCTGGAGATTCTATGAAGTTTTATATTTAACCTAGCGTGCTGATCAAGACGCGCTTGGCTGATGAAGTGTAAAAGGCTGTCGCCTTGGTGTATTTCCATAATTAACTTTGATATATGTTTGGAAGCAATATTATTGCACTTGAAGAATTGTTAGCTGGACCTGACAACGTCCAAGCTATGTTTTGAAGCCCAAACCAATGACTGCTCAGTACTATATATATGTGAAGACACAAACCCTAATTTTGTGTGAGAAAAACCGTGTGTGTACTAAAGCGTGTGTCTTAAGGTTTTAGGTTTTCTTGTTAGTTGTGAGTCTTGATTGTATCCTCTGATTCAAGTCAAATACTCTGTGTTTTGTGTTGTAATGGTGTACTGCTCCTAAGCTTTGAAGTACGGAGTTAGTTGTGTCCTTAGAGTGTGACTCTTAAACAATCATAAGAACAAGTGTGTTTAATAACAGTGTTGTCTGTACTGTTAGTGGGGAATTGAGACGGGGTCTCATATCTAGGAGTTCCTAGGTAGGACATTCATTGGTAGGGTCTAGGTACAAAGACAAGTAGTGAGGCTACGTTGTGCTTTTCACTAGAACTATAATAGTGGAGTTCATTCCTGGATTGGTATCCCCCAGACTAGGGCAGTTGCGCCGAACTGGGTTAACAAACTCACTGTGTTATTTATCATTCTGTCACGCTTATTTTACTTACTACGCTGCGTTTTATTATTATTGTGTGACAAGTGCTCGGACACGTGCTCTAACATTGTGCACAACATTTGTCTGTCTGGTTGTCAGAATTTCAATTGGCATCAGAGCAGGCACCCTGCCTGATTGGGTGAGCTCTAGGCAAGATATTTCTGGCTAAGATGGACAAAGAAGGAGGACTAATGAATAGACCACCACTTTTGATTGGTGATGCTAACTATGATGACTGGAAGTCTAAAATGACTACGTTTTTGAAATCCATGGATCACAAAACATGGAGAGATGTGGTTGTAGGATGGAAACCTCCTGTGGTTACTACTGGTAAGGAATGAGAGACTGTCACTAAGCTGAAACCTGAGGACGAATGGAGCAAGGATGAAGAAGCATGGGCCAATGCAAATTCAAGGGCTCTAAATGCCTTAACGAATGGAGTTGATGCGCACATTTTCAAACTGATAAAAAAATGTACTATTGCTAAGGAAGCATGGAAGAAACTTCAAACTGTTCATGAGGGTAACTCAAAAGTAAGGAGCTCAAGGCTGCAAATTTTGACTAGTAAGTTTGAGAACTTGAAGATGAAGGATGATGAAAGCATTCAAGATTTCCACATGAGAATACTCGAGTTTGATAATCAATTTGATGCCTTGGGAGAAAATATTTCTGAAGAAAACCTGGTAAAGAAAATGCTTAGGTCACTACCTAAGAAATTTGACATGAAGGTTACTGCTATAGAAGAAGCCAAGGACATCTCAAAATTGAGAATGGGTGAACTAGTGGGGTCTTTACAAACGTTTGAAATGGCTGCAAATGAGAGATCTGAAAAGAAGACAAAGAGCATTGTTTTTGCCTCTAAATCTGAGGAGACTGATCAACAGAATGATATGGAGGCTGATGATAGTTTAACTGAAACTATGGTGATGTTGGGTAAGAAATTTAATAAGGCTTTCAAACGGTTTGACAGACAAGCCAAGACATATGCTCCAGACAACAGTCACAGCATAAATAGAAATATCAACAATCTGAGGAAATCAAAAATAGATGACAAGACAAGTCTAGACAAAGGAGTTCAATGTCATGAGTGTGAAGGCTATGGTCATGTCAGGTCTGAATGTGGAACGTATCTTAAGAAGCAAAAGAAAGGAATGACCGTCTCTTGGTCAGATGAAGATGAGTCTGAAGAAGAATCTGAATCTGCCAAACATGTGATTGCTTTAACTGGAACTTGTACATCTGAGGCTGAATCACACGACGGTGAAATGACTTATGATGAATTAGTTGATTGTTATAAGGGATTATGGCTCAAAAGTGTAGAAGTTGGGAACACTGCAATAAGACAAAAGAAGACCATTGCTATACTGCAAGCTGACAAGAACGAACTCCTGAAAGAAAATCTAAGACTTGAGGGTGAGGTTACTATATATAAATAAAAGATTGATAGTATGAACAAGCAATTAAGGATGATGAATACTGGAACTGATAAGCTAGACGAAATTCTAGAGGTAGGACAGAGCTCTAATAATTCTAAAGGTATTGGTTTCAATTATAGCTCACTACATCATCAAAAATCTGTGCTTGTGACGAAGTTTGTTCCTGCTGTTGGAACCTATGACCCAACTATGTCAAGACAGATGCCCCAACATCAGGTGAGACAACAGATAACCAGAAATTATTCCAAATCAAAGAAAAGATATTCTTGTTGGGTATGTTATCACTATGGAAGAAAGGGACACATTCGACCTTATTGCTTCAAATTGTATGGGTATCCAGACAAAACTTATTCATCAAGAACTGAGCCTACTATAAAGTATGTCAAGCAATCATGGAAGCAAAAGAGCAATACTGTGGATCCAAATCAAGCAGAATCTGAAGGTGTGGAGATTGCTCAAATTGCTCATACATCTCTAAGAGTATCATCTAGTAGTGATTGGTATTTTGATAGTGGATGTTCAAGACACATGACTGGAAATAGAGATTATCTGACAGATGTCTTGCCTTATGCTACAAGTTTTGTGACTTTCGGTGATGGAGCCAAATGAGAGATTAAAGGTATAGGATCACTAATCAATGAAGGGCTACCTAAACTTGACAAGGTTCTTCATGTGAAAGGGCTAACTGCTAATCTTATAAGCATAAGTCAACTATGTGACAAGGGTCTGAAGGTCAACTTTACAAAGGATGAATGTCTAGTTACTGATATTAAAGGTGATCTCCTGATGAAAGGAGAAAGGTCAAAGGATAACTGTTATCTATGGGTCTCTCAAGACAAAGCTTAGTTGTCTACATGTTTAATAACTAAAGAGGATGATGTGAAATTGTGGCACCAAAAGCTTGGACATCGAAACCTCAAAAGCATGAAGAAAGCTATTGCTGAAGGAGCCATCAAAGGTTTACCAAGGCTTCAGATTCAAGAAGGAAGCATATGTGGAGAATGTCAGATCGGAAAACAGACAAAGATGCCTCACCAGAAGCTTCAACATATGACCACATCCAAAGTACTTGAGGTATTGCATATGGACTTAATGGGACCTATGCAAGTTGAGAGCTTAGGAGGAAAGAAGTATGCTTTTGTCATGGTAGATGATTATTCTAGATACACTTGGATTGACTTCATCAAAGCTAGATTGGTTGCTCAAGGTTATGCTCAGATTAAAGGAGTAGATTTTGGTGAGACTTTTGCCCCTGTAGCTAGACTAGAAGCTATTAGACTATTACTTGAAATTACATGTATTCTCAAATTCAAGCTGTATTAAATGGATGTCAAGAGTGCATTTCTGAATGGTTATTTGAATGAAGTAGTCTATGTGGAACAACCCAAGGGCTTTATTGATCCAGCCTTTCCAAATCATGTCCACAAGTTGAAGAAAACATTGTATGGATTGAAACAAGCTCCTAGAGCTTGGTATGAGAGGCTTACTGAGTTCTTGGTGAACAATGGCTACAGGAAGGGAGGTAATGACAAGACACTTTTTGTGAAAGATGAGAGAGGAAAGCTTATGATTGCACAGATATATGTTGATGATATAGTCTTTGGAGGAATGTCTGACCAGATGGTAGAGCATTTTGTTCAGCAAATGCAATCTGAATTTGAGATGAGTGAGCTGAATTTCTTTCTAGGTCTTCAAGTAAAACAAATGGAAGACACTATATTTATCTCTCAAAGTAAGTATGCTAAGAATATGGTCAAGAAATTTGGTATGGAGAATGTTGTTGGAGTATGTGCTAGGTACCAAGCTGAACCAAAAATTAGCCATTTGACTCAAGTGAAGAGAATTTTAAAATATGTGAACAGCACCAATGATTATGGTTTGTTGTATTCTCATGGAGAGAGTACTATGTTGGTAGGATATTGTGATGCTGACTGGGCTGGAAGTGCAGATGATAGAAAAAGCACTTCTGGTGGATGTTTCTTCCTAGGTAACAATCTTATATCTAGGTTTAGTAAGAAACAAAATTGTGTTTCCTTATCAACTGCTGAGGTTGAGTACATAGCTGCAGACAGTAGTTGTACACAATTGGTGTGGATGAGACAGATGCTGAGTGAGTACAATGTCAAGACAGATGCTATGACATTATATTGTGACAACTTGATAACAATCAATATCTCTAAAAATTCTATACAACATAGTAGGACTAAGCACATTGATATCAGACATCATTTTATCAGAGATTTGGTTGAAGGAAAAATTGTTGCTATTGAACATGTTTCAACTGAGGAGCAATTAGCAGATATATTTACAAAAGCTCTTGATATTGCCCAATTTGAAAAACTGAGAAGGCGGTTAGGCATTTGCCTAATTGAGGAATTGTAGCAGTTATTGTGTGTGAGGCGTGCATCAGTTATTTTCTCTCTCCTCAACCGCTACTTGCACGCCTATCAAGGAAGTGAATCAAAACTTCCCTTAAACAAAACAATCACACGCAATCATCATTATTCTTGACAAAGCTTTTCTGAAATGCTCAACTGCTCACTTGCCGCTCTCATCGTCATTCAAAAATTCTCAATTTCTCAAATCTTCAGAAACTTTACTGCTACCATATCTGATTCATCAAACTCTCCTATCGCAAACGAACAAGCTTCTCCTACTGTTCCAAAACCAACTTCACCGGAGATCATGAATATTCAACCGCTTGCGACTATAACTGACTCAAAAGCGCTTAAACAGCGTCCTAAAACACTTGTGTCAAGGAGAAAGAGCAACAGAAGAGGATCGACTTCGTCAGCAACGAAGAAGACTCCAAAAACAAGAGGTAAGAAAACTCCTGCTGTTCAGAGAATAGGTCTCACCATGCATGATCTTTATTGCAAGGAAAATCCGTTCCAATCGACTGTTGTAGAACCAAATGTTGACACTTCTGTCAATAGATCTGATGTTAATCCCACTGAGGAAACTGAAGCGACGAATGAAACCCTAGGTTCTGATGACCCTAAGGTAGATGAGAAACTAGATGCTGATCTGTCAAATTTGCATGCTGAAAATATTGATCATACTACTGTTAATGACAAGACTATTGCTGATGGTGTTAATGTTGCTGAGAAAGTTGCTGTGACAGAGGACAATGCTGAACCCTCTGCTGATAAGCCAGATGTTGTGCAAGATGCTCAAGCATCTTTGGCACAAGCCAATGTGGAGTTTTTGGATGTTCCAAACACTCCTGAAACTGTGAGTACTCATGAAAATGATTCTCCCAAGCCTCAAGATCTGAATGATGATGCTCAGAAAGATGTTAGTCAAGTTGAGACTCTGAATGTTGAACAAATTGATGTGGTTCATGTTGATGAAGTGGAGTCTGAGGATAGATCTTTGGAAAAGACTCCCTCTATTGGTATTGCTCGCAGGACAAGGAGCAAATTTGTTGTTGATGCATCTACTACTGGTAAAGATGCTAAGGGAGGAAAGAAGAAATTGGCTGATACTGGGAAGAAGCCTGTTGGTCCCCCAAAGTCTTGGAGTAAAGTCACTCTCAAGCCTGATCAGAAGAAGAAGAATCTCAAAAGGAAGGATCATCCCACAAGTGATTCTGAGTTTGAGGTTGCTGAGACAGATGCTGCCCCATCAGGTGGAGCATCTAGAAAAATTGTCAAGGGAATGAAGGTCCCTTTGGATATTCCTCCAACCCCTCTGGATAATGTCTCCTTTCATCTGGAAAGTGGGGCTACACGCTGGAAATTTGTTTATCGTAGAAGACTTGGACTTGAAAAGAATCTGAAGGCTAATGTGTTCAAGTGCCAAGAGCTGGTTGATGTGCTGGAATATGTTGGGTTGATGAAGACTGTGAAGAATCTGGGTAATTGCTATGACAAACTAGTGAGAGAATTCATTGTCAACATCTCTGAAGACTGTGATGACTCAAGGAACCCTGAGTACAGGCAAGTGTTTGTTCGTGGCAGGTGTGTAAACTTTTCTCCTCAAGTCATAAATACTTATCTTGGAAGACCTGTTGAAGACATTCCTGAGTTAGAGGTGACTGATGACACCATATGCAAGGCTATCACAGGTAATAAGCTAAGACACTGGCCTGGACATTTGTCCTCTGCAAAATTATCTCCCCTGTTTGCTGCTTTGAACAAAATTGCTGCTCATAACTGGTCCCCCACTACTCATTACAACTCTGTTGCAACTGGTTTGGCAAAGCTTATATATGCAGTAGGTACTAAGTCTGCATTTGATTTTGGCTCTTACATTTATTATCAATTCTTGGAGCAAGCTAAATCTTTTGCTGTTAAGTTCCCCATTCCCTTTCCAACTCTTGTGTGTGGTATCATTCTACAACAACATCCCGATATTTTAGCGAGCTCAAATGAGCCTGCTAGAAGGCCTAGTCCCTTGGGTTTGGATTGTAAGTTGATATCCCAGCCACATGCTGATGATTTGGCGGGCACATATGTCCAGTCAACTGGTATTATGGATAGACAGGCTATGATTGCTGAACTTACTGAGGTCAGTTTAGATTTGGGTGCAAAGAAGCTTAAGGCTGACAGGGTTATAGCTGCTTTGAAAGCTGAAGCTGAGGGTGAGCTGAATGCCCAAGGTCTTGACAAGGAAGAAGAAGGAGGAAATGGTAATGCTTCTGCTGCTGGTGACACTGAGGAAATGTTTGATGCCTCTGATGAAACTGCCTCTTTCTAATGCTTGTGTAATTTTTTCTTTTATTCATTTACTCTGCACCTGTGTGTGCTCTATGGTCTGTAATAACACTATTTGGGGCCTCTCTGTGCCTCTATGACTCTGTGACCTCTGTGACTGATGTGCTACTCTATGCCATTCCTTATGCATTATTGATGTTTGTCAGAATTTATGGCTAAAAAGGGGGAGTAGTAGTATATGTTAGAAAAAATTAATTTTTCTTATGAAGATGATTTGTTGCATGCTCTTGAAGTTGCTATGCTATGCTTATGCATGAAGACGTATTGTTAGAATTCTTCTTATGATCTGAAGATGCTCAGACACATGCTATGTTTGGACAGATGCTCTGACATTTGTCTTATTGAAGTAAATATGTTATTTTATGTGCATGCATGTTTTGAGGGGGAGCGTGTATGTTATGTGAATGCATGTGTTGAGGGGGAGCACGTATTTCTGTTCTCTATCTGTTGTGTGGAAGATTATTCTATTCAAGAGTATGTTTTCATCTCTTTATATGAACCCACTATATATATGTTCTTTTTATCTAGCTATTTCTGTGAGGCTAGACGTATTATGATGAATGCCTCTGATATTGTTACAAGCTATCTCTGTTCAAGAAATTCTCTTGGAGGTAGTTTCGTTATATGCCATGATTGGTTTGGTTGTGAATGCCTATGCATGATGTGGACTTGAAGAAGTTCTGTGTATCTCTTCAAGAACTGACTTTAGATTGTTTTAGCCAATATTTTGCCAAAGGGGGAGATTGTTGGGTTTTTGTATGTTGGCTACATTTTGCAAAAACAACTACTAGCCAAATGCTGAGACAAATGTTGTAGCATGTGGAACAACATTGTGTGATCTGTTTGTGTGCGCCAACACTCGCTATATTTATGTGCAAGATCTTCTGGAGATTCTATGAAGTTTTATATTTAACCTAGCGTGCTGATCAAGACGCGCATGGCTGATGAAGTGTAAAAGGCTGTCACCTTGGTGTATTTCCATAATTAACTTTGATATATTTTTGGAAACAATATTATTGCACTTGAAGAATTGTTAGCTGGACCTGACAACGTCCAAGCTATGTTTTGAAGCCCAAACCAATGACTGCTCAGTACTATATATATGTGAAGACACAAACCCTAATTTTGTGTGAGAAAAACCGTGTGTGTACTAAAGCGTGTGTCTTAAGGTTTTAGGTTTTCTTGTTAGTTGTGAGTCTTGATTGTATCCTCTGATTCAAGTCAAGTACTCTGTGTTTTGTGTTGTAATGGTGTACTGCTCCTAAGCTTTGAAGTACGGAGTTAGTTGTGTCCTTAGAGTGTGACTCTTAAACAATCATAAGAACAAGTGTGTTTAATAACAGTGTTGTCTGTACTGTTAGTGGGGAATTGAGACGGGGTCTCATATTTAGGAGTTCCTAGGTAGGGCATTCATTGGTAGGGTCTAGGTGCAAAGACAAGTAGTGAGGCTACGTTGTGCTTTTCACTAGAACTATAATAGTGGAGTTCATTCCTAGATTGGTATCCCCCAGACTAGGGCAGTTGCGCCGAACTGGGTTAACAAACTCACTGTGTTATTTATCATTCTGTCTCGCTTATTTTACTTACTACGCTGCGTTTTATTATTATTGTGTGACAAGTGCTCGGACACGTGCTCTAACATTGTGCACAGCATTTGTCTGTCTAGTTGCCAGAATTCCAGCCTTGATTTTCCCCACTAGATTTTTCCCATTAACCATTTTTAATATTCCGTTATCTTTTAACTCCTACTAGTTAGTCGCTTTTCTAGTAGGGTCATGTTAACGTTTTTCTATTGGAGGGTTGGGTAACTCAAGTGATTAAGTGAATTGAATTAATTGTTGAGGAGTAAACGTTGTTATTTTTTATCATAAAAATGTGTTTATATTATTTTTTTACACTAAATATCAAATTTTATCAACTAAATATGTTTTTATTTTAAATCAACTAAATATGTTAAATCTATATAAATACATATTATATTCAAAATAAATATCAAAATTTTATCAAGTAAAAACAAAACACTCAAATATAAAATAAATAAAAAGGCACAAAATTTTAAAGATAAAAAAAATGTGATTTTTTTTGTTACACAAAATTGTATAATTTTATTTTATAAAAACAAAAATCACAATTCACTAGTTTTATTAAAAAAAAACATTTAATTCAAACATTAAATATTGAAACATTACCCATTTAAACCCCTTAATTATTTGGTCTTGGGTTCAATCCTCAACGGATACGTATGGAAAAATATTTGTTGCAAAAGGTCAACCCCTTAAATGAATTTCAGTTACATCCAGAAAATTATTATGTACAGTTGCAGGTGGATGATACATTTGATTTAAAAAAATAAAAATTATCCATATGTGGCGAGGAAGTGGCGATGCACTTTTTTTTAACGCAAAGTGCAATTTTTTTTTGACTAAAAAAGAAATTCCTTCATTCAAATTAAAAATTACATTGATCATTACAAATTCAAGATTGTTAAAAACTGATAAAGGTAAATCTGCAAACAATCCCGCACGTTAATAGCGTACAACGACATCATGAAAGTGACTTCAAATATGACAACATAAAAGTAACAAGAATATTGATACTCTCGGATTTGTAGCATTGACGTCCAAGTCTTCATCAGATATGTAATGAGGTAATGTAAATATATCAATTTGAAACAACGAACACCGAACAAAGATGAAAATCAACAAACGCCGAACAAAACAACGAACAAACACAATGCCGCACAAAACGACAAACAAACACAATACCCCACTAAGACGGTAAAACTTTAAAAAAAATGAAGAACTAAACTTGTGACAGTGACAGTTGTGTGGATAGCCACTTTATTTCCATAAAAAAGAAAAAACAATTGTATTAAGGGGTCAAGAAAATTGTCACTCTAGGTAAAGACAATAATATTCTCTATTCATTTTTTTTTTTTACTAATATTCATATCGTGTGCACTCAGGGGCGGAACCCTTCATGGACAGTGCAAGGTCATAGTCCACCCTTTAGCTCACTTTTTTTTAATCTTTATTATAGGTATATAAATATATTTTGTTTAATGTGTATATGATATATATTATTTTCTACACTTTGATACCATAAGTGTCATGTGGTAGAGTGATTATTCACTACACCATAAATGATAAATCATAATTTTCATCCAAAACATATATATATATATATATATATATATATATAGGGAATGTTTCAAGTGAGAGGAGTTTTAAAATGAGAGGGTGAGAGGGTTAAATCCCAGTCATTAGATCTAATTAAAGGATTAGATTAGATTCTATGTATAAGTGAATCACGTGAGTTTTATTCTTTCTTTTCATTTCTCCAACGATTCTTCTTCTTCTTTCTGCTTCTTCCATGTGTCTTTTTATTTTGCTGCAACACATCCTACACATCCTTTTAATCCCAGATTTACTTCTTCGCTCCAGATCTGATCGGTGGGTTTCAGTTTTTTCAGTTATTTCTCTTTTAACAAAACTATGGATGTAATATATGATTGATGAGCTTAAAATTATAATATAATCTGAGCTTCTCATTCCTCCCTGTAACAAAAACTTTTATTCATCTCCTCTCTTCCAATTCTTCCAGATTATATTATAATTCAAAGCTTCTCATGTGACCTTGTGTCCTTTCCATTTCAACCCTCTTTCAATTTCTCTTCTGCGTCATGCGACAAAGCTTTCTCTTTTGCCGACGAAGACGAAGTCGTTGAGGCGTTTCTGTCAACGGAACATAACGGCGGTCGATTACGGTGGAGATTTGTCAAGCTCAGTGTGAATCTGAGTCGGTTTGGATACACGACAGAAGGGTCGTGAGGGTTCTGAACTGTGTGCGCAATGTTTTGGTTCCAATTCACAAAATGATTGACAAAGTAAAATTTTTGTTATTACATTTGATTGTAGCAGTAGATAGTATAGTATGTTAGTGTTAGATTGCAAAATCAATTATAATTTCTATTTTAGAGTTGTGATTTAGATTCACAAAATTGTAAGCAATTTTTGTTCATACATCAATGTTGTTGCGGGTTCAATCACCAAATAGCTTAATTTACACAAAATACAAATTTTGTAATGTTGTTGTTGTAACTTGGAGTAAATTTTTATGTCAAAATCGGTAGTGTTGCTTAAACTTCAAACCAGGCAAGAATGAGAGGATCTGTGTGGTTGGGAGTGTGTAGAACCAAGATTGAAATGATGATAGATAGGCATGTAAGTATGAAGAATTGGTAGAGAGGAGATGAAGCAAAGTTCTTGTTACAGGGAGGAATGAGAAGAGACACTTAGGAAGAAAAGTAGTTGAAGAAGAAAGTGAAAGAAAATAAAAAAAAACTCACGTGCTTCTCATTTAAGTTATAATATAATCTAAATCTTTCATTTAATCTTATGGTTGATATTTATCCCTCTTATCCTCTCATTTTAAAACTCCTCTCTTTTGAAATCCCATATATATATATATATATATTATAAACACGAAAATATAAAAAATTATTTATGACCCTCTGCTAAAAATTTCTCTAGCTCCGCCACTGTGTGCAATACCAAATTTTGCCTTGAAATTTGAAAATAGGCAAATACACCTCTGAAACTATAAAACGTAAATCAAATTGCCCCTGTTCCCTAACTACATAAGTGACACTTACTAACGTGGCGCCACATCACATGAGGGAAGAGTAATTGATCAGGATACACGTCACGGGAGAGATAATTGACTAAAATTTACAAAATGATGGGCTAAATTTAACAGTATCCTGATCAATTAGCCCTCTAATTTTGCAAATTTTTATCGATCACCTCTTTATCATGTGACGTGGTGCCACGTTGACAAATTTCACGTATGCAGTTAACGACTATGTCATCAAAATAGACGAAGTAAACGGAGAAGCGAGCAATTTGATGGACTTTTTACAATTTCAAAAAGATATTTACCTATTTTCAAATTTCAAAAGAGTATTTAACAAATTTTAAAATTTCAAGGGACAAATTTGATATTTCATTCCTATTTTATCATGACCATTAATTCAACCTAGGATACTGACGTGGCAAAGGTGTGTGGTAATGCTACGAGTTATGACATCATTGGGAAGACTTGTTGAATTTTTTTTTTTGATACTAAAAGATTTGTTGAATTTTAATTGGCAGTATTATGAGGGTATGAGTTTTTACGGCACCTATTTAACCGCTCCTTCCTTCCCTCCTCGTTTCATCGTTTTACACTCTTCTTCTTTCTTTATTCTCTCTTTCTCTGCATGTGCAAATTAGGGTTTTATTTCTTTCAACACTATATAAAGAGTATTGAACATTAAAAAAAAAAAAAAAAAACAGAGAGAAAATCCTGTATCCTAACGCAGTAACGCTGCATTCGTTCATCCATTCATTCTCAGTGTTTGACGGTTCCACTTCTTTTTATTTTTAGTTTCCTGCTGCTTAATTTCTCTCCACTCTCTTGAAAAGGTATACAACAAACTAGTTTCAGAGTAAAAGGTTATGTGTATTTGGTTTCTGTTCATCTTGTATAGAGACGTGATTATTAATATATTTACTGTTAAAAAAAAAGCATATTAGTGTATTCTCATAGTCAAATTTATTTTTTATTCGTGTTTCATGAAGAATATCCATGTTAAAACTTCCCTGACTCCTTGTAAGAAATAGAGTTTCTATTTTTGTAACGTCAAAACCTTATTAATAAAATAAGGTGTCTGCACAAGACGAACAGAGTTTCTATTGTTTTACCTAAAGTAACAAGTGTTTAGTAAGTTGTTCTCTTAAATCAAGTGCATGTCATGCTTGTTACATGAAACGTGTTTATCATACAAGAAGGCTAGAATAATTGTTGTGTTTTGTCTTTAATCAAATAACTGATATTTTTGGTCATTTGTTAAATATCATATATATTGTAGCCTTCATGTTATAATTTTTTTTTTTCTGTGAAGCAATCTTGTTTTTTCTTTTTTGAGAAAATAACACTAGCTTATGAAGAACAGAACTAGTGATACTTATTCTCATATGTTCATATTGGTGAATTCCAAATTAATTTAAGAGCGGTTTTAATACTACCATATTAGAATGTTCAAAATATTATATTAGAAAGATTTAGTATCATATTTAAGAGTGTATTCTAGAACTCCGACCATACAATAAGACTCCGATATAGTTGTAGTTGGAGGTTGATAGTCTGCTTGTACAATTTTAGACAGTGCCGCGCGAAATGTATTAGAGAGAGTGATTTAGTGACTAATCTTAGTAGTATCTTCCATGGCCGAAAAAATTATTTTAAAATGGCTTTTCAAATCCTGTAACAATAGATAATATAAGTTGCTAATTACAATTAAAAAATTGCTTATAATCAGTTTTTTTTTTCTGTTTAAATTCTGATTTTTTTCACAAGCTTTAAGAAACACCTCAAGAACTCCTAAATAAATAAATAAATTTTCAATGGGTGCCAACAGTCATTTTATTTATTTAAAATACTAGCTATTGGTTTTCCCCTTTTTTTTAGTGATCATCTTATATGTATGAATGTTGATGTATGATGCAGGTTAAATTGGCATAGTTTGAAAAAATGGGAGGTGGTTTTAGAGTGCTTCACTTAGTAAGACCGTTTCTGTCCTTCCTCCCTGAAGTTCAGACCGCTGACAGGAAAGTTCCATTTAGAGAGAAGCTCATATATACCGTGATTTCTCTTTTCATTTTCCTCGTCTGCAGTCAGCTCCCTCTATATGGGATCCACTCGACAACGAGCGCAGATCCATTCTATTGGATGCGTGCTATCCTCGCTTCAAACCGTGGAACTGTCATGGAACTTGGAATCACTCCCATTGTTACTTCTGGGCTCGTCATGCAACTTCTTGTTGGATCAAAGATCATTGAAGTGGACAATAATGTACGAGAGGATCGCGCCCTTTTGTAAGTGTCTTTCTTCATATTTCATCTATCACCCTGTGCCAGTTAATTTCAAGTGGTTTTACATTTGTGATTATTAGAGTATATAATGTATATTGAATGAACTGAATTCCTTTTGTATGGCAGAAATGGAGCACAGAAGCTACTTGGTATTTTGATAGCTGTCGGAGAGGCAGTTGCGTATGTTCTTTCAGGGATGTATGGTAGTGTAGGCCAACTTGGAGTTGGAAATGCCATCCTCATCATTGTTCAGCTCTTTTTTGCCGGCATTATTGTCATATGTTTAGATGAGCTTCTTCAAAAAGGATATGGTCTAGGTTCTGGAATTTCCCTATTCATAGCGAATAATATTTGGTAGGTTTTTTTTTTTTGAACAGCTTGCATCCATTAACGACTCTGCACATTACCTTCTATGGAAAACTTAGAAGACTTTCTCGTTGTTTTACAGTGAAAACATTATATGGAAGACATTTAGTCCCACCACCATTAACAGCGGACGCGGAGCTGAATTTGAGGGTGCTGTTATTGCTCTCTTCCATTTTTTGATAACTAGAACCGACAAGGTCCGTGCTCTTCGTGAAGCATTTTTCCGGCAGAATCTTCCCAATGTGACAAGTCTTCTTACTACTGTCCTCATCATCGTAATTGTGGTATATTTCCAAGGTTTCCGCGTGGTCTTGCCTTTAAGATCAAAGAATGCCCGTGGACAGCAGGGTTCGTATCCAATCAAACTGTTCTATACCTCCAACATGCCTATTATTCTTCAGTCTGCCCTTGTTTCAAATCTCTACTTTATTTCTCAGGTAATAATAATAGTTTTATGATTGGTTCGACGTAGCATTTTTGGGTTTTCTATTGTAACAATCTAATCTTACATGAAATTTTCAGCTTCTCTACCGTAAGTTCAGCGGAAACTTCATTGTAAATCTGTTGGGGAAATGGAAGGAGTCTGAATATGGAGGTGGCCATTCAATCCCGGTTGGTGGTATTGCTTACTATATCACTGCACCGTCCAGGTAAGAGACACATTTCGAGTTATATTTACGATAATAAGAGTCTTTTATGAATTATGGTACACTTATTTAAACAGTGTTCGTCTCTATGTTTTATAAATCCAAATTTTTTGCTGCCTATATTTTGCAGTTTTGCTGATATTGCGGCTAATCCTTTCCACGCTTTGTTCTATCTTACATTTATGCTGGCAGTCTGTGCCTGGTTATCTAAAACTTGGATTGAGGTCTCTGGTTCATCTGCTAGGGATGTCGCCAAGCAGTTGAAGGTATACTAACTAGCACTTTATAATGTTGGTTCAATTAGGTTAATATTTTGGCATCTTTGATTTTGAAACCGAATTTGTTGCTGGGAATTCTGTTTTATCATGTGGGAATTTCCTCTTAGTATTTACGTTCGTCTAAGTAGTATCTTTTATGTTGGGTCTTAAATTTCTGCGGATACGTGTTTTTGAATTTGCAGGAACAACAAATGGTAATGCCTGGACACCGTGAGTCGAACTTGCAGACGGAGCTAAACCGATACATCCCTACTGCTGCAGCATTCGGAGGCATGTGTATTGGTGCCCTGACAGTGTTGGCAGATTTTATGGGAGCAATAGGTTCAGGGACAGGAATTTTGCTTGCAGTAACAATCATCTATCAGTACTTTGAAACATTTGAGAAGGAAAGAGCTAGTGAGCTTGGTTTCTTTGGTTTCTAAGTTCCATCAAACAATTACTTATGTTATGACCTATGAAGCACGGATACTCCTCGGATTAGGCGTGTCCCAGTGTCGGACGTATTGTATCTGACATGAACACTTCTAATTACATTGAATTATATCATTTTCACGAATTTTTATTCATATCGTGTCCGGCATCCGTGTCTTTTCTGTGCCAGTGCTTCATAGGTTGTGACACTTACCCTTGTATTAAGTTATCAACCGTGGAAATAAACATATCATAGTAATTTTATTTTATTTTGAATTTTTCCAAGCATACATGTATATTTTCTTGGAAACCATTAAGTCTGATCCCAAAGGTTAACTATGGAAGGAACATAAGTGTGTGATATACTTTTCCATGACTAGTGCCATGGTGGTAGCCATTCCAGTGATAATATATGCATAATTTTTTTACTTTTTTCAGTTTTACTTCTCATAATTCATTATTTGAATGTATTTGTATTCGTAACAACATTTCCCTATGGGTGAGATCACAAACTCATTACATAATATTACCAGAATCCGTATCAAGTCTGAAGATACTTCATTTAATCACTCTGCTTATATCATTACAGCAGACAGGAACAAGGGAGAAAGATACATTGGTAAAACATGGTATCAATATGTGAGGCAGCACAAACTTAAACGAGGAGATCTCATTGTTTTCACATTGAGATATCCTCCAAACAATTTGTATGTCAAGTTGGTTCGCCGCAAGGATCGCCCATGATAATCCTTATTTGTGATGAAATCTATGTTTCTATTATATGTAATTTCATAACTTACTATTGTAAGGTGAAGTATTATCAGTCACTACTTGGAGACTTCTAATCTAAGTTCTTTTTTTGTATTAAGACAATTCTAATGCTAATATATGGTTTTTATTAATATTGTATCTTTATAGAGATAGTTTTTAATATTCAATGTCAATTTTACCAACAATGTCGCGCGCATCGCGACGCCCGTGCGTATGCGCACGGGAACTATACTAGTTTTCATATGAACCTTCGAAAGAGTTTTGTTATCTTGTAGGAGTATGCCAGAGCAATAAAATAGGAGCCTAATGAGCCTCAACTCATTGAAATCCCCATAAATTGCCTTTTGAAATTGCTAATGAAGAAAGAAATTAATATTTGATTGTTATACGTTTTTTTTGTCTAGTAGTCTGGTGACTAGAATTCAAATGGGGTACTAAAGTTGTTAAATGTAATGTTTCTACCAATTGAGCAATGCTCACACAGGAGTCTATTTTGGCCTTTTTATTTAAAAAGAAATGTCTAAAATAATTTTGAAAAAAAGTGTTTAGAAGAAAAAAATTATTTGAGAATACTCAATGTAGCTTCTAAGCGTAACCAAAACAACAAATCATGAATAGTTACAATATAAGCTCTCTTTTTTTTTCCATTTCAATAACACATACAAAAATGAGGATCATCACAATGGAGTGGTAATGCCAATGATTGTATGAGTCCATGCAGTGGGCTATGGCGTGGTGACAATCGATGATGCAGGTTCAGTCCAAGAACGAAGATGGAATGTTAAAATTTTAGGGTTAAGTTTAATGAATTAGTTAACCAAATGGAAGACTGATAGGCATTAGCAGCACGAGACAAATACATAGTTTGCCAAAAAAGAAAACATGCACTGATATTACAAGAGGAGAATGTGATAATGTTTAGGTGTTGAGAGATGGTTCTAAAAGTGATGCTTCTAAGATTTTCATATAACATTTTCACATTTGATTAAGTTAGAAGTTATTTTTCTTCCGGGTACAAAGTGGCTATCATAGTTTGAATCAACAATCATGAAAAAATCTGGTAATATCAGTTCTACAATTGAACACAGCTAAAAGAAGTTAAGGGGACAGCAATCAGGTTGTAGGTTGCAACTTCAATTCCAGTTGCTCATTACACATGATTGAAGTTATTGTAGTTCAGTGGAGATATCCAATTGGGTCTAAAACTCCACCATCATAAATAAATTCTACAGTATTGGTTAAAAATTGATCAATAAATTTCAGGCAAAAATATCCTGATACATGGGCAAAATGAAAGGAGGAGAGGTGGAAGCATAATGACCTCAACAGAGTTTTCAAATACAAAAAAATAGAACAGCTCTGCATTATGAAAAGAACTTCAGTAACTTCCATCACCTGCCACTAGCATCTACAAAAACTCTTCGCCATGTTTTGATTTTCATCCTGGCTTTTACCTAGGCAACTCCAAATATTAAAATGTCGATTAGAAAATGAAAATGCACATCAGTACATATAAAATAGTTTCTTTTCCTATTATCAGAACATGCATATAAACATGGAGAGCATGAGAAGACAAATGCTTATTTGTAATTTGTAATGCTACTAATGCAAATATGTAGTTTGAAATTTTACTCCACGCTTTCACAGTTTACAGTATAGAAATAACTGATTGGCAATAATGAACTAACTATCAATCTCAAATCATCCAACACTGCAACCCTTTTCTAAGAAAATACAGATACAAAAAAGAGAGACAATGTTAAGATTTGCTCACCTACAGTACTTTGACTAAAGGAGGGATAATTTAATCCCACCGTACCTAAGAGCTTCAAACTTTGGTTGTTGTTAGAACAGTGAAGCACTCTTTTCCTTTCTTCTCCTACAAATAGTAATTATATAACTAACTACATCAAATAGCCAAAAACCTTAGTCAAGGAAGAAAGAGCACAGCTCTTTATGTTACTTTCAAATTATTTATTTCTATTCGGATGCAAAGAGTACCCTAAACTTCATATAATGTGTGTCTCTAACTATAGAGCTAAAGTAAGATCTGCCTTCCCACACTATCTCTATTCGATTAACACAAATGGTCCACCTGGGGCTAACAAGTAACAAGTGTAGAGAGATGACAATTGGCAACTAGTATATCACCGCAGATATCTCACCTTACATAAGCAACAAGTTCACCAGCTAAATGTTGATTTCATTTTCAGCAACTACTATCAATTAGTTTCTTTAGATTAACCTTAAGCTATGATTTTAGCCGCCAAAATTCTTTGATTTTATTACAAGCTTTCTACCTAGCTAGATACTTGCTAATTCCTTATCTTGAAATCCCCTTTCTTACAAATCATATGTTGAAGCACAGTAACTACCAAGAACTCAGTGACACCGACTCTTCTACATCAGTTCAGCGGAGAGTGTATAATAATAGCATGCCCAAAGCTCACCAAAATAGCTTATTAACAACGCCTTTAACTAAATTGTTTACCAAAGACATGTCTTTTAAAAAAAATTCTCAATGCCACAAATACTAACTTAATGAGTAGCTATGTATGTAGTATGGTGTCCAACATGTGTCATTGTTCGACACCAACACAACGCCAACATATGTGGGTGCTATTCAATCATAATCATTTAAGTGTTAGTATCAGTGTCGTGTCAGTTTGGTATTTGATGTTTGTGTTTGTGTCTCATAGATAGACAATATAGCAAATAGAAAAACATACACCCAATTCTACACAAAACATAGTATATTACACACACACACATACAAAAACTAAGCTAATCTCACTATGAAGCACAGACACTCTGTCGACACAACACTAACAATGACACTTAAAATTACATTGAATTATACCATTTTCTCAAAATTTTATCCGTGTCAACGTGTCAGTGTCCATGTCATGTCCGTGTATGTGTCTGTGTCTGTGCTTCATCTGATTATCCACAGAAACACAAATTAATTAATACCTTAATATTATTCCATAGAAGCTTTAGCTCCAACCTCCTTCAACTTAGCAATAATACTCTCTCCTTCTTCCTTAGTCACACCTTTCTTCAAAAGCGTCGGCGCTTTCTCAACCAAATCCTTAGCTTCCTTCAAACCCAAACTAGTAAAACTCCTAACTTCCTTAATAATCTTAATCTTCGACGCCGCATCAAAACCATCAAGCTTCACATCAAACGCAGTTTTCTCAACCTTCTTCTCTTCACCTCCTTTTTGACCTCCACCACCCCCTCCACCCACACCCTTCGGAATCCCCCTAATTCCCATTCCAGGAACCATCAACATCATAATCGGAAGCTCATTGATCCCTTTCTTCTCTCGCATCACTTCAACGAGATCCATTACTTCCAAAAGCGTTAATCCCATTAATTCATCCACAATCGCTGAAACTTTCTCCGAATCTTGTGACGCGGTGGTGAAACTGCGTATGGAGGTGGTTGATTTGCATTGGGATTTTCGATTTGGTGTGGCGATGTAAGGTTTGGAAATTTGAGGTGAAAGGGGATTAGGGTTTTGAATTAGGGTTTTGCGGAGACGTGAAAATTGGAGGAACCGTGAATACTTCATTGTTGTTAACGGTGACGGTGGTGGAAAAGTGTTAATAGTGGTGTGTTGTGTTTTTCATCGTTGCATAACTAACGGTGTTAACGGTTTTGGTGAGTAGTTTGAGTGATGTCAGAAATGAGATTCGTAAATGATGTTTTCTGGCATAAACCCTATAGATGATGACGATAGTGATCTTTTTTACGATTTTGCCCATTCTATTATGCTTAAAGTTTTTCTTTTTGAGCAAATACTATGCTTAAATTTTAATTAATTTTTTAAGGAAAATTATTTTTGTAATCTTAGATTGTGATAATCCACTAATGAGTTAAGATGAGATCATATTTATACGAAATTTTTACCACTGTTAACAATGACTAATTTTCGTTGAGATATGGTCACACAATGTAGATTTTCTTTTTTCTATCGAACTTTCTGTATGTGAGTCTAAAATTGAACTCTTAACTATATCTTTAAGCGGATTAAGATTCTTACCATTTTTTTTTGACACAAGATTCTTACCACTTGAATCAATTAATTATTACAGTAATATACACCGAAATTAAACTCACACAATTGTAAAGTTTTTGTTCACGATGTTCGGCCTAACAATTTCAATATTTTACCAATTGAGTTAGAACTTCCAGACCAAAGAAAATTTATTATAATCTCTAAAAAATACACAAAACCGAGATTATTCATCCCGAGAAAAGAAAATGTTACTCCTTCAGTTTTAAAATTATTGATTTAGTCGATCAATTCAAACATATTATATAAATTATATTTTTTTTGATCAGGTATTATATAAAATTAAGGGCGATGCAATTAATATTAATTTTAAGATATATCTGAAAATAAATAATTGATATTGTATTAAAAATTGAAATGTACCAACAAAAAAAAAATTGAAATGGTGATAATGATTGTTTTGCTATTTTATCTATATACCAACAAAAAAAATGGAATCGGTCACATTTTGAGATAGTTTTTTTAGTAATTGTTATAAAATTTAAAATAATTTTAAAATATGCGTGTTTGTGAATTATCCAATCAAAATCAGGCAATTTGAATCGTTTGAGAACGAAATTCATCAAACAAAATTCTAAATGCAAAATTCTATTTTAGCACAACTAATTCTCTTAAAATGTGGATAGTGGAGGGTGATTGTGGAAGAACAATAATTTTTTTTAATAACTTCTTTATCAAAGATATGGAATTAAGTACAATAATTTCATAAGACACACACAAGAATGTTATCCAAAGCCAAAATGGCCCAAGTGGGACACCCTAGCAATGACTTCAAGATAATCAACTCAACAAGGAAAAAAAAAAACATAAAAATATAATTCAACATCAAATTTTCATGTATGAATTTTATATAGCAATGATATATTGCTTGATCACCAAGTATTAATTAACCACCCTGCAATTTGTTCTAATATGTCCCCTTGAACCTGTCAAAGGAGATATATTTCCCATCTTGATCATAGACTTAGCAAATTGATCAAAGAAAATATCATTTCTCTCAGCATACAACTTAACCAACTCAGCTGATTCTTGATTCTTTGTCAACAAAACTTCATCAGAACTTAATAATCCCTTGTAAGCCAATAGATTCTTGAAGTAATTGTTATCAAATTTTGTTGGTGTGACATAGTCTAGGAAAAATAGATTTTGGTCACCACCAGATTTCGGACAATTAGTGCGCAATTCGGCAGCATAGTATGGATCAAGAGTGAAATCTTGTTTGCCATTTCCTGTTTGGTTGTATAGTCTTTGCCTAAAGCTTGTGCACCTTGAATTTCCTATTGTATGGCTCCCTATAACAATTGCACAATATTTGTTTTAGTATGTAGCTATATATAGTACGATATATTTAAAGACTAATAGTGACAGTGTCGCACACATTTAGAAGCTAAAATGATTATTTGTTTTATGTTTCTGAAAACTAAAGATACAAATGTTAAAAGAGCTTACCAGAAAGAGCAACAAGATCAACAATGTCAAGTCCTTGAAGTTTGAATTTTGTTAAGATGGTTTGGAATGTGTTGTTTGGAGCAGGAATGTTGTTGTTGGAACCACTTAAGCTTGCACCAAGAGAATCCCTTCTCCCTAAAGGCACTTCCCAGTTTGGTCCACCAGCCTACAAATAAAGTGCTTATTATATAAGTGCCTATGTATAAGCTATCTTTTTAACAAAATATAAAATAAATTCAAACTATTTCAATAAACTATCTTAGACAGTTTACGGAAATAAGCTTAAAACAATTTATGGACATGTTATAAGTTGTATATACTTACAAGAACAGTTGAATCTCTTGCGGCGATAGCCAAAATGTCAGCACAAGATACTGTATGAGGGCATTGTTTTTCTAATGCAGATTTAATTTCATCAATGACTTCAAATCCTCTAGCTGAATTACGGTTAGGATTTGACACTTTCTCACTGATAATGCTTCCACTGCTATCTAATAAAATTGAAGCATCACAACCCTGCAACATGATCAACTTCTTGTAATTATGCATTTGAAAAATCTTATAGATATACTTTTTTTTAACCACATCAAAAAATTTACGTTTCTTGACGGCCCAAAGCCCTCGCTTTAAACCTTCTAAAACTATGTTTTATGTAAGAAATTAGGCCTCTAAAATGAAAATTAATTAGTATTAGTAATGCAACCACAATTCAAAATTTGTTTTAGACCTATAAATGTATTGGGCCGGCACTGCTCCATAGCAATGCAACTACAATTGAGGTTGCATCAATTGTATTTGACTGCAATACCTCGTAATATTACTATTCAGGATTTCGATGCAAGCGTGACTTAAAACTTTTTTTATTTTTTTTTTATTTTCATTACCACTATCCTGCCCACTGGACTGACTAACCCGGTTCAAAGGTCAGTTCTGACATCAAGTTACGATAATATTACATACCTTGACAAAGCAGTCATGGAAATGAAGTCTCAAAAGTGAAGCAGCTATACGAGGTTCCTTTGCAACAGCATTGGCAAGAATGGACTTAACAATCTCTTGAGCTTGTGGACATGAATAGTCATAAAATTGTGGATAAAGGTAAGACCCTAATTTTTTGTGACAAAGGCAAAAAGGAGAAAATGCTAGTAAAGAAAGAAGCATGAGAAAGCTAATAGAATTGGCCATTATTTTTTTCTCTTTCAATATCACTTGAAAGAACAAAGAAAGAGTAGTTGAAGAAGAGAAATACTTAAAGTTGATTGCATGATTAATGTGATGGAAAATGGTATTTATAGAGAAGAACTTGGCATAAAGTTATTGCATGACAAAAAAAGTTGGAGTTGGTAACTATCTATTTTAAAAATCGTAGTTAAAGTGGAAGAAAAGAATGGAGTTAGTAGCTTTTTACTTAAAAAATTCATCTAGTTTGAATGCTTCTTATATATATAACCAAAATTTATTATATGATGATACTATAATTGAAATCAAAATTGTATACATTCATGTTCTATGGTTTTTTGTTGTTGACAGAATTCATGTTCTAAGGTTGAAAATTATAGTTTAGGGACTCGTACACTCAATTATAAGCAACAAAAATAAAATACATACTTTCACAAGTTTAAAATAGTAAGTTTGAGTTGAAACTTGTTTATTTTGTATTAAATGTATAATTTTTTTAAATAATTGTTGTTTTTTAATAAAAAATTATTACTTTTAATTGCACATGTTAGACAAATTCTTACTAAAAATAGTAGTTAAATGTCCTTGCGAACATGACTCAGTTGATAAAGACATATATATACAAGTTGGAATTCGAACCAGAAATTTCACACTTATACTCACTTTGAAAGATGAATTCTGAGCTATTACGCTATTTTTGACAATAAAATTTGTAGTTAATAAATGCATTTTATTTTCTCGATTTTGAGTAAAAAAGAAAATACATTTACTAACAAATTTAGACAATTTTTCTATTTCTTTTGGCTTATAATTGAGTTTGGAGAGAGTAATAAACATGTAAGTTATTTCTTTTGGCTTATAATTGAGTTTGGAGAGAGTAATAAACATGTAAGTTAAGGTGTTTGGAAACTTCTGAATAAGGAAGAGGGCGTTGAAGAAAATAGTTTGAAGCTTAATTACAAGCCAAGTCAAGTAGCAGCAATTTTTAAGTGTAGCTTAAAGCATTGGTCCTGACTCATTCAACAGGTTATGATATTATTTTATTTTTATTTCGTATAAATTTATTGCTTTTCCATTTTTTATAAATAAAAATTTAGAATATGTATGGATTGGTGCTACAAGATAGAATGAAGTTGAGTAAAATAAAATGCAATACACAATGTGTATATGAAAGGAAGTAAAAATAACAAATTTTAACGAGAGTTTACAATAAGGTCTTGTTAACATGTACCCTTAGTCCTAAGGGCACATGTTAAGAATTTAAAAGTAGAAATTTTGTATGAGAAAAAATAGTATTTAAATTTTTATAAAGTGTAATGTACAACTTATAAGATAAATATTTTTCTATTAAATTCCTTAACATGTTTTATGAGGGCACATATTAATTTTCTTCTTACAATAAAATTTACACATAATCTACCAACATAGTAATTTTAAAATTCGAACTCACATCACAATAAATGAGAGCATAAGATTCAACCATTTGTGATTTGTGCCAACTCGTGGTGGTCGTTTTTCATTTTACTTTTGGATTTCATTGATAATTGTTCACGTATGTAAACACAAATCGATTAAAAGAAGGTGAGCTGTTCTCTAGAGTGAGAGTACTCTTAAAATGATCAATATGTTAAGCTACACATATAGAGCACACCCTAGTGATGGTAAAGCTTTCTCCTTATAAAAAAGTTGTGTGTTCAACTCACCTCAAAAAACAGCTCACATTTGTAATCAACTTGTGTTTAGTGTACAATAATAAAAAATAAACCATATGTATATTTTCTACATGCACTTTCTTTCATTATACCCCAAGTATTTTTTACTTGTTGATTAATTAGTACATACAAACTTAAGGCTTAAGACTAATTACTTGTCGGTTAATTAGGTGGGTCTTGAATCCAAAATGCTTCCAGATAATGATGACAATATCAAATGCCAACTTAGTCAATCTCTAGGTTAATTATGCTCTATGTCTTATTATTAGAGGGGTTGCCCACAAAAGTTAGTGTGGACTCACTCACCTGCTCAGTTGACTTGTTATAACCAAAGTAGTTTATAAAATGTGACATAGGCCAGATAAAGCTTATTCTTTGGATTTAGGTTGTATATAACATGTCAATATCAATTCTTCCATATTTTGCCCTTGATTGATATTCATTTTGATTTTCTTTATATAGAACCATTGTTTACTCGGTTATATATAAGACACGGTCACTTTTTGACTTCAAAGCCTTTCAACTCAAATGAGAATCTGTCTATGTTTTGAATATGCAATAATGATTTTAGAGTATGTGAATAGTTCAACAAAATAGTAAAGGGGATGGAATATTTAAAGGGTTAGGTATATGTTTAGTGACCTACAGGATTATAGTAGAGTAGTAGACTCTTCAACTAAAGTTTGTGTTATTTTATCAAAAGTTAATTGTTTTAGTTCTAATTAACGTTGAATTTGATAGAGAAGACTAAGATTTGATCCTCACAACTGCGTTTGAAAGGGACTAGAACACTTAATGTCATAACTTACTCCCGAATCGGATTAATAGAACCAATGGACTGGATACTAGTGATGAAAACAAAACAAAAATTGTGTTCTTTTGATTTAACAGAGTTTATACAATTATTCAATAAAAATTATCAATATGTCATGTCACACAACTAATTTCAAAATAACTACTCTCTCTGTTCCCTTTTAACTGTTATTCTAATAAAAAAAACTCTTTAACCAACATAGTGGGGTTTGAGTTGTTTTTTCCACTCTCCAATAATTAATTCTCTATTTTTATTACACAACATGCCTATCTTTCACATTATTAATGAGATAAGAAGGATATATTTGACAATTTACAGACTTAATTTCAAAATGACAAAAAAATTGTGCTGGAATAGCGGTTAAAAAGAAATGGAGAGAGTATATGATTTCAAAGAATACAACATGGTCATTAGATGTCATCATAAAACTATTTTATACGGTCGATGGATATAGTTTATTTTCTCTAAACATTTTATATGCCTTGATTGAATTATTATAGTCTCGCAAGAATGCTAAAACTGTCAAATTTAGCTTTTCATCCCGCATTCACAATCACATAATTAAAATCTGTCTTATATAAATCAGATTTCACAAAACAAATCCAGAAGACAATTAAAATATGAATCTTTCAATAAGAAATTGGTCATCCAAATTCACAATGTGCTCTAGTTTTGCAAATGACTTGCAGAATTCTGCACCTACCCAAAGGTTCTAATACTCCCAAATGTTACCTTTCCATCTTAAACAAAGAGACTGACTGAATCAACCATCATTCATATACGTATTGGTGGTGAAGTAAAAGAAACAGAAAGATTTTACAGCAACAGCAGAGAAGAAGAAAGTACACCAACATTGCTGAATAGAGGTGTATAATGTAGAAAAAAAACTAGGTGAAATATGCAGAACCTTTATCTTTTCTTTTTCTGCCATGATAGTTGTCAAAATTGAATATCTATGTTGGATCACATTTGCATTTGCTTGTCTCATTATTAGACATTGATTTCTTATATGAAGAAATGAAATGTCATAGTATACCATCTCAATGTGAGAAAATTCCTTTCACAAGCAAAAATTCAAAATAATTGCAACTAGTATTTGATAATCATAATAACATATGTCTAAGAAATAACGATAATAACGAAAAATCTTATCCAATCACAGTACATAACTGAAAGCAAACCAAAATTGATCAGAAGTTCACCATACAGAAATCAGAATTACTTTCGACACAGACGATAAGATCTCTATACTACGAAAGTCGATCAAATCTCATATTCCAGTAAAAGCCTTCTTTCCTGCACCGCTAGATGATCCAGCTGGGATGACTTTCAACACATTGAACCTCACAGTCTTGGAGAGTGGCCTAAAGAAATGGCACAAATAAATTTAAATGGACATAGATATCAATATCTATATAACATACTAAAATAACAGTATCGTTGAGTTAACACAGAAAGTAGAAGAAAAAACAGGGATTCTCCTATAAAGTCTCACCTGCATTGGCCGATAATAACATGATCTCCTTCCTTAACACGGAAGCAAGGTGATACGTGAGCAGGGATGTTTGAATGTCTCTTCTCATACCTAAATAGAGTAAGTAAAGAAAAAGGGAATTATAAATTGCGCTTCACCGAACACAAATTAAAAATGGTGACCATTGTATGAAAGGAGAATGAATACCTCTGGTACTTCTTAATAAAGTGAAGGTAATTCCTCCTGACAATAATAGTCCTATTCATTTTAGCACTGTGACAAGTTCCAGCTAAGATACGACCCCGGATGGAAACATTCCCAGTGAATGGACATTTCTTGTCAATGTAGGTTCCTGTATTAGAAAACAAAGGGAAATTTCTCGTATTAGAAGCAGAAATAACAATAACAATAATCATAGACATCGAGATATTGAGAATGTTCTGCCTCTAGCTAATCAAAATCTGGATTTCAACAGTAAATGGACTTGTAAACATTATTGTGTTGCAGTTTAAAAGTATTTTCAAACAACAGTTGCATGATGCAAGATATGAGCATTTACATTTGTGCACATATATAGGCCAATTATTTCAAAATGGATATCATAACCATCAATTGTGTGTCTCAAAATACTGATATGGATTAGAAAAGCTTATTTACAAACACAATAGGCACTTCAATATATCATATAACAGCTGATAACTAAAATACAGAAATATGCCTCTCTAAACACATCATAGCCACCAATTATGCAAAGAGGAATCCCAGACAAACACACGAAAACAAAGCTAGCCACCGCACCCGAAAGTATCAAAACATAAATAACCATACACAATGTGAAACAAATACAGTGTCTCATAATATTCTCCAGCAATGTTTCCATCTCCTTCGGAAGACTACATTTTTCCGGTAAAGAACCATTTTGCTAACTAAATGTATGAAGCCCTATCAGCATAGTTTGTCATTGTATCAAAATTTCAAACACATCTCAAAATGTCTCTTTCAATAGAAACTTTATAGACTAAAATAACTAACCAAAGACATATTTGATGACCAAAATGACTGACAAAAGAAACATACAAATATGTTTTTGAAAATTTGACACATTCAAAGACTAATGTGATAGTCACTAAAACATTTAAGGATGTTTACTACCTACATTTTTTACATTCAAAATTAACATATTATAATAATTGAAAAGAAAAAAGAAAAAAACATATGAGAGATTGATGTAACTAACTAACTAAGTACCTTCAATGGCATCCCTGGGAGTCTTAAAACCAAGACCAACGGATTTCCAAAAGCGATTTCCACCTTTTCCAGGCCTCTTTCCCTTACCAGATATCTTCGAGCTTAAAAACACTTTTGGTTGCTTCAGAAAAGCCTTCTCAGTCTGTAACAGTCAAAAACAAAATTGAGATTCAGAAAACGAAGATAAGTAAGAAAATGGAAATATCAAGAAGAAGAAGAAGAAGTTAGTTACCTGTTCGGCCATGGCGGATGGATGATGAGTTGCAGAGGAGAGTGTAGCCGCAAGAACTCTCGACGAAACCTACTTACCTTCTCTCTCTCTCACTCTCTCTCTCACTTGAGATTCAGACTAAACCCTGCGAGCGAGCGAGCCTGATTCTCTTATTTGCTACCCGATTGGCTATGGGCTTTTGTTATTGGGCTTATTACCTTTGACCCAAATCCTTCATACCTCTTTCACTCTTGAAAATATATCTCTTCTCCTTCTAACAATATTTTATTTCCCCGAAAATTACATTTTTGCTCGTGCATAAAAAGTTCAGAACGTATTTTTTGAATTTATTCTAGTTCAAATATTTACTTTTATGGCTAAAAAAGTTTGGAAAATATTTTCTGAACTTTTTTGCATAGACAAAAATGGGACTCGAGTTTGTTGTTGTAGAAGTTACACGGAATAATTGATCTCGGTCATCCATTTGCGATCTAACGGTTCAGATTTATGCAGTATAAATTTAATATGTGATTTGATCTCAACTCTTTATTTTACATCAGACGGCAAGCGATAACTGCGTTATATCCAAATGTAATTTCTAGGAGGCAACAGTTCTTGCATGCACACAGTAAATACGTTATATCCAAATATAATTTATGGGAGATAAAAGATTGTTAGGGGGAAGAAAAAATTTCATCACTCTTGAAGGTTGCTCTTTGCCCCAAGTTGCTCACACTAAGAAGTACTACTGTGAGAAATCTCCCGATAAGATTTGCACTATCGGGAGTTATCTCACAATAAGATCGCACTACTAGAGTTATCTTTCAATAGGTGGAGGGGGCACGGGGGATAATTTGCAAAAGACAATTTTTTAAAGGACGAAGAGCATCTAGACATTAAGTAAGTTTTGTCTTCATATTGTCTATATCTCCTTGTGATATTATTAAAAAGAAAAAAATACACATAAATTGGGGGACATAAACCTAACCCAGACAAAAAAAACTAACTAACTTCTAGTTCATCAAAAAATACAAAATAGAAGTAATAGATATTTGAGACGAATGAACCGTTTGTCAACATGGAATAGACAATTGATAAGACTATTATTCAAGGTTGCATGAATATTGAATTCTCTCAAAATTCATAGGAAAAAAATGAAGTTTTAAATTATTCAAGAACAATATGACAAATCTTAATAATAATTAAGAACAATCATTGAACAATTCTGTGTAATCCTTTAAAAATGCATAAATATTAAATTCTTCCATAATTCATAGAAAATAAATAAACATGAAATATAAAAGATTAATGTATTATTATTATTATTTTTATTATTATTATTAAAAAAAAAAGAGATTAATGTCAAAAAACTAGAGATGTATACATTCATTACACTTACGATAGAACCTTGTATTAATATAATGTTATCACAAGAGCAAGAATAGAGATGTATGACAGAAAATAGTATTGTATTATGCACTATCTAAGAAACAATTTTCTCTTTTTAATACATACAAGATCGTGTCATTTAATCTTTATTAAAAAAAATAATAAGATTCCAGCTATAACCATCTCTTGTTTACTTTTTACCTATGAATTTTGTTTACAAAGAAATACATCATACCCAGGCTTCAAAATCCCATAGCAGCACAATATGTTGTCTGTTTTCCTTTCATTCATGTGTAATCATCTTCGATGTATATAAAAATAAGTCAATCCAAATAACATTTGCTAGAACAAATCCCCCAAAAATTGGATAAAATGATGGTACAGAGAAAAACCATACGAGTGGCAGTTAACGTTCAAATGGCGCCATATTTTCTCTCTGCTGGTCTAAATGTAGCTTGAGATTGCGAAGGACCAGGAGGACGCTCCCAAGAGGCTTCACCACCGGCATACGGGTCTTCTGGCCGTAAGTAACCTTGACCGACACCACTAATCTATTTTCACAATACATTCAACAAATGAAAGTTTAGTATTCAAGACAAGGTAACGACCTATCCTATAAAACATTTGAAAGCAGAAAAAGAAAACCTAAGTACAAAAACATTGGAACTAACCCATGATGCATCTGAAATTATATTAATACAGTTCAAGCAATGTACACAAAATGCAATTGGTGATATATGTGTTTCTTCATTTTTGTTAATACAAACAATTGCACTTTTAATTTAAACATAACTCAGCCATTAATGAAGAGAACGAGGAGACTATTTTCACATTAAAACATTTTGTCCATTTGAATGAAGCTCCATTCTTATTCGCATGTTTCCCCAAACAGATCAATAAATATATATGATGATGAATGTAAATGTAAAAATTAAACTAATTTAAAAACCAAAATCAATTTTTTCTCCTCATTTTTCTTATTTCTCTAGACTAGTTTTCTTTCTCACTCAGTTTCTCTCTACCGCTTCGGATATATTAAGTCAAAAACTACAATTATAACATATTTTCTCATACGTAGCACGTGCTTAAGATTTCTCAAATCCTTCGCAAGAAGTTTAGCACCGTTATGTCCAATGTTTAGTTTAATCAAAGCTCAGATCTAATAAAACTAATTAATTTGCCGATGATTAACATTGACAACATGCATTATAAAGTTCAGAATCAACCCAATATTAAGTAATTTCTATGTCAAAGTTATAACAAAACAATAAACATTAATAGGAGCTATGAACTCACTGTCTCTAAACCAGCAGCTAGGTATGTCATGCCAGGCAATGCATCAAGTCCACGCTGCAAAAGGTTAAAACGTATTTAAAACGCGTTTTCAAGAAATAAAAGAACTGATACTTAGCAACAGTCTAATGACTATAACATGGAAGTGAAAGTGACAAGCCTGACCTGGCGCTCCACTTTTGTCTTGTAAATGAACCCTCCACAACAAAATATTGTCGATGATACAAAGAATCTGCTCAATAACAAGTTCCCTTATATTTAATATGTATAGAAAAAGAATGCGACAATGATGTGTGTAAACTGTTTGACAGGACAATGAGAAGTCATAGTTTATGAACAAACAAAATTTAAGAGAAAGTTTATATACATGCAAGATATAACTCCAAATATTGCCCATCCTCTTGTGGCACCACCTCCTTGACTTTGTTTGTAGTCTGCAACAGTGAACAAACAACGCGACCCATTCATTCAACTAAAATGTATGAAAGTTTTTTGGAAACAAATTTATATACTTTTCTTGTCTATACAATTTTCAGAGTAAGTTAGAAGTACTCACCGCACATTTTTGTAAGCACAAATTCAATTGGCTCGTATCCTTTAACTGGGATTGTTATGTTAACTTCATATGGGGTGTTACGGGCTACCTCACCTGGAAAAGAGTTGAAACATGAAAGTTCTACAAAGACATATTCAACAATGCTTCTTAAATAAGTGGTACCCTACATCTCCAGTCAACAATCAACATTGTAGGTGACAAAGTTGTAGGAGGCTTCCCGCTAGCAGCGGATCCAGACAAACTAACTCCCAAGCCTTTATTTGGAACAACCTAATTAGCATCAAACAGCAATCAATGGTCATGTTCCAATTATCTAGAATATGACAAATGCCAATAACAGTTAAACTGAGGGGTTTTATTTGGGAGAGGAGAAGGGAAAGAGTTACGAACGATCAACTCTTCCCTTGTTTGGAATGATTTTCAAACAATGGGAAGGGTTTGGGGAATATTTGAAAACCCTCCAAAACTCATCCTTGGTGGGGGGTTGACATTCAAACATAATGGGAGTATTCTTCCTTCCTTTCCATACCCTCCCTTTCCGCCCAAACCCCTTCCATCTCTTTGTCTCCCAACTCCCAATCTTCGAAGATTTAGACGAAACCAATTAAAAGTACCTTCAAAATAGGCGTTTGGACCAAGGATGAGAGTGAAGCAACTGCACTTGTAAACAGGACTACCTGAGTTTGTGATGTCTGAAAGCTGCAAAGCAAACACAGCACACATTTATTTGTAACAACTAACAACTGTGTGTGAAGCACACCTACATACTATAACAAATAGAAAAATAAAATGTCAATGATTAACAGCACAATGCTGCAGCATCCTGACCTAAAATCACGATGGGGTTTCTCAAAACCAAATTGAGTCATGCCATTGTAAACCTACAATTTCATTAAAAAAAATAGCATTATAATAAAATATAGTCTTAAAGTTCTTGCAAGAAAAAAATAGTCTAGAAGTTATTATTTCCCAGGGCTAATTAAGAGCATGCCTTGATTTTATGAAAATCCTACAAGAACTGAATTGGGAACTTCCTAAAATATAATTCCGGGAATTATGTATACTCTCATCAAGAAAAAAGAAATGAAAAAAAGTAAGAATGGTAGTGCTGCTCACAAGTTCCCATGATCGAGGATGAAAACCAACAGTGAAGCCTTGGAACACTTGTGGGCCCGGTTCATCACATTGAATTGCAAGTTCAATTAAAACACTGAAAGACATCAAGATGGAAATGGTTTTTACATATTCAAAGGTCAAATTTCAACTGCAAACATCATAAATTATGAACAGAAAAAATCACCAGGCATATCTCCAGGTAGTGGGATAATAGGCATACAGGTCAACCAAAAATCAAGAATAGCTAAAAAAACACGGTTATATTTGCTGGTTGGCTACGGGTCAATTACATTACCGTTATGTGGTGACGAAAGTTGCATATAAACATTTGACTAATTTTAATGTTGCCCCTCAAGATGGAATACATGTCATAAGCAGCTACAAATAAATTTAACCCAAGGTCCTAAGACTTGATAAATATATTGACTGAATGGTTGTAGGGCTTGACAAAAACTAGTTGAAATCTTGATTGAAAGAAGCTTTTCTCAGATAAAATGGCAATCAATATCAATGTGGTTGGTCTTTTCATGAAATATTGGAATAGAAACATGCAATGTATAATGCAAACTTGGTTCTAACAAATACTATTTATTTAACTGCATAGCATGTTTCATCAATATGAGTAGTTTAATACACAGAGCAGCTGAAAATATTCAAGCAATGCCCTTGTTCTTTTATATTTCACAATAAAAGGCAGGTTTAACTTTAAATAGTATTTTTTATATCTATGTGTTGGTTCCTATATGTCTGCGTGTGTGTGCACGCGAGCGCTCCCTTTTGTTTCCGGTCGTTTGGATTTTAGTCTGTCTAACAAGGATCAATATTTTAAATAGGAGAAAACTATATGAACCAATCCTTTAAGGAAAATAGGGGTCAATACCTTAATGAATTATAACTCTATGGACTAAAGCCTAAATAAACAATACACACCCAAACACACATATATAGGGTAAAAACTACAAGATTTGAATTCATATCTAAACCTAAAAGTTACATTCATAAGGAAGGGTGGGAGAAGGGAAGCCTTGAAATTTACAGTATTTTATTTTCCCCCAAAATTTCAACTTTACAAAATGCTAAAGCGAAGTAAATAGCACTCCTATGTTTGACTCCAAACATTGCAAAATGCTAAAGCAATAATGACCAAGTGAGGGTTCAGACATTTGCATTTTTGATTTAAAATAGAGCAAAGTATAAAAGACCTGCAGTCCGATTCATACGCGACATGACATATGCATCCAGGACGACCTGCAAGTTGAAAAAGCCAAAAAGCATGTGATATACTACTTTGAAAGTTGAAACAGCATTTAAATAGCAAAAGGCATTTAAATGTGGCATTCAGACAGCTAATGAGAAAACCGATAGTGAAATTTTGCTTTGCATGCATCATTCAGTGATTTATTATAAGCCCCTCAAGTTTTTCCCTCTAACTTCAGCATCATTTTTATTGAGCACATTCCGATAAACTCTACTTCTAAACAACCCAATGTCTCAAATATAGATAATCGTACCTTTACATTGTCCATTAGGACAACTCCCACATATGATATTTACCTGAAAGACATGAATGTAACATGAGAAAGGTACACATCACATAATGACACATTAGTTATGATATAGAAAACATTCATATATTAGACTAAATATTTAGCCTGATGAGAATTTAGTGTCTCAGTGCTTCAAAGTTACACAATTCCCATTCCCCCATCTATATTCTGGATAGGAGTTTTGAGAACAGTTAATAAAATAATGTAAGTTTCAGAGTAGCACCAACCTGGGCCGTTCGTCCCATTTTGTCATAACTTTGTTCACAACCCATTAAGTCACCATTATAAAACTCCTAGACATTGAGGAAATGGAATGGAAAGCAGGAGAAAACATGTTAAGAAAGATAATGAGAATTGAAAGAAAAATGTATATTCAAGTTTGAAACATTTTGTTTATTTTTTAGTACAACTGTCACAAGACTTTGCATGTGCACTTACGCAATACCAGTCACTCTCACATTGACAAAGGAGATTGCAACATCTTTGACACATGAATTTTTTTTCTGTAACTTACAATACTACTTATGTGACTAGTAAAATGAGTAGGCTACTTTAACGGCTGCATCATTTCTACAATCAATCTCTGATTACTAATTCCAAATATTTAACATATTTACGCCTTTGACATGGTTAAGTTTTCTCACTAGCAACAGCTCAGATAGAAAGTTTTAAAAAAGAAGCAAAACAAATTATAATAATTTCCTTTTCTCCCAAAATAAATTTACACTTAAGCAGTGTCCTTACTCAATTTTTATTTTCATAATATATAGAACAGAGAACTTACTTGTACAAAATCAGATTGGCCAGAACCAGCAACAAAGTAGTTGAACCTATCAAATCGACCAAAATCAACATACCCCTAAATAGGTTTGAGCATCAGCTGATGAAGTGAAGAATATATATCAAATGAAATGGACACGCATTCATTGGAAAAGTTTAAAAACAAGAAAGAAAAAAAAACGAGTACCGAGCAATAATTATTAATTATTCACCACATACTCTTGACATCCATGTCCTGATTGGATTTCAAATTAAAGCAAATCTCTGCCAGATATAAGATCCCAATTACTGTAACCTAATTTAAGTTTTGAAAGTCTCTATATTCAGATAGTTGTAAAACAACTCAGGAGAACACTTATGTGCATTAACCTTTCAATAAAGATTGAAAGACACAAGTAAATAACCAATAAGGTTCTTAAAACCTTCTTTTTAAAAAGCGGCCCAATGGCCAATAGTGTCTGCAAATCTGCTAAAATATCGCCCTCAAATAACCAGGAGTAGAAACCCAAATAGAAGTAACAAAAATTTCACCTATTCAGTAGTGTACATTATTTGCAACTTGCGAGCTATCCATTAAGAATATAAATGAATTGGAAAACAGATATTTGTAGCAACCATTTTTACATTTATATACTACTCCCTATCTAGGTCAAGTAAAATATGGTTAGCATTAATAAGCATAGGGCTTGTTTAGATTAACAGCTTATTTGAAGCTTATAGCATAAACGTTTATCATGATAAGCCCTTATGTAAAAGCTTACATATGTTATTTCTGTAGCAAAAGATAAATTAAAGTTAAATTACTTTTGTATATGTTATAAGCTGTTTTCATTAGCTATCTTGAAGAACTTATGAAAATAAGCTGAAAAAGGCTTATGAAAAATGTCATAAGTTATTTTCATAACTTCTCCCAAACAGTACCACAAAAATTATGCCAATAAATAAGCTCAACTAAGTCAATCCAAACAGGCTCATAGTACTTAGGAGCTTGAAGTAGAATATACCCAGAGGATCAAAAAAAGTTAAATTAAGAAAGTTCTTTGCCAGATTACACAATTAGAGCAAATAATAAAGTATTGCTTAGAAGAACGGTAACATAGAGTACCGTTTGAGATCTACTCTCTACGTCTTTGCAGAATCGTACCACCAAATCAGAACCTTGCTGCATCAATACAAAGTGAACAACTTAGCACTATTCCTAGTAGCTTGGATCAAAATTGAACGCAAACAAAATCATTCATATATTACAACAAGCATTGTATTACCTTCTCATCATACTCAAAAGGGTAACCAAACCAGCTACTCTAATTAATGGTCAAGTAAAAACAAACTTATGAAACAAAAAAAAGGTATAACTAATAAAAGCAATATATTAACATCAACTAGTTACCAAAATAATTACATTGAATTATATCACGTTTCCAAAATAATTATCCGTGTCAACGTGTATGTGTCCGTGTCAGTGTCCGTGCTTCATAGGTTACCATTAAAATCATCCATAATAAACTAAAATGAAAATCTATGAATGACCCATTTTCAAATAGTAATAATTAAATGCAATGCCTAATAAAAGTTGAAAACTTGAAGCATGTGGAAATGAACTGAAGGATACAAAATCAACAATGCGACTTGAATTATTGAAAGCGTAGCAATTAGAACTTGGCATTGAAATTGAAGATACCCATGATAACTTCAAGAGAAAACCTGAAAAACAAAACATAGAATTGAATAAAAAAATAATATTGAAAAATGTGTTTTTCAGATCAATATTTTTGAAATAAGTAAAAAACGAAAGAGAAGAAGATGAGAAAAGGAGAAGTACCTAGGAGGAGTAAAAGGGTTAACGTTGTGGAGTGAAACATTTTGGGAATATGATTGATTACAGTGAAATTTTGCATCTAGAAGTGGATACTACTACTAGCAAGAAGAGTAGAGGAATCATGTAAAGAGATGAACAAAACGGCATTTCCAGTTTCGTTATAGTGTTGTCGTTTTGATACTTTGGTACTCTTTACTTTACTGCGGTCTGTTCGGCAACATTTTTTTTTTTTTTACTTATAGTTTTTTTCACATGAATTTAAAGTTGAAAATTTCTTCCCACACCCCATGTATTCCAAGTTACACCCAAATTTTGTTAAATTTTTATTATAATACCAGAATTGCCCTTTTTAAAACTTCTTTTCTTCTTTATTCTATTTCTCTTTTTCTATGGTTTTTCTCTCAAATCATAAAACCCTTATCAAAGCTTGAAGATTGAATTTGAAGACTACAACTAAGATTTCATTCTACAGGTTAGTAAAAATTTATACTTTTGCACTAATAAATCGCATAAGATGCTTCTCTCTTATTTTGTTTTGTATAATTTTCAATTATAGAAACTGATATGTTTTGTATAGAAACTGTATGTACCTGATATGTTGATTTGCGTAAGCGTGCGTGCGACTGCATACTTTGAAATAAATCCGCAAACTGAATTTACATACGTTACGCAAACTGAGTTTACATAGGTTACGCAAACTGAGTTTACATACGTTACGCAAACTGAGTTTACGTACGTTACGCAAACTGCGTTTACGTAATGTTACAGAATTTTTTGCTTAATTTACCTGTTTTGATACAACTTGCATTTTTACTCGATCTAACTTTTTTTTGTATTTCTATAGTAAATGGACATCGAAGAAGAAAAGGTTGACATAGTTAGCGGTGGAGTGGAACATGAAGAACCACAATTAGTAGATTCTACGGCGGTATTTACTACCGATAAAGTGTTTGGTACACGTGCTGATTTATTGAAATGGACTAGACACGTTGGGAAGGAAAATGGTCTTGTTGTTGTGATTTATAGGTCTGAAATAGCCACAGCAAAACCTGGAACAAGGACAAAGCTAATTCTTGCTTGTGAAAGAAGCGGAAAGTATAGGCCTTGGAAGAACCCGAAACCTGTGAGAGGTGCGTGCACCCAAAAATGCGAGTGTCCATTTAGATTGAGAGGAATACCATCAATGAAAAATGAAGGATGGACTCTCCATGTCGAATATGGTATGCACAATCATGAATTGTCGAAACAATTAACCGGTCATTCTTTTCTTGGTCGATTATCTCATGAAGAAAAAAATTTGCTTAGTGACATGACAAAGAATATGGTTAAACCTCGAAATATATTTTTGACATTCAGGGATCATGATAAAAAAAGTTTAACCACTATCAAGCAGATTTATAATGCGCGCCAAACATATCGTTCATCCATTAGAGGAAACAGGACCGAAATACAACATCTAATGTCGTTGATGGAACGTGATAAATATGTGTATCGGTATAGAAAGGTGGACGATTCTGATGAGATGACAGATATATTATGGGCGCATCCAGAATCCATCACACTTGTGAATAAGTTCCATCTAGTACTGATTATGGACAGCACATATAAGACTTGCAAGTATCGATTGCCATTGCTTGAGATTGTTGGCGTTACATCGACCGGAATGACATTTTCGGTGGCATTTGCTTATTTACTTTCTGAGCGTGCTGATAACTTTGTATGGGCACTACAAATGGTGAAAGAACAAATTACATGTGGCACTGTCGGTGTCATTGTTACTGATAGAGATCTTGCATTGATGAATGCAGTGAAGATTGTTTTTCCGGATGCGGTAAATTTATTGTGTGTATTTCATATCTGCAAGAATGTAAATGGCAAATGCAAAAAGACCGTGTCTCCAAAGGAGAATGCAAAGGAGAAACGAAAAATGATCATGGAGGCATGGGAAGGTGTAGTATATTGTTCTGACCAAGCTGAGTATCAACAACGGTTGGAAGTGTTCAAAAGCGTTTGTAATGATTTTGTTAATTTTTACAATTATGTGAATGAACAGTGGTTGATTCCTTACAAGGATAAATTTGTTGAGGCATGGACAAACAAGGTTATGCACTTAGGGAACACAACATCAAATAGAGCTGAGTCTGCACATTGGAGTTTGAAGAGGATATTGCAAGATAGCATGGGGGACATATGTAGTGTTTGGGATGCTGCCTCTGGCATGATCGAACTACGCCACAATGAGATAAAAGCGTCATTTGAACAAAGCATATTTAAAATAGAACATCGACACAATACTAGATTGTATGCCCGCTTACGTGGCCATGTTTCGAGGTATGCCTTGGCGTACATTGTTGATGAGTTTGACCGTGTGAGGTATGTTGGTGTTGATAAGTCTAGTTGTCGTTGCATTATTAGGACAACTCATGGCCTACCTTGTGCATGTGAACTAGCTAGATACAGTATGATGCCTTGTGCCATTCCATTGGATGCTGTTCATAATCATTGGAAGAAGTTAAATTTTTTCGATGATGAATTCAACAATTCATCAGAGTTATCTTTGAAACATGAGATTGATGCATTAATAAGAAGATTTGATGAGCTTGATATGAGTGGCAAAATTGCACTTAAGAGTAAAGTTCATGAGATTGCTTTTCCAATAACCACCTCAATGTGTCCACCTATTGACAAAGCAAAACCCAAGGGTGCACCAAAGAAAGCGAAGAAAAAGATGTCAAAAAGTGATAAATCAACAAAGCGTGATCCATCATGGTGGGAACACGTAGATGCAGCTATGGAATCTCAAAGTTCAGTCCAAAAACCTACAGAGCAACCTTCAATCCAAAAGCTTACACCTCGACCTTCAATCAAAAAGCTTACACCTCGACCTTCGGTTAATAAGGTTAATAAACCTAGAGAATTGCCCTTTATGAAATGGTTACCTTTGGAGGTCCACCACTTCATAGATGACGTTATAGATGTAGGCCCAGATGGTAACTGTGGGTATCGTGCAATTGGTGCTTTTCTTGGTAGAGGTGAAGATTCATGGCCTCTAATTCGTCAAGAATGTTTGGTAGAACTTCAAGAGTGGAAGGAAGAATATGCAAGGATTTTTGGTGGGGAAGATTATGTTCAAAGTATGATGCAAAGTTTATATGTTGAGAAATATGCAACTAGGGATAAGTGGATGACACTTCCTGCAATGGGACACGTGATTGCTTCGAAGTATAATGTCACTCTTGTGTCATTGTCGGTGGACATGCCGATGACTTTTTTCCCTCTCAGAACTCCACTGTCACCGTCATCTAATCTCTTTGTAATTACTCACGTTGATTATTGTCATTGGGTACAGGTACATAAGTACATCTTTTAAACTAGTTCATTATAATTATTAATATGAATAAGTTTTTTAAATCTATTTTTTCTATCTTATAACAGGTTTATTTGAAGCCTAATTCTCCAATACCTCCAGCAACTAATTTATGGAGTAAGTATTGTAGAGATGAAGCTCGTACATGGGAAACTGCATATCTGACACGTATACAACATTGGTTGACCATATTTCCAAACACATATGAACCTGTTATAAACCTTGGTGATCCTTGTTAATGATCTTATATGTAATCAAGATATCTACATGCTTCTTCTTAATGTTTTTGTTCAATAAGCGAAGCAAACTACGACAAAATACATTAGATTTTCATTGAGTTTGTCTAACTACCACAAAATACATTAGATTTTCATTGAGTTTGTCTAACTCCTCTCTTCTTCCTCTTGAAAGTTACTACGTCTGACCAATCTCTAGTTTTAACATGATTCTCTGCAACTAACAAATTCATCAACTCGTTTGCAAGTGGGATGCCATCAGGTGCAATATATTGGTTCTTGAGAAGCGTATGGACAATTGCTATTGCCCTAGGCTGCAATTAGACATAAATATGAACATATTATTAAAACTAAATATACATGAAAACTTAAACAATTATACATAAAGATGATTATTAATAATTACCAAACTTGTATCTCTAGATGAGCCTGCAACATTTGGGTCTGGACCTTGTCGTATAATGTAAGGATGAGAAATCACATGAAACCACTCCATGTACCCGTCAACACATTCTGATGGGTCGTTTACAGGTGGGCCGGGATCAACCAAATGAATGGCATATTGCGTGAACATCACATCCATATCCTCAATAGTGGTCGAATTACCTATAACATCGCTAGGTGACAAAGGAATACTTTGTACATGTCCATACTGCCGCAGTACCCTATCAGGAAGATGTGCATACATCTTGGAACCCCACCTGATCCAACCCCTATAAAAAGAAGCCTCTTGAAACGATCGGAAATCCCTGTGAGCAACGTAAGGATTCCAGCAAACCTGATCAACAGTCAACTTATCAAGGGCTTTTCTGAAAGGAAGAACTAAACCTTTATCTCTCTTCGGCTTCCATTTCATTGCTCGAGGTAGCTGCTCATTATAATCTTGTTGTAGTCTACAACAGTCAGTGCATAAAGTAGGGAAGTGTTCGTACACCCATGCCTACAGATATAACAATACCACACACACCTTAAGAATCAATTGGATAAGTTATCTAAATAAAAGAATATAACAAGAAAATTCATTGATACCTGTATAAGGGTTAGGTATCCCGAAACTGTTTTGATGCTATGAAAGCTTGCATCGCATAAACTTTCATACAAGTGTGCTAAGGCAGCAGCACCCCACGCATATCCTCCACAACTATCAAGGTCGCGGAAACACTCTAAATATGAAACATCTACTGCAAATGAACTTTTGTCAGTGAAAAGTGTGCACCCAACCAGATATAATAAAAAAGCTCTCGCAGCCTCCACCCAACGTTGTTGGCGACAACGTCGTCTATACAAGTCTAACAGCCAGTTGTAACGAACTTGTGACGCATGTGTTACACCAAACTCAGCATGAGCGAATGGTATGGATACTCCAAGTAGGTCGGATAATAGCATTGCAGCCTGATCCTTATCAAAGACCGTGACATTGAAGAATGCCCCTGTGATAGGTAAGTGTAACAAAGACCACACGTCATCCAAGGTAATGGTCATTTCTCCAATCGGAAGATGGAAACTGTTTGTGTCCTTGTGCCACCTCTCTACAAAAGCAGAAATGAGTCCTTTGTCAATCATCTCATAGCTGCATTGCCACAAAGGTAGGAGACCTGATCCCTCGATTAATTGTCGAACCTCGTCATGATCAATAGTAGCTTCTTTAAGCTTTTTACCATTGTTGAATATCCTCAGCTCCCCTCGGTCCTGAAATGTATAAATCTTTTAAATGCAGCAGTGAATTGACATATAAATGAAAAGAAAAATAAAATAAAATGAAATTACAATTATTGGGCAACAAAATGAAAGAAACACTATAAAAGAGCATAGGACTGCCTAAATTCTTTTTCAAGAAAGGCACATTTACTAAGTATAGGTTACTGGCCTCTACATAAAAAATTCATCTTTTTAGTCGTCATAGAAACAAATACAGAGCCATTATAAAAGGGAAAGAAAATACAGAGCCATTATAAGTTGTCAAGGCTTGGAAATTTATTTGAATTTGTGGCTATCATGCCCAAAAAAGACCACGCCGATATGGAAAAACTGATCTGTACATGTATCCATTGTGCATCCATTATTTAGTTCTTTCCAAAACACATTCAAGCACCATTTTACGTGCTAAAGAGAATTACAATCCATCATTGTGTACAAAAAGTGCACAAATTACTTTACGTAACTACATTTTGCTATTAATAAACAAGCAAGCATTAATCACCCCATTTTAAACAAGCAAGCATTAATCACCCCATTTGAAACCATATATAGGGTAAACAAGCTAAGTAAGTAATTCTCATTACTTTGGTAAGCGTCGTGAATTATTGGCTTGGATCAATGAACTATTCTTAAAGCATAATTTATTTGAAAACAAACAAAACAATGAGAAATTTTGACAATAGATTACCACTCCATTCCAAAGTTGACCGGCTACATGGTTTCCATATGTCTGTAGAATAGAAGTGTCAATGGGACCACCAGGATATCCGTCTACAACTCCTATGTCACGAACATCATCCAAATGGGGCTCTGCTTCTTGATGGAGATCATTTGCTTCTTGATATGACCCCTCTAAAGGCCCTTGATCTATCGACGTAGCTGCTTGTGTGCTACCACGCCGACGTACAGACGCAGTAGGCCTAACACGCCCGTTTTCATCGGTAATAAATGTTTTCACCATGTCTGCATTTGAAGTACAAGGTACAGTATAAAAAACCAGAACAGTCAATGGTTTAAAACAGAGTAATTTAATTTGCGAACGCAAATTCAATCGACGTAGCGAACGCAAATTCAATTTGCGTCAGTTCCGCAAATTCAATTTGCGCCAGTTCCGCAAACTCAATTTGCGTCTATTACGTAAACTCAATTTGCGACTCTTACGGAAACTCAATTTGCGTTTCATACACCCAAACTCAAATTTCGACTTCATCTATCGATGTATTCATCATCAACCACAAAAGGGTTACGCAATTTCAGTTGACGAAACAATAGAGGAAGATGAAGATTTATAACAGAACATAATCTAATCAAAGAAACGAACCTGGAGAACGATGGTCAGTGGTGAACCGGAGATGATGACTGGTGAATCGACGATGGTGACAGTGATGAACCGGCGATGGCGAACGGCGACGGTTACACTTTTGGGGAAAATTGTTACGCGTTACAGAGAAATTGATCGTGAATAGGAATAGGGTTTTGGGGAATTCTTTTTTAATTTAAGGGTATTATAGTCATTTTGGGGTGTAACTTGGAATACATGGGGTGTGGGAAGAAATTTTCTTTAAAGTTTTTAATTATTGTTTTTTCTTTCACTTTTACTCTATCATCTTACTTAAAAAATAATTAAATATTAATTAAACATATATTTTTTATGTCATTTCATATTTATAAGTAATCAAACCGTTAATTTTACCAAATATTTCAGTTAATTTATCAACTATTATTTATCAATTATAAACTATCAGCTATTTTTCCTCAAATAGACCCTACATCGTTTTGGGCGTAGGCAATGGGAGAATTGGAATTGCAAGTGTCACCCCTCTGGCACATTTTTTTCAAGTAAGTATCTTAATGACTAAAATATCACTATTAAAAGGAACAAGTATATATATATATATATATATATATATATATCAAATTTTGAACCTCAATCGCTATCTCCCTCCAGTTATAATAACTAATTTCACTTTTGAAATACATTAGATCTTAAATGTATTTAAAAATTAAAAATTGCTTATCATTATGCCCAAAAGGTGTACATTAATAAAATATTCTATCAACCGAGTTAAACTCACGACTCTAACACACATTTGTTGATAATTGAACAAATAATTGAAGATGATATAATTGATATGAATTATTAATGAAATGTTTGTTGGTTGAATTGAGTAAAAATTCAACATATCAATGTTTTATAAATAAAAGGTAAAAATGGAATAATAAAATTATAATTCATTTTATTCAGTTCACTTTTCAAAAAATAGAGTGGGAAATTAATTATGCTCCGTTATAAAATATCCAAACAATAAAATAAAATTTCTATTAAAATTATATTTTTGTTTTCCTCCCCTCATTTTCAATGTCATTCATCACATTCTGTACATCTCTCGTCTCCCTCCCTATTGTCTCCTATTTCTCAGTTTGGCAATGTCTGTGTTGTTCTCTCATTATCTATCTTGCTCATCTCCATATATTGCTTGCTGTAATGAACTAATATATAGACCCAATTGAATTGAATAGGCCCAACTTGTCTTAAGTTATGAGTTATTCTCTCCGATCCTTATTATAAGAAGAAATTTGCTTTTTAGCTTCATGAAATATTTTATGTATCTAGACTATATTATGAACTAGATACATCAAACATTTCATGAACCTAAAAAATCAATTTCTTTTTATAATAAGGACTAGAGGGAGTATTCTTTTAGAATGTTCTATATAAGTTTTAGAGTTTATAGGTTTTTTTTTTGAAATACATTGTAAAATATAATGGGAATCAATCAAAATCAATAAAATATTAATTTTTAGTTTTTATCTTTTCTTAGGCGGTTCTCTACCCTCGAAGTTAAAGTAAATTAATAAATATCTAAAAAGGGTGTTCATTACACTTGCTCACTCACTCATTCATTTAACTGTTTTTCTTTTCCTTTTCCGTTCTAATAGTATATAGTATAGAGTTAGTAGAAATACATGTATGGGTATTGTATTTGTACACATGTGTGGACTGTTTGAGTTAGTCAACACAGTGCTTGCTGATGTGGCAAGTTGATTGGTTAGGACTAAGCTTCTAGCTTCTCCTATATATACTGTATTCACACATTGTATAAGCTAAGCTTGAATGAATGAAATAACAATTGATGAAATGAATCAGTTTTCCAATACGTTCTCATTAGAGTTATAACCAAAGTTTGTGTATTTTGTGACATTAATGCTATTGAGAACATGGAGGGCCGATGGTGCAAGATACTCGGTACCGTGTTTTACTTCCTTTTCACTTTCTTTTCTTCCGACCAAACAGACAATTAGTGAAAAACAAGTGTATGATATACTATTGTAAGACGAATCCAAAAATTATGGTAAAATTTCATAAATGAATTTCATAGTTTAGGGTGACTTAAAAATCCAGTTAGCACCGCTCATACATGTGTTTGACTTGAAGCACTTGGTAGAATGCATGATCTTTTGAAAAGCTTCCCTATAACATATAGTAAAAAATAAATCACGCCGAAAAGATTTTCCATTCTTGTTATCAATCTTTATTGTTATTTGTGAAACGTATTTTAATTAACAATTATAAATTTTGAAATATCAAGCACCAGTGGTCTAGTGGTAGAATAGTACCCTGCCACGGTACAGACCCGGGTTCGATTCCCGGCTGGTGCAATTCCATTTTTATATGCATTTTGTGTTCTTTTTTTTTTTTCTTTCCAAAAAAGACAGTTGAAGGTTTAAAATTTAAGAATTACAAGAAAATATGTAAAACCATTTTTGGTCTCAATAAATTCACTTTTCATTTGCTTACTAAGAAACATGCTTTCTGAGAAATTGAGAAAGATTGATTCATAAAAACAAAACACATTTTATTGATTTAGGATTGTTCAGTTACAATTTCAACTGTAATAGAGGATCTCCAATCCTTCATCGACACAACTGCAATATATTATACCATAATTGATGTTAGCCTCGATAGGTGAGAATCCTTTATATTACAACATTAAAAATCATTAAAACATTCTGCATTACTTAGGTGAGAATAATTAAGCTTTAAGAGTGATGGTTGGAGAAGATAAATTACCACCATTCACTCTATCTCTTCAATATGACAAATATCTTTCTGGCTCCTATTCTGTCAAGTTAATTCTAGCTATCTAACTATTTTCTTTCAAAAATACAGAAAAATAATCCTTCATCTTTTGCTCTGCCAGATTAGTCACACTTTTGGTTACCAAATGAGTTGTTGAGTCGTAGATTACTACCGTTGCAAAGATGACAAAATTAAACCATGATGAGAAGCACATGAAGGTGGATACATATCTTTTGCTGACATCAATGCATCCACCAGGTCTTGTATTTGACGAGTTAGCATGAAAATGTCTTCAGCTGAATTCTTTGCTGCCCATTCCTCTATCGTCCTACACAAATGGATTAAATTCGTAGGCAGAAAACAATTATATGTGAACATATTGATTATTGAAAATTAAGAGGTGTCAAGTGTCAACTATCATGTCATAATCCCCCTTTCCTATTCAAAAGGAAAAAATCATTCATTTTTGTCTATTTTTTAAGGTTGTATGATTATTCTCAATGTAGCATACAAACTGCATTCGAGTTTCAAGAGGGTAACAAACAATCAGAACATTTGATAAATTTTTTGGTCTGCCAAGGACAAACCATCAAGAGAAACAAGCAGAGAGAATAGGTGCTCCAAATTATAAAGCTCAAACAACAAAGGAAAAGTAAAGAAAACTTTAATTATTACATAGATTTTTCCAATTAATAGAGTAGGTATAAATAAAAAAGATAACTTGATTACTCACCGTAATTGAGATTCTGTTGCAGCTTTGGAGTCAGAAAAAAGGACTTTGATGACCGGCCTTAACTGTAATTTAGGATCTGGGTCCTTGTCCTCTGTACTGGGCCAATCACCGGAACATGACCAAGTATCTGGGTTTAAAAGAATGATTTGCAGGACAGGAGATTTGGTTGTCAGATTTCTAACAACAAACCGAAATGTTGACTCATCATTTGCACACTCCATCAACCGATTTGCAAACATTTTGTCCACTGTGTACTTGCTGGTGACAAATATAATGCATTAAGTTTATTCAGTGTATCTGTGAATCCATATTTAGCAATCAAAAATAAAATCTATTAAAAAATAACTATCATGGAATGGAAAGGCCTAGAATGGACGATGTGGATGAAGCAATGCATACACAGGGTAAGGAAGAAAGTCAGAAACAGCATGGCGCAGATAAATTATTTAACCATTATTGCCTATATACATTTGATGATTAACCAGCCACAATTTTCAAGAATGTTAAAACCATGTCTTCAACTATTTACTCTTCTGTGTAAAAACTAAAAATGCATGAAACTGGTTGGTAAAACCTTTGCAGTTTGCACACATGCGAACTATAGAAGAACAAAGGAAATCATTACTGGAAATAGAAACATAATTCTGGCCCATCTTTATTTGAGCCCCATAAAAGTATTCAGAGTGCACACACATAAAGAGACCTTAAGTTGACAACTCACAGTCAGTACCGCTTCTTTCCCACCAAGATTTCTAAGAAACAAAGAATAAATAATTTTTTTTTGCCCATATGTTACATGTCTACTGCCCAATTATTAATTTATTATTAATCATAATCCTTATTTCCCAAATTTAGCCAACAAACTGAATCAAATTATCCACAAGACATTAATTTTCACTTGTTCGGGTCCTAGAAGCATACATATTTTACTGCATCTACTTCTTCAGAGTCAGCTGCAATTGAGTCATACAGGTATAAAACTAACTAAGTCACATTTCTCTTTGATAAAGAATTATAACAGGAAAAAAAAAGTGAATTTAGTCATTCTTTGCTAACCTGAAAATGTCCCCTGATCCAAAAACTGGCACACGGGTTGAAATATAACATTTGAACAATCGTACTCCTCCATCTACAGGCGCACAGCCGTCACAACATGGGTAAGCTCCAAGGAGAGTTGTGCATTGTGGGCATGTGAATTCATGCCAATAAATATCCTTTGACAGATTTGATGATCTAGCCATGAAAACATCTTCAAGAAAACCATTAAGCAGAGTTTTCTGATTCCCCACAATTTCCACAGTTTCAATCTTCCTAGCATTTGCAGATAATTCACCATCTTCATCTCCTATAGTGCTCGCTATATGAGCACAGCAACTAGGAATGTTGGTCGCATCTTTATTGTCATTCAAATTCAAATCTAGACATATACGAGCAAAGTCACTGCAATCCGGTTCATTCTTAGCGACTTCATTGAAATTCACATAAAGCTGTCCATTTTCTGAATGGGCAACCCTTGAATTTTCATCAAAACCACTGTTTGCTTCACCATCATGACTGCCGGTTGAAGTTCTTTCCTCATTCAGCACACAGTTTCCAGTGCCCTCGCTAACAGCATCGCCTTCAAAAACATCTGCTAAATAACTACACTCATGCACCTGTCCACACCGTTCAGGAAAGTCACTTTCCACCAGATCATCCTTACAAAAAGTGGCAGATGTAGAGCTCAACAGGCACATCCCCTGTGCACACGTGTAAGAATTCACATACCTCGTCACCAGCTTCTCACTTATACCTCCAAACGAACAACAGCAAGTCCCAAACCAATTGTCAGCTATTTCCCTCCAATTCGCTGATGGCATTTCAACAAAATTCCTAAATAAATGGAAGGAACCAAACAATAATAATAATGAGAACTTTTATCTGTTTTTTTGTTCAACCTCATATACTGTATATGGTGTCACAGTGCATTGTTTAATAACAAAAACACTCTCAAGTCTCAACAATACTAAGAACATTTCAGCATGGCAATAATTTTTTTTTTTTTTTTTTAAATTCTTCCAACAACTACAAATTGAAAATAACACTCTCACACAAAATTGAAATTAATTCCAGCATCTCAAATTCTTTTTGGTAACTCTCTCTTTAACTTTTATCCGAACATCTATAAAAAAAGAATTTTTTTTTTCTCAAGTAAAGCAACCTAAACTTATTTTAGTTGAAACAAAAGTAATGAGAAATGTGACATCCACACTCAAGTAAACTAATTTTACACGGACATCCAATAAGAATTTAGTATTCTGCAATTATTTTTAAAATACAGTTACAAAATCAATTCTAGAGGGGCTAGAATTGATTTTAGTCATGTAGAATTGATTCTGGCTCCATAATTGATTCTACTTCAAACTAGAAATTGTAGCTTGTGGCTCTAGAACCAAACGGGTGGTCATTAAATATTCGGTGCAAAACTATTTTACACCAAACTACATCTCCATTAAACTCAAGTTATTAACAATAGAGTTAAGCTAAGCTAACTAAATGAAGAATAAGCAGCAAACATTGAGAAAATACCTAATAGGCCTTTTGGTCAAACCGTATCGGCAACTTCTACAAACAAATTCAACTTCTCCAGCAGAAGATAATTTATCCACATCTGAACCAACCAAACAAAGAGTAAAATAAAAACAAAATCAGACGAGACGAGAAAATAATAATCGAATTGAAAAGGATATTTTGGTTGGAGGTAATTTAATTTACTACCATATTCCATTAGGAGAGGTAGAGGTAGCGGCGAGGAGGATTGATGGAGTGCGGAGAGAGCAGGGTGATCGACGGGGAGTAAGAGGAGGAGTTTGACTTCGATGTGATCGGTGAATGATCGGACGGTGGGAGAGAAATCGGTGTCGAGTAAGACATTGGGAATCGGAACCCTAAGGGAGAGAGAGGAGGAAGAAGTGAGAGTGAGGAATGAGGGTGGTGGTGAATGAAGATGAACGGTGAGGTTGTTACTGAGAGAGGGGTTTAGGGTTTTGGAGAATGGGAAAAGGAGTAAGCGTAGGGTTGGTGTGTGAGATTGTGATTCCCATGTGTAACGCCATCTTTCTTCTTCTTTAGCTTCACTTCCCATTCTTCTTTCTCAAACACATTCGTTGCTTCGATAATAAAATGAATCGTTGTAGTGAATGAAAAAAGAGTAAATAAATAAATTTCAAAAACAAAAGTGAAGTGTGGCTGCTGGGATTCGAGCCCAGGTCTCCACGGCCACAACGTGGAATTCTTACCACTAAACTACAGCCACTTTGATGTTATTTTCAGTCTAGCATTCATAATTAAACACTATCTTATTCTTTTCTCCTGGTAGTATCTTAATTTTTTGACAAAAATGAAAGGATGTTTATTCATTCATAAAAATTGTGAACTAATCCTTAATACTCTCTCTATCATAAATCATAAGGGATAAAATAAAAATCACACTCTCTGTCATAATTTGGAGTATGCTTTGTGTGTTTTCTTTGAAATAAGTTGTATGACAAGATATAAAAACAAGTTTTATTGGTTATTTTTATTGAAAAAAATAAGAGAGAAAATTAAATGCAATTTGCATTAATTTCATGGAAATAAATAAAAATAATTCTTGAAAAGGATAAATGCTGACTTTTTTTAATAATTTGGAACTTTCATTTTCTTATAATTAGGGATGGTGATATGTTTATGTTCTTACCAAGCAACATAAAATTCTAAGACATTTTTTGGAGTTTGACTTTACTCTATTTATTTATCCATTCATTTATGGAAGAGATAGACACAATTGATGAATTAATGAGATTTATTGGAAATAACTGTCTACATGCTCTTTCAAATGTAATGTTGATGGAATAGGATTTTGTGTAAGAGATGACGAGTATCGATTTTTTAATGTCCAACAGCAGCTATTGTTGAAACCATGAGACGAAATGCAGCAATTGAACAAGGGTTTGAAGACAAACCTAACGCTGTAGTCAACATGTCGGCTTTATGGCTTGTTCCGGAGTTTATTTTGCTTGGATATTTGGCGAGGCTTTAACACCAGTTGGACTTGTTGAGTTTTTCTACACGTATTTCCCCAAGAGTATGTCTAGCTTCGCAATGGCGATTTTCACGCTGGAACTAGCTGCTGCTGATGTAGTAGCAAGTGTGCTGGTGGACAATGTGACTAGTATCGGAGGGAATGAGAGTTGGTTATCGACTAACATCATTTCGTCTCATGGTTTCAACAATTGCTGCATTTTGTAATGTAATGCTCGTTCAAATGTTTGTTTTATTGAGTAAATAGCCAAATTTCTCTTTGAAATTGAAAAAATCATCATTTCCCTCCTAAAATTTATGAATTGAAAAATAAATCCCTGATTTGATTGGTGTTGGACATGCTTGCTCTTATGTCAATTTGCTTCATCAGTGAGTCTGACGCGAATAAAAATCACATATGTGACAACTCCATATGTAAGCCACACATATAATATACACCATGTCAAAAGGGTTAAACTGCCTTAAATGAATTACTATTTTAAGGGACCATTTTGATATTAAGTGACTATTTTCACAGACCACTTTAAATAGTTAAAATGAAATTCAGCAAATTTTAATAATTGTGGCATGAGACCAGAATTAGTTAAACTCAACTTCGAGTCCTGTTACATTTTTATGTTAATTCAGAGCAAAACCAATGTTGTGTTGTCACATTGGAGCAGAGGTCGAACATACAACACTTATGAATCATAGTTAAATTGGTTCAATTACGGATGAGATAAATAATAAATAAATAAATAATGATGTATTATTATTTTTTATATACAAATACAAATAGGTTGAACCAACCACAGCTGAACCGCAATTCAATCAGATTCTAACGAACTACGAATCAGATGTGGTTGAATCAACTAACAAATGTATTGATTGATTTTCGATTCAACTGATTGTATTGAAATACCTTTGTACTATTCTTTTATGAATAATTCTTTTTACTGCTTAAAGCATTAACATAGCAGAATAATTTTTAACTATCCACAGAATAAAAATGCTATCTAGTTTTATACTAAAACACATTCATTCGTGTACTGTAAGTCCAAAATAGGACTAGCCTTTGCATACAATGTGCATTAAGCTTCTTATATACAAGGATAGCAAGTCCTATCCTAGACTATAGTACTTTACGATGATAATTAATTTCTGGTACAATCTATTATTAGTTCGCATTTCATTTCGAACATTATATATAGGAGGAGGGTATTCTGGGAATCATGTCTTTGGAAAGCTGAAAGTATAATTGATCTTCAACTTTATTTTGTGCTTATGCTGCTGACCAAGCAAACTGCATTATATCAAACACAAACAATTGAACGTTAAGTTTAATTCATATACACGGTCAGTATAAAGATATTTTACACCGTCACTATAGGGAAATGAAGTATGTTAATATGAGTATGAGTATGTATAGTGTACTTACCAACTTCTTCTTCTTTTTCTTTTTCTCGATGTAAGCCGAAAGCTCCTCTTGCCTTGCAAGTGAATCCTCCAAAGCCTATCAAATTGCCCAATCATTATTATACAATAATAACACAAACAAATGACAACTTATATTTGAACATAATATTTAATATAAGTTTTATAAAATATGGTGCAATGAAGATTTTATTTTATTTCTGGTTTTCACCGCCAGTATCCGACTATGTGTAATGCAAGCCATCTATACTCAGGTTAATGGCCGAGATCATTTACTGTGTGTAAACATGTGTTTTTGTTTTTACAGCACGCATATTGGATCCTCTAAATTGCGGCATACAGTTACAATTGTGGATGCAACTTAAAGGATTTTGAAGTCTTTGCAACTGTATCCCGACTACAATTGTGATCACATTGATGACATTCTTCTATATTTTTTCACAAAATCAAGGATTCAACACTAGAGCAACCACAATTTAAAACCAATATGCAATCGTAGATTGTTGATCATGATAAACCACATTAGAGTTATGCATATATAAACTTAATAGTTGGTTGCTTACCTTCTTGGTTGCCATAAGTTCTTGCTCAAGAGCATCAGCGCGGCATATAGCAGCATTAAGCATTTCCTCCTTCTCAGGTGGCATGCAAGTAGATGTGACATTCATGTTGCCCATTTTATCTTCCAATTCAGCCATGCGCTTCATCACAGTCATAAACTCATGAGCAGAAATGGTAGGGTTAGTCATTTGGTCACAAGGGTCTTCGACTTTAAAGTCCTCGCCAGAGTAAACAGAATTTGAGTAGAAGTTGGCATCAGTGAGCTTCTTCGGCATGTTTCGTGTCATTCTCACCATTGTTACGATTCCCATCACAAAGGCCATAACACCGGTGAAAATCTGATAGTTCACTTTTTCGTGAATCTTGTACGAATCAGGCATCATGAAACTTTCCACTACAGCTGTCATATGGATCACAGAAACCAATAGAATTCAGTTCACAAAACGAAAAAATGTTGAAAATAGTTTTATCTGTTACTTTTTTAATATAGTTTATATTTAAAGGGGAAACAATGATTACGAAAGCTCATTCTTTTTAGAATCAGAGGGTTAACATCCAAAAATGGGGAAAACAATATATGATAACTATTAATACAAATAATTAACGCAAAACAATTATCTTGTTGTGTGTTGCGCAAATTACAGATACTAGTTTGATACAAATTTTTACCCTTTTTTCCCTAATGCAAAATATCGCTAATTAAAGAATGAAAAAAAAAAATAATAGAGAATATGACCTCCAATTTCAAGTGTATATAATGCTTAGTAATGGAATCAAATCAAACACCAATTTTATTTTATAGGTCTCTAATTTCGATCAGTTAAATGTTTCTAGTCGATATATAGTAAACAATAGATTTAACTAGGAAAGAAAGCTTCACCAAAAAAACCAAGAAAGAAAGACAATCATATCTACCATGTATGTACCTTTTGATACTGCATATTTCTCCTTTTCGTCAACCTTTTTCCAAACAGTTTTATCAACAATAGGGACAAACTCCTCGTAGGAGCTAGGTTTTGCAGAAGGGACCTGTTATGTTTATCCACAATTTTGTTCTTAAGGGAAGTTAAGAAACGCATACAAGGGAAGGACATATAAAAAGTGAAAATAATCAAAAATACATTATGAATAATGAGGGAGAATATTATAACATACCTTGGCAAGGACAGGATTCATTTGTGCAGAAGACAATTGTGCAGTGAAAACTGCCGCCATTTTGGCAGCCTCGCTTACCTAAACATACAAAAAATAAGCAAATAATTTTGAGAAGTGAAAAGTATTAACAAAAGATAAAAAAAAGGCCAAAAGTTTGAACAAAGAGCTCCAAATAAGATGTCACACCTCAGGTTTTTTCTCTCTCACGGTAGGAGTCTCACATTTTGTTGAGCATTTGTGTTCGCCATTCATAACCATCTGCAAGTTCATATTAACATAAATTGTTAGCAGAAATTAGTGAAAAACGTTTCCCACAAGCAACATGAATTCAGATGTACACATCCCAAAATGCACAAATTTGGTGTCCTTCAAAAGTACACTTCAATCCGGATATTTTAAGATGTTTGGATGCACACTTTTGGAAGTAAGAGGTTATTTAGTATTTGAGAGGGGTAAAAAGTAGCGCGCGTGCGCGAACACACACACACACACACACACACACCAAACAAAAGATGATTTGCGAGCTCACCCTATAAATTTCTTCATCCTTCCATGGACCCTTATCAGAACGCATGCAACCTCCTTGATCAGCACAGGTACAAGTACCTCCTAAAAACTCTGGCAATTCACTGGCGAAGCAAAACTAATGAATATGAAAATTTTGTGGACTGGGAAAATAATTGAAAATATTTTTGACAAAGAAAATAAGTTTGTACTATGATGTTTGAAATTATAATCACCTTTCATCGATTATTTCAAGCAGTTTACTTTGGTACTTGTTGCCAAGAACCTGATAAATTAAAAATTCATTTAAATGATTATAAGAAGGATTTATAGCAAAAAATTTATTAAGATATGATCTATATGTATGTTCTCACATGGATTTTTGCTGTGGTCTTTGGGTCGAGGAAGGATTTAACAGTGTTCCACAACATTCTGAATCCAGAACCTGCATTGATGATGAACATGCGGTTCAAGCTCTGCATTGAATCAACCGATTTTATGATATTACAACCTCAATAATACACAATATATTATTTTGTGTAAAATACTTCTATTTAATTTTCTCTGAATCTTAACAAGTAGAACAAATACATACTTCAGGATAATTGTCACCGTCAATCTTCTGAAGGCTTGTGACAAGGTCTCTTGCTTGTTTGTTGAAGTTCTTAAGCCCCTGTGACATTAGAACAATATTATAAGTTTTAATTTGTATTGTTGTTTTTAAACTATTGATTGCAAAAGATAGCATTTTGTTCAAACTTTGCTACAAGACAATGCTATAGTACCACTATAGCCAATATTTGATAACATTTTGTATTAAATAACATATTGTTGAAAAATACAGTAACAATTTGTTCGAATTCTGTTACGCAATAATATTAAAGTATGTAATAGCAATGCTTGGCTAATATAAATAAACAATTTCATATGCATACCACTCCTTGGACATCCAAAATGGTGGTACTTTGATCAATGTGCTTCTTTGCAGCAATGGAACAAGCTGCAAACTTGAGATCAAATGTCCTCTCAAATTCCTTGACATGGTATTTGATATAGCGGTCCATGGTTGTGACTTGCATCAACTTGGTGGCATCAACTAGTCCCAACCTCTCAATGTAGATTGGTCTTCCCTCCTTATCTACTCCATGATGTCCTTGAGGATAATATTTCAACACTTCCTCAAGTTCCTTGAATTCAAAGTCCTATAAATAATGGCACAAAAATAAGTAAAGAAAAGAGAAATATAACCGGTTAAAACAAGTAGGAAAAGGTATATTAAAAACAACGGGTAAATGAATCCCCTAAAGTCTTCTGAAACACTGTTTATTCTTAGAATTTCGGGTTGCACATTACAAAACCGAGTTGTAAGATTAGAACCATTCACCACTTATAAACACATTTTTAGACCATATCTCATAGCTCGATAGCAGATGACCGATAAATCCTAGATAACGTTTGATACCATCTTATAATTGTTTTAGTTGTGTGTAACTCATAATTGATACCATCCTAGATGACTTGTAAGGTGAGGGCTAACCGCACCACTTTATAAACGCATTCTTAGGCCATATCTCATAAAATGTGGAATTTATCAACATTTTTGAATAGATACCTCAACAATGGTGTCAGCACCAAATTCCTTCCTCCACTTAAGCATATCAGACCACATTTGCTTTGATTTCTCAATGTCAAATTTCCTTGCCCTCAAGAACCTGTTGAGGGAAAAAAAAATGGAACCATGAAGGCAAATTTGAAGGAAAATTAAAATAATAAACAAATCAGAATTTTCTTCAAGATTTACATACACTGAACACGACATGAAACTAAGACATAGAGAGACATGGAACCATGAAATAGAAGTAATAGAACATAACTATAGCCTTGAACATAAAAAATTTAGTGTCATATTGGTATGATTATTAACATATAATAAGTATCAAGAGAGCAAGAAAAGTATTGAAATTACCTGAGCAGCATATGATAGTCATCATGCTTCTCAGGGAGCAATTCATCCAACACTAAAGCCTGACGAAATTCATCAACGGCTTTCAAATCATCTGCATCGCGGACATCTTCGATTTCGACCGACATAACTTTGCTACTGCTTCGCCTATTCCTCCTAGTAAGGGAATCCCTCAGTATCTTCTTCAAAGATCCAACACGGTCAATCTTTTCAAGAGCTGCAATATATTCAAACCTGTAAGAGGCAAGATTTTTAAGAATTTCGAAATGGAATGCAATAAGGGATATGGATTGAGATGAAACCTAGCTTGGGAGATTCGGGTCCAGACAATGACATTGCGTGTTTTAGTCTTTTTGAATGTTGCTTTTGCTTGGTATTCACGAGAATAAACGTCTCATCCTACAAGAGGGAAACAATGTACTCCCAATGCCCTACATGCGAAAAAAATCCCAACAACTCATTCAATCAAACACCATGCAATATCGACATCAATACTCATTCCATATCGAATCCACTCAAACAAACACAAGATTTATAAACAATGTTTTAAGTAGCTATGATATCTCCAATTGCAATCTTGGTCGCAACATTAAGTTTTTTATATCTCCGTGATCACAATGCAATCGCGATTGAGACTATATCAGCCGCATTTGCCTGTAATTATTAACAATACCAAATATTGTGGCCTCAATTGCTACAACAATTGAGACCGCAATTGGGATTGATACTAATCACCTGCATTTAACTGCGATTCTCTACAATATCAATGATCGCAACCCAACATCAACATTGATTTAAAACCTCGGTTTTATAATCGTGGTTTTAACTTACAATGTATGACTATATAGGATCCATTTCTTTTACAATTTCATAGAATTAATAATAAAAGAATTGATACATTAACAACATTAACATTAAATTGAAAACAATATTCAAGATCAAATAATTATCTTATCTAAGACAACAATACATTAAAAAAAATGATGTTTTGTAATAATATAAACAACTAAGAATTTAAAATAAAAAATAGAACAAATCAAAAACTGAAAAATAAGGTGAAACTGGAAAATGAAAAAGAAGAGAAAGAAAAAGCTTATTAATTTACCTCTTGAAAAGAGAACGGGACGGTGGAAAGAGAAAAAAATGAAACAAAGATATAAGAAGAGAAAGTGATTCTGAAAATAGGATCATATTTGTTTAAGAGACAGTGATGCTTCCACGAGGCACCAATAAAACCGTTAATTCATGCACACAATTTTTTTTCTTTCTTTTTCTAAATCTAGAACATAGAATCACAATGACAGAGATGCATGCATCAAAAATTTTGCGAAACATAAGGTTGTTCCATTCATTCATACATATTTTTTTGTCTTCCCAATAATAATAATGATAATAATAATAATAATAATAATAATGTATAAAAGTTTAACTAAATTAACGTATAGACTCAATTCTTACAGCGGCGCGAAGACTGCGTTCGGATGTGTATACTCTATTCTTCTTGACAAAAAAAAATGTATAGACTTATCTAACAATACTTGCTCAGAAATTCTCAATGCATGTATGTATGACACAAGTTTCTTTGTTTTAGCTAAACTTCAGTTAAGAATCTGGAACGTTGAATGTTGAGGTGAGCTTTTGAACCAATATTTTTTTTTTTTTTATAATTCTTTTGAACCAATATTATGAAGATTGTATAGTGGTATTAATTACTATGATGAGAAGATTTATAGTATATTTTGTTTTTTTACAAGAAATCTGAAAAATTAATTTTCATTCTTGTTTTTTTGTCTGTAATCAAATTTCATTCTTCATAAATGTAAAAGCAGATATTTTTTTCTTATAAATGAGTTTGAAGGGATTATTTTATACTATATAAAACAAAAATAAATATACGGATTTCATGAAAAACAGCTATAAAAATAAAAATTTAATCAAAAATATATTTTAATATAGTCAAATAATAAATGTTTCAAACAAAAATGTAACACAATCCTAATTCAAATTAGGAGTAATTGATGTTTTTAATTTGAATCAAAATTTCATCCGTGAATCAAATGATATATAATGACTTAAAAAAATATTGTATATGGTAGAACACTACTTTATTTATGCATCATAGAATTAATCAAAATTGAGCATATAAAAATCACTTTACTTTAAATTTGCATTTTTATTTTTTCTTTTCTTTTTTGATCAAATATCCTAGTGGCTAAAAATTACACCGATAAAATGAATAAATGTGATATCCGGAGTTCGAGACTCTAACTCCTGCATATAAAATGCAATGTCCCGTAATGTATATATGTATATTGATATTGATTGCATCTTTGTTTGTCATTGAAAATTGGCTAAAATATACACACACTCAATTATAAGTTTTCAATACTTAGCTCATTGCACGAACTTAACTAGTATTGACTCGTGAGAATCTAGATTGTTTTTATGAACAAACACAAAAGACTAAATAGTCCCCATCTAACTAGATTTAATAAATTTAAAATTTGAGTTGCTATAATAAGGAGACAGACTAAAATTTACTAATAGTTGGATCAAACTATTTTTGAACCAAAAACAATGTCACTTTCTTTTGAAACAAATTCAATTCCACCATTCAAACACATTAGATGGGAGAAATTTGAGTAACTAAAAGGTTCACACAGAAGTAGTGTTAAACTCTCTACCTAGGAATGTAATGCAATAAAAACCCAGCTATATAAACTTATAAGTTATAACTTGTAAGCAAACAAAAAGAAAATATAACAGATTATACAAGCCAGAAAATGTAACAAAGATTATACTCTCTATCTTTTTTCATGATGCCGCCGGATGACTAATTTTTATTCAGAATCAGAATCAGCAGCCGCCGAGGATCTAACACTTCTACGTTTACTTTCATCGTATTCTTGATCTTCATCATCCACGTCTTTTTTCTCGGCAATAATACCTATCAAACGACAGTTAAAAAAACTTTCCAGACACTGTCAAATGAAAAGGAATAGAGGAAATAAAGAAACAGTACCTTTCTTTATCAGCAGAACCTCCAGTGCTCTAGTGGTAAAATCATCTTTGGCTCCCAGATCTTGAAACCCTACCAATCTATCTACTGCAACTCCTTGTCTGAAAATAGAAACACTCTAGCTAATAAATTGATGTGATAAATCAACTAATTTTTTTGGTCAGGTAGTCTAGTGCCTAGATTTTTATCCCTTAAAGGAGAATAAGTGGGCGTACCAGGGTTCGAACACCGGTACCTGCACATTACGTGCATGTCCCTACCATCTGAGCTAAGCTCACGGGGACTGATATGATAAATCAACTATATCCTTAGTTAATATGTATGATTTTACATTAGCCAGGCTAATCACTAGATTCCCTACCATCAAGTAACAATTAGCTCCAGTGCAGTGCACAGGATAAGATATTTTTATTTAGGAGGGACGGAGTATGAAGATTAAATATTGTCTTTAGAATTCTAAACTTGAATCTTAACGGCTTTTTGGACACAACAGAGAGAGCACTTAATCAACCAAAAATATCAAGCAAGAGATTTTAGTCCTCACCTGAACAGTATGACACAAGGCAAAGTCTTGATTGCCAATTTTGCAACAAAGAAAGGTGCATTCTGCATTTCATTTTCAATAGTTAACATTTTACTGAATTGCCAAAACAAACGTTTGCATTAAAATAATATGTCCAAAGATACAGTTGCATTGACTGAACTCAGAAAACACTAATTATCTCTAAACAAGTGTTGATGCTGACCTCTGCATCAAGCCTGATGAACTTCGTATCAATATGCTTTGTTGAAAGGGACTTTAAGTGCTTACCCATTATCCTGAAAGCATTTGTTGATACAACATAATGGTGTAATGAAATTGTTACTTCAGATATCAAGAAATGGAGTCAGATGTTAGATTCAATAAACAATAGTAAAATGCCATACTTGCACCGATAGAACTCCTTATGATAGAAATGACAGATCACTTTTTCACTTCCAGTGACTTCACCCAAGAAATCCCCTTCAGTTACCTCCCTAAATTCTCCATGACCTTTCTTCTTCCATGCCTCCCGTTTTTCGGCTTCTTTCTATCAAAAGCAAACCTATTCGTGAATAATGAGGTACTTTATAAATAATAGAGGTAAACAAAAATATCATTATGCATGTTACAAGTATGGAGGTCACTACCTTAAAAGCTGCAATCCTGTCCGCATGCAATTTTTCCAACTCAGGATCCTGATATCACAATTGTGCATAAACCTTAAATCAGAAATTCAGAATAATGGATATCTATATCAATATCTATTTATCTATCTATATATACTGATCTATACATCTATATCTATATATAGTTAAATACAAACATAAGACATTTTTGGGTTAATTTTTTACAAATGTCAAGCTGACACTCCCTAGCTTTAACAACACATTTCTATGTTACTATGCATAAACTCTTCTCCCCGTTAATGCCATAACGGTGAAACAATTTTTTTAAAACCACACACAATGCACAATAAATCAAAGCCAAATACACTCTTTGTCTATGAACACACGGCTATCCGGAGTAGTTAGTCCCTTTTCCCAAATCGTTTAAGTGGTAAATTCAAAACCTACATCTGTGGAAATACACACTGACATATGGATCCTTCCAATTTTGCAGCAACAGTTCCATTTCTTCAGGCCTTCTCTGTCTACAGAAAGGAATGCAAAGCTCTCTCACAGAAAGGTCAAACATTCTCCGAAAGTCTCACACAGGACTATAGTCAAATAGGCAATAGTCCAATACTTTACATTTCATTTTTGTTTATTTTCACTTCATCTGTCTGGTACATTGCTCTAACCATAGCCTTCTCTATGGAGTTGGTGCTCATGGATAATGAGGTTGTTTTGTAATACATCAGTGCTCCATTTTTGTGATGTTTCTGTTCATTTCATTATTATTGCGATTGAGTAGTGTTTTGACCAGCTCCTTTTCTTTGATCCTGTGTAAAACATTACGGGGTAGCTTTGACACTGATATTTTAGCTGATGAGTTCCCTTGATCTTTTTATACCATTTACTATGGTTGTTCCTTGATCTGATATACTATGGGACCTTATGTCAAAGTGAAGAAGCATACATCTATTGATGAATTCAGTTAGGTTTCTATCTGATTAAATATATTTAACTCTAATTTGACACTTTTCGTGACTGATCTGTGATCCGTTTATCCTTACATGCTGACCCATTTAAATATTTGTTAGAATTCATAAGTTAAGACAAACAAATAAATAAGACTCTACACAACAAGGAGCAGGGAGGACCAATGAAGTTTCAGCTATCAAATCCATATTACTAAATGGATTACTAACTTGAGCGAAATGGCACTGCTACAAGGCTACTACTCCGTGAAGGATAAATATACTATCATATAAATTAACAATATCCAGCAAATTAAAAAGAAGAAACTAATACCTACACACTAAAGTAAAGTAACCACATAGGTAAAGACAATGCAGTAATTACACACTAAAGTAATGACAAATTAATATCTTGGATTATGCAACTAATACGCTGCACACTAAAGGTCAAATTGTAAAAGTGACATGCAGGTATCACAAAGTGATTTGAGACTTCAAATCAAAGAAAGTGTGCAAGCTGAAAACCACAAATGCAGCAAAACAAATAAAGAAGATGGTCTATTTAACAGAATAAGTATGCAGCCTAATTAGGATCAAATTTAAAATTAATATGTGGCAGCCAAAGAGTTCCAAGAAATGTAGTCTTCTGAAAGGGGACTCAATCACAAACCAAAATTATCTGAATTTCAAATGTAAAGAAAAAGCATCAACTTCATTCATACCAATCGGACCTTATGATATTCTCTTCAAACATGTAACTCCTCACTTCGAAATCCAGTTTAAATACCGCTTGAACAATATGTTCAGTCAACCAATTGACACTTGCGTATATAAAGGTCCTCAGCACCTTTATCATTGTCTGTATTTAGGTTTTTTTTACTATTTCTTGATACACGTTTACATTACATGATGAATAAAATACATTGTAAATGATTAAATTATGAAGCTTTTATCTTCTTTTTATTAACAATCTTATATATAACCCATTCAAATGAATGGAACCTAAATACTAGCACACAACACATACATATATTATGAGATTGAGAAGTTGACGAAACTTACATCCATCAAATCATCAAGGTCAACCTCCTCGTTTATAGAACTTGATTGTGCTGCCTTCTCTTCACTAAGCAATTCCTGCAAGTATCATATAACATGTATCACATCACCAATATATATGGCATAGCATAAGAAATTCTACATAACAGTAACTTCAAAAAAAAATATATATTATAATGTTGTCAATCACATACCACAAAATTCTACATAACGCTAACTTCCATTTGAGTAAAAACTAAAAACTAACAAAAATTCTTCATTTTTCCTCTGCTCGTAACTACAGAGACTAATCCCTTGAGCCTTGTGAGACCCAAATGAGCGGCAGACTCTCCCTAAGAGTTATAACGCTGCTGCGTGCCCAAGCCAGGGATCGAACCCAGGACCTTGGTTAAGCTAGAAGAGACCCGCGCCATCTCATCTAAGCGCTCTTGAGTAAAATTCTTGAATTAGTTAAAAATAGAGTGCTAGTGGCTTCCAATCAATATTGTCAATCCCAAATCACACAAAATAACAGTTTGTTCAAATAATGCTATTGTGCCAATATAGCCACAACATGACAACACCTAGTAATAAATCGCGTATTGCAGAACAATAACATTTTGCCCAAATTCTACTACGTTATATAGCACTACTATCCATTCTGCTCGACAGCACTACTTCCAATAATACATAGAAACTATATAACTGAAACATTTAATCTTCAACTACTCAAAATCTTCCATATTCAAATAAAAAAAGGAAAATTGAACCCAATTATGAGTGAAGAATTAAAAATAACCTTTTGATAATTACGTGCAGCTGCGGCTATAACGTTCCCAAATGCGAGATTGGTGAGAGTGGATTTTACAGCGTCTGGATTCATTTTTACCTACAGAATGAAAAAAAAAAATCAAAATGAGAATTTGAAAATAATTAAGAAGAAAAAAAATACAAGAATTTTTCGCACCGTTGAGATCTGTGTGTTTTGAATGCGAGATTTAAAGAAGTTGGTTCAAAGATTTGAAGCTTTTTTATTGTTGTTGATGATGGAATTTTAAGTTGCAGTGATCTGTGAATGGAAATGGGTTGGGCTTAGAGCGATGTGGATCCTGTCGGGTCAATTACCGGTCGTTAAGTTTCAAGTCGGGTCAACCCGTAGTTCACTATTCGTCGACGGTGTAGCAGCGATGAATCTCGTTCTCCACAGCTCCGATTTGCAGTGCAGTTTTTTGTTAACAGGATATGTGGCATGACACGAGATGTTTTTTAAATTTTTATTTTATATTTGAGGAAATGTTCAATTTTATCCCTTACTTTTGCAAAAATGGCTAAATAGTCCCTCAAATTAACTAAATTGATTTTCATATAATTGAGTTTGATAGAATTAATTTTAACATAATTAAGTATAGAAGAATTGATTTATGCTTGAATATATTTATTTAAAATTAAATTTAACAATAAATTTTAATTTAAACTTAGAAGCCACAAATTCTAACTTCTAGTAAAATGAATGGATATTATGTGTGGTACGACTAGCATGTCACAACAAACGACGACGGTTTAATATTTTTACACATAAACCCCAACCTTCCCATGAATTCCGCAAAAGAAGAAGATATTAGTTTGACTGGCCAATTGAACACTAACACATGACCAGCCGTTATTTTTTATTAACTTTTACCTCGAACCAAATAGCATTACTGAAAATCAATTATGTTTTAAAAGAATCAAATACCTTAACCAAATTCCTTCTTGCGTCAATATCAATTAACTAACAGAACTAACCGGTATATTTTAAAGTTAGTTAGCATACACATAAACACATAGTGGGGGACTGGATTGAAATGAAATTAATTTTTTTAAACTCAAATCCAAGGCTTCTTCATCTACAATTTATTTTCATGTATTCTTCAACCTTCTTTCATTAATTTCTTCTTCAACCTTCATTTATCAATTTTATAGTATTCTTTTCAAACCTTATTCCATCCAACATATCAACATAGAAAAATGATTCTCAAGGGAAGTGTTATTGATGTTAAGGTTCTGCTAAAAAAATCAACACCAAAGATGATGATTTAGAGATTTTGAAAAGTTAGAGAAAGCATATCTTTTTCATGCTGATAAGTAGTGTTTTTCTCCCAATAAGGTTTGAAGATGAATGAAAGAAGAACATTAAAGAAGTATTGAATCTTAGTTTTAAAAAACACCATTTCAATTTAGTCTCCACTTTTTGCCTATGTCGATATTGACTAACGTTAACCCATACCAATTTTTCCCCTAACATATGCCACACATAACGTGACATGTCAACATCGTTAACTCTGTTGTTGATAACTAGGATTGATGTGGGGACTAATTTGATTAACATTTTGCTAAGTCAGGAATCAACCAGTAATTTAGTTAGTTTGAAAGACCATTATGCCAATTTCGCAAATGTGAGAGATGAAATTGAACATTTAAACTTTTATATTAACTTTTTTTTTAAAACTTTTAAAAATAAAATAAATGAGTTAAGAATATTGTTTGCTAAAAAGATACTATTTTATTTGAGGAACTAAATTAACATACTTTCTTTCATTTAAAGAATTAATTCGCTATTTTATAAATTTGTGAGACTAAACTGCTCCACCGTTACAATTTTGAGGTGGGAGGGAAATGGCTGACTTACTTTGTCATACACTCATACTATGCAACACGAACACATTTTGGATTAGGCGTGTCCCGGTGTCAGACACACATCAATATCCGACACGACACCAACACGACACTTAAAATTACATTGAATAATATCATTTTTTTTTCAAATTTTTATCAGTGTTCGTGTCTGCGTCCGTGCTTCATCGCTGTCATATTTGTTGTTAGCATTTTCTTCTTCATTAACACGGTCATCTACCAACTGCTGCTCCTCTTGTTCTCTCTTTTTTGCCTCAAGTTTCTGAGTTTCTTTCTTCTTTCTAAGAAAATCTAATAGATCTTTAAGAGTGGTTTCAGTTTCACTGCCCTTGAGAAGCTGCTCAGCCACTTCAGCTGGAGTTACCATCGTTTGCTGAATTGTTTCCTCGATCTCTCCGAACAGGGTGTGTTCTTTAATTCCAAGGTAACGGAAAGCTAGTTGTCTAAAACCATAGGGAGTGCAGTAGGACATGTAGATATGAACATCCATGCGACCGGGGCGCAACAAAGCTGGATCAAGCTTTTCCTTGTGGTTTGTTGTGAACACTATAATCCTCTCGTCTCCGCAACTTGACCATAGCCCATCAATAAAGTTCAACAACCCTGATAGTGTAACCTGTAGATCAAAATAATGCAGTGTAAATAGTAAAACAAATATCATAAATGAACATTAGTATCAAACTGATTTATGTATGCATCAAGAAAAAAAGATTACTTCATTATATACATGACTCTGTTTCTATGTTTGTTGCTATTCACATGAGTGAGTGTGATCCTGATCTAAGGTGCCACCATATAACACATTATTTATCAGATCATGTTATACCACAGCTATATCTAATATATCTTATAAAATATGATATAACTAACATAAATATCAAAATGGTATAAAATTAGGGGAAAATACTTAATTGGACACAAGTATTTGAACAAGTCATTTGGTCGCGTGTACACACATTTGGATCCCGATTTGAAGTTGTCCCTCCCGCCCCCCTAGTTTAGCTTAGGTAGTAGGGACATTACACGTAATATACAAAACTACAGTTTGAACCAGACACATTTAAAGGTAAAATTCTAGACACTAGACTATACTATGAGACTACTTTACCAAAAAAGAAGAACAAAAAACATAGCGAAAGAATCACAACATACCTGTTTATCGTTCCTACCAGTTCTACATTGCGCCGCACGTTCCTGAAACTCAACAGTACAATCAATATCCTCAACAACAACAATAGACCTATTAGGCATAGCAATCAACAACCTCCTCAACTCAGTATTACTACTCAATTCAGTTAATTCCAAATCATAAACATCAAAATGCAAATAATTCGCCATAGCAGCAACCAAACTACTCTTCCCAGTTCCAGGTGGACCATACAACAAGTAACCTCTCTTCCAAGCTTTCCCAACTTTCCTATAATAATCTTTCCTTCCAACAAACTTCTCCAAATCTTCCATAACAAACTCGCGTAAATCACGGTCAAGCGCCAGCGTGTCAAAAGTCGAAGGATGATCCAACGTCGTCCCCACCCACGCGTCGTTCAAATTCCCATACAGATTCTGATAATCAACAGTGAAGATTCGTAAAGCTTTTATCTCTTGTTTCTTCGATTTCGCCTTTTCGATTATAAACGGAATGTATTCTTTGAGAATCATGTCTTTATGTTTTCTGTTGAAAGTTAATTCTAACGTACGGATTTCTGATTTTAACGAGGCGGTTAAATCACGGTTATTGTTAGGGAAATTGAAATTATCGACGCGGCGGCACAAGAGGATCCAACTGATTTTAACGCCGTTGAAAAAATCGGTTACAGATTGGTTATGTTCAACAGTGAGAGTGAAAGTTTGTTGATGATCGGATTTACTTAAACGGAGTCGTTTTGTTGAAGGTGAAAGAATGGTGCCGAGATAGGTTTCAGCGGCGGAGTAGATTTGGTTATTATCGAGACCTTCGAATTCTTCGATTACCATTGTTAGGTCGTTGGAGAAACGAGAGAAAATGGATTGGATTCCGGTGAAGACGTAGTGGCGAAGGTCCATTGGGAGAAAATCGTTGGCGACTGAATGGATTACCACTGCGGTTGTGGCTACGGCGGCGGCGGTTGAGATAATTGTTTTTGCGGTGGTTAGGTTGGACTCCGATGATGAGGCGGAGGAGGAGAAGGATGAAAAAAAGGAAGACATGTTGTGTGGGGTTTTGGTGAGGTTTTAGTTTGATGTGAATATTTATAGTCGATGATGAGCAATGTGTGAAACCCAAAATAAAATCAAATGGAAGATTCTACTAGTATCGTGCCCAATACTCTAAAGTCAATATTCAATAATACAAGTCAAAAACTCAGTTTTCTTATTATTTTAAAGTCCTTTCTGTGACACATAGAGTTGTATACTGTGTACAAGTCTACAACCAATAATGCTGCTCTAAGATTTACTTATATTCTAGACCAGCGGAAAAATAAAATAATTTTTGTTTATATTCGAGATGTTTTTTTTTTATAAGGAAAATATATGAATGATATGGAGTAGTACGATTCAAAAAGCAGACCCCTTAAATGTTATAAAGGCAAACTAAAGAGTTACGACACTAATCTTAAAAAGAAGCACTAACATGATGTTCTATCCGACCAATAAATCAAAATTAAAAAATATACAAAATTTGATCCATCAAAGATAGCACATTGGTGCTGCTGCTTTGAAAGATGATATTATTCCTCGTACTCCAAATGCTCCATGCCGTGGCCAATCAAATGATATGTCTACACTTTACCTTATTGCACCCTTGAACAAACTTGCCAAACATAGAAAAGTGTTTCAAACTTCATCAAATTGACAATTGTTAATACCCATCCAATGATAAATGTGGCCCCAAATTTCAGCTGAAAACTCATAAGATCTAACTGAACACACTCACCTTCAATGGAACATCATTCAGTCACAACTTCTTCAAAGCCCCTTCCGTGTATGAATCCACACCCTCTGAACTAAAACTATTAAGCAAAAACAAATAATAGGAATGTACCGAAAAAATACCAACAGCATGAGGTAACAACCAATGTCTATCCGCCGTCGCCATACACAGCGTAACTTCGCCCAAAAGCACCAGCAACTCAACCACTACTACTTGATCAACGACTGACAAAGTTTGTTGCCAAGACAAATTCCAGCGTCACCACGGTCCGTGAGTCCTCCCAAAAACCATGCTTCCAATGCCACCCCACCGTCGTCCTTGAGTCCTCCCAAAAACCCATGCTTCCGATGCTACTATGTTGTTGGTTTGAAATACGATACAAAAAAGGAAAGAGCCTATATAACAGTTTGTTGTCTTCTAATAACAATTATATATTGTTAATATTCATAAAATATTAAATGTGCAATAATTGATTAGTGGTAAACTTTATTGATTATGTGTATAATAAAGTCGTTGGTTCAAATCCAACATTAGTAGTGTACCCAAGAGTTGAGAAGATGTTGGAGTTTACTAAAATGATCTTATATACTTTTGAGTAAAATAGTTAACCTTAGTATAAAACAAATAAATTATAATCAGACAATTAAATCATAATTGAATAATTAAAAATGAAAATAATTTTTTTTGACAAAAAAAATGAAAATAATTTTGTAACTTATACAAATGGCGTATTTACATCTAGCGTTGTGGCCCCTATACTCAGTCAGTACCGATTTATCAGACGGACCTGTTGGAAACACCTCAGAAATTGGGTGACCCTCAAATGGATTTTGAAAAATTTGACGTTGAGGCTGAGCCTCCTACATGTATTCATCCTCACATGGCTGCTCTATACTTTCAAAGGCTCAAGCTGAAGCGGCCGCTCTGCCACCCTTTCTCTCCAAGAAGAGGCAATGGTTGATTCTCTCTTTTCTTTAACAAGGTTCACAACATTTTTTAATTTAATCATGGCTACAAAATAAAATTACACAAATTCAACATATATGCATAACAAACATAAACAACATAAACCAGCATCAGGGTGGTTTTCTACTTAGCCTGCAAACATAATCAGTCCATAAATGAAAAAAACGCATATGCAAAGTGTTGATTTGAGAAAATGTGCACTAACATCTTGATTGTTAGCTTTGGTCTTCACTTGTTGAGGCACTTCAACAACAAATGCGCATTTGATGAAGATTTAAAGTTTGGAGGGTTTTGGAAGAAAAAAATTGTTTTTTTTTAGATATTGTTGAAACGAGGGGAAGGTGTTGGGACTATTTTATATAGGGAAAGTGTTCACCCTCTATAATGCGGATATGGTTAAAGGCGTTCACTTTCTAAGTAGCGAATAATATGTTTTTCAAATTAGGGGGTGATTTATCTGAGAGTGCGAAGAATGCAAATGCAGAGGGCATGTGAGAATTGGTGGGGGTTGCACAAAAATTAATTCTCATATATTCATATACAAAAAAGGTCTAATAGTAAAATACATTTTAGATCTTTAAAGATATTAGACTTGCATTGGCGCTGATAAAAGTAAAAGTCGTGGTAACATCATAAATTCATAATCAATTAGTGGTGTAATTGGATCGGTCAATAAATGTCTAAACCAATGAACTCTTCATTAGTTCAATTTTGGGAGGTTTTGTCAAAAAATGAAACCAAACAAAACTAACCGGTTTGGTTCAATCAGATTGATCGGTTTAAAATTTTTCTTTTCTCAAAAAATACATCCATCATGTTTATTATCCGTTGTCATTTTTTTCGGTGTACTATATATTTGCTATTGTTTTTCTATATAAACTATTGCATGGTCTATTGCTCTATATTCTTCAAACAACTTCAAATTAAATAAACTTATACAAGAGACTCACAAAACTAAATAAATTACTACATCAGTCCCTAAATATAAGATTTTGTTTGACCAAATTGTACTATTCATTTATCATAATTTGACCATATTTCTTTTAATAGTATATAGATGTAAATATTACTCCCTCCGTCCCAAAACTATTGTCCTTTTCGCAAACCAATGTAAAATTAATGTTAGTTTATCAATTGTACCCTTACAAAAGTTAAAGTATTAATTAAATATATTTTCTCTTTCTTAATAAAGTAAGGGTAAAATAGACTTAACTTATCAATCTTTATTGTTTCTTAATCTACGTGCATAACTCTAAAAAGACAATAGTTTTGGGACGGAGGGAGTAGCATATAAGATCTTGTTTGATTTGCTTTGATGAATATTTTCATATATAATATCAATTTTTTTTATAGTTTTTACTTCTAGATAATTAAAAATATTAGTGATTAAAATTCTGCATCGACATACATGTAGTGGAGGGTGGGAATAGGCCGGGCTACCCGACAGGGGCCTACGGCTCGGCCTATTAAAAGCTCGATTCGGCTCGGCCTATTTAGTAAAAAGACAAGATTCGAGCTTTAAAAAAAGCCTATTTAATTAAATAGGCCAGACTTAGACTTAATAAAAAGCTTACAAAGCCTATCAGGCCGGCCTATTTACATGACTTTAATTTTTTTTTACGTACTTGATGATATTTTAATTTTATTTCTTTTCAATACATTGAGTAATGAGTTATTCTTTTTCTAATATTTGTAAATTAACATTAAGATTAAAAAATAGATTAAATGATATATAAAGACTTTTATAAACCTATATTATAATAGACAAAATAAACTATTTAAAGGTCTCAATATGAATATTTTTTTTAAAAAAAAAATCTCAATGTAAAATAGGCTTTTAAATAGGCTTATAGGCTCAATCAGACTTTTAAAAAGGCCAGGCCAGGCTTAAAAAAAATCTCATCACAATTAATAGGTCAGACTTTAGGCTTCATAATTTCGAAGAAGGCCAGACTCATGCCTTACAAAGCCCGGCTCGGCCTAGCCTATTCCCACCCCTAGCAGTGGTCAAACAGGGTCTTATGTTCAGAGACGGAGGTAGTAACACAATTCCGCTTTCTTATTTTATTATGCAATGGTTTATAATACAAAACCAAATAAACTAATATAATTCATTTCCTTGTTAAAACAAATATATTTTCATAAGTTGTTATAATTGAACCATATTATATTATCTAGTATTTATAAAAATAATATTTATAAAAATAGTATTAGTAAGAGATTCGGTTCATCGGTTTTGAAAATTGAAGTCCGAGATCTGAACTAGTTCGCTTTTTCTTTTCTTTGGTTCAGTTCAATTTTTAATCCAAACAAAACTAGATCAATTAATTTTTGGTTTGGATTGGATTGATTTTATTCATCAATTTATTTAAATTTTTCTCATCAACATTTTTTTGGATAAAAAGGGGATGGGACAAGGTGTACAACGTTTGTGAAACTGATTGAAAACTACTCCACCCTAGAAACTCGGAGCATACCACAAAGATACAAATAATTAAAGTTGATGATTAGAGTTCAGGAGTGTGGGGGTCATAACATAACCTTCTCCTGCTTCAATGGTGATTTTGGAGCATTGCAATTTGCAAGTGCATAATATTATTGGTTATGTTATGACCCCTCACCTTCATAGTTGTCATTTTCACTCTATAATAATTTTCAACCAAACATCATATACCATCATTTTAAGCACATGAGCTAATTGGACAAGTCCATTTAACTACTATAATGGCAAGTGAACTTGTATTATTTCATGTAATATACCTTCTTTGTGTTGTTGATGTAAATGTAAATGTAATATAGCTTTCAAACAACTGTACAATGGTGGAAGGCATTTCAATCAGCATCAAAATTTGTTAAATCAACAGCCAAGTTTAATTGAGTCCATATATTTTTATGATTAATCTTGATGTGAAGTTCTTGAGTACTAAAAAATCGCTTTCTTATTTGGCACTTTCTTACATTAAGAGTGTCTTTTAGTAATAAGAATCTTCTAACTTTTATACTTGAAAATTTTCCAAAGATGCTCCTCTTTCTAATTCTAATACTTTATAAAACAAAGCATCTCAACTTCTTTTTGTTTTATATAATGACACTGTCGTCATACTCTTTTATATATAGCACTATTATAAGTGATATCTAGCCGAACCATAGCTCGACCTTGATACTTTTGTTTTTCTTCATCACCATTGTTAAGACAAAAGGCAACAATAAAACAAGAGATGTGGAATCTTTTGAGGGAAGAGCTAGTATTCATAGGGCAAAACTATTATGACATAACCATTGTTGTATTTCTCTCTATAGGATTAACATATTTTGCTTCTAGAGCTTGGAAAAGAGCTACAAGCAATAGAGAAGATATCCCTGGCCGGCTTGGATTACCTCTTATTGGGGAGACTTTTTCTTTTCTTTCAGCCATTAATAGTACAAGAGGATGCTATGATTTTGTTCGACTTAGACGATTGTGGTAAGTGACTTCAATCTTGATTTGTACAAATTCAAGAATCCTTTAAAGCATAGTGTGGTACATAACTTTATTTTCATGTGATTCTAATACTCAAGACTTTAACAAGTAGAAAAAGTAAGAATGGTCATAACTAGCATATTAGTATACTACATGTGCAGGTTAGTTGTACAGTTGACTTTTATTTGGGTACAATGTATAGTTGAATTTTTATTCTAGCATATAATAGAGTCAATTGGAAAATAATCACTAATAGTAATAGGTGTGTTATCATCTGAAAACACAAGTCTAGCCTTGTTAGAGTGACTAATCATCTACTGATAATTGATTAACTGACTAATTCCCCGGACGCGATCATCTAGACCAACAATTTGGTACTGATTACTGAACATAGCTCTTGAGCATTAAGCCCAAGGCAAAAACATTTTAGTTGACCGAGCGAGTGTCCAAACCGTTGGGTATCGAGCATAGCCCCTGAGCATTATGCCCCAAAAGACGAGACAAATTGACCAAGTAGATAAACTGTTTGGTACCGAATATAACTCCTGCGCATTAAGCCCAAAAGGGTGAAGACGCTTTAGTTGACCAAGTGGCCAAACAATTTGGTACCAAACTAGGGGAATTACTATGTTGGTATAAATATGCAACTATACAATAACCTTGATTATTCTTTGTAGAGTTTTAAAGCTGAACAGTCCTAAGCTGAATATTAGACCAAAGTATCTTTTAGACCACAATCATAATTAATTTATTTATTTTGGTTACAAGTTACAACAACGTCTTTATGATAAAATTGTCAGAATTCTAATAATAAACTGTAAACATGAGCACGGTTCATTTGATGTAAGTAGGCATGGGAGATGGTTCAAGACAAGGCTATTCGGCAAGATCCACATATTTATTCCTAATCCAGAAGGTGCGAGGACAATATTATCTAATGACTTTGAACTATTCAACAAGGGTTACGTAAAATCAATGGCAGATGCTGTGGGAAAGAAAAGCTTATTGTGTGTACCTGTTGAGAGCCACAAAAGAATAAGGCGTCTTCTATCTGAACCATTCTCCATGACTTCCTTATCTGCATTTATCACAAAGTTTGACAAATTGTTGTGTGGAAGGCTTCAAATGCTAGAATACAGCGGAAAGAGTTTCAAGGTGTTGGATTTCTGCATGAAGGTAAAAACAGTTTTTCCCCTTAGTTATGTTATCCTCTTAGTTAAGTATGATATTGATAAGTGATAATAAAAACGTATATTTTGATTTTCTTTTTCTTCTGAAAGCAAAGCAAGTAACGTAATCTACAAACACAGTACTCCAACAGCATAATTGCTATGTAGGTTTTTATGCCTTCATGTTCACATTGCAACCTCAATTGCAGATACATGAACTGTAATTGACCGCAATTTTTTGCAAACATCCAAGGATCATGGCGCAACTACAATTGTTATTTAAAATCCTAAATCCAATTTCAAGTTGAAGTATACTGATACATGGTGCGATTCCTAACTCTTGTGAAATGTTTGACATGTAAAGATGACATTGGATGCAATGTGTGGTATGCTGATGAGCATCACGGAGGACTCATTACTACGACAGATTGAGAAAGACTGCAGTGCCGTCTCTGATGCCATGTTGTCTATCCCAGTCATGATTCCTGGAACCAGATACTATAAAGGCATCACGGTTAGTAATGTTTACACAATGTGATTTACTAGTTCTTAATTGTATGTAAATTATAATGGCCAACTAGTTTTAGGATTAAACTTGGATGATTGGATCAATTATTCGCTTTCTATGAATAGTAATTTAATGGGGAAAAAAACATCCGAGTTTTCTTTTTCTTCTGTGAAGTTTCATAAGTTTGAACTAAAGATGATAGCTAAAGCAGGCTCGTAAAAGGCTCATGGAAACCTTCAGAGAGATCATTGCTAGACGTAGGAGGGGAGAAGAGACTACAGAGGACTTCCTGCAGTCCATGTTGCAAAGAGACTCATTTCCAGCCGCTGAAAAGCTTGATGACTCAGAGATTTTGGATAATCTTTTAACATTGATAATTGCCGGACAGACTACTACAGCATCAGCAATGATGTGGAGTGTAAAATTTCTACATGACAACAGAGATGTACAGGATATACTCAGGGTGAGATACCGCATAGTTGTTGTTGTTATGCTAAAAAATATAGAGTAATTTAAAATTTTGCGCCTTTTCATGTTTTCCCTTGCATGTTAGGATAATGTTCATCTTGACTTGCAGGAAGAACAATTGTCTTTAACCAAAATGAAGCCAGCAGGAGCTTCACTTAATCATGAAGATATCAAAAACATGCATTATGGTTTGAAGGTTGGAATTTAGACTTAAAGAAACATTACATAACCTATAAATTGATTACCTGACTTGTCACCAAACTGGAAGCATTTACGACAGAATTACTTAAATGTCAAGAGTTTGTGTCTATTCTCTCCAGGTAGTTAAGGAAACACTGAGAATGTCTAATGTCCTATTATGGTTTCCCCGCATTGCACTTAATGACTGTACCATTGAAGGTAAACTACTCAACTCCTTTTGAGGATATAATAAAATGAAGTTTATTTTAAATTGAGCCTCAACCATTGGAAAGGCTTTTATCATCAGTCTCTCTGGTGTTCATGGTTCTGTTATTAACTATACAAGTGGCAACAACAGGGTATGAAATAAAGAAAGGTTGGCACGTTAACATCGATGCAACTTGTATACATTACGACTCAGATCTTTTCATTGATCCATTGAAATTTAACCCAAGAAGATTTGATGTAACTAGCTCTCTCTTCCTCTTTATTTTTCTTTTCCTTGATTGTTTTCCGCCATTGTATCATAAAATTATTTTACTTATTATTTATATCTGCAGGAAATGCAAAAGCCCTACAGTTTCATACCTTTTGGATCAGGACCTAGGACTTGCCTAGGGAATAAAATGGCAAAAGTGACAATGTTGGTCTTTTTACACAGACTAACTAGTGGTTACACGTGAGTTTTTTCTGCCATGCCAAAATTTTATCCTTTTTTCATAAACAAATGGATGGGATTTAAAAGATACTGTTGTGTAGGTGGACCCTTGATGATTTAGATACTTGCTTAGAAAAGAAGGCACACATACCTAGACTAAGGAGTGGCTGTCCAATAACGTTGAAGTCCATAAGCAAGAGCATGCCAGAGGCATAAATAGGTTTCATGGAGATTTATAAGATAGCTAGCTCGCCGTGTGAATGCCTAAGAACGATACAGGGATACAGCAGACAGCTGTGTACAAATACAAGAATATCTGCAGACTTGTGAGATTCAAGGCAAACAGCATAATAGGAAATAAATATGCTCAAGTATTATTAATGCATTAATCAAATTTCTCTACTACTTTCAAGAATTGATATTCATAATCTACATACATAGTTTGTATACGGAGTATATATTAAATATACTTTGAGTAAAACTTATGTTACAAGTTAATCTGGTGGTGAAGGATCATGAGACCTGATAAAACTTGAGGGTAAATCAACACAAAGAATAACCAGCAGCTTGTTAGAATAGTGCATGTGAGGATAGAACTGCATTTCGTGTTTTTGTACTGTTTGAATGAATCAATCACATAACATAGATGGAGGGTAAGGACTTCTTGTGTTTGAATATATGGATTAATTTGCACATTAAAACTCATGCACAATATCCACTACATATTCCACAGAACAGAAAAGAACTTGTGGGTCATATAGGGCTGAATAGCACAGCTATGTGACAATGGGATAAACTGATATGAAGCTCGGTCACAGACACGGACAAGGGACACGACACTGACACGTCAACACAGATAATTTTTTTGTGAAAATGATATATTTCAATGTAAATGTAATTGTCGGTGTCGGACACGGCCGACACCAGGACACGCCTATTCCAAGAAGTGACCGCGCTTCATGATATAATCCAAATATTTTGACATCTAACAAACCTGAGTTTTTAAGTGACTTTTCTACTTCACAAATAATAGCCTAGTCTATCAATTTGCATAGCGTGTTTTATGTTTGCCCTCGGTGGATCTAACACCCAAGGAATTAAGTGGAGGAACACCCTTGTCTATTTATTAGTTATGACTTATGAGTAGGCCTTGTTAGGAACGCCTTCTATAAACAGAAAGAAAATGTAAAAGAAGGACGTTAAGGTGACGATGGACCGACCAGGCTCCAATATTCCTGGGGTTTTCTTACCTGAGCATTATTGCTTCTGTGTATTTTAGGTTGTTCTTGTCTATAGAACTGTTTTTCTTTCTTCTGATAATTCCAATTCTGTAAACACAGTATATCCAGCACCGTCACATCTGATGGAAGGTGTGTCTTGTATTTGACACGACACCAACACATGTGATTACATTCAATTAATTCTTTCAAATTTTACTGATCAATCCACACTCCTTCATAGCTATATGCTTATATGTATTAGTGATCAGGTTGCTTCGAAGTTTAAGGTACACTATCAACAGCAAAAAGCAGTGTTGATAACTAGGTTAGGCATAGATGACAAACTACAATCTGTTACATAACCCATCAATTGCACTTTATTCTTTAAATTGCACCCTTACATTTGCTTCATTATTTCCAAAATTTGTATCATTTACTCCTAGATATCAAACAGTGACAATCAGCCATTATTAGCAATGTAGTGTACAGAACACTGACATGATTAAAGTACATACATATTGAACCTCAATGAAGTGAAATTGACTTGTACTGTTTGACTGTACTTGTGATAGCCTGTTCCACTGGTAGTCTTTCCATGCTTGAAGCCCCATAAAAACCATGGACTCCGTCGGTTCTCTTCAATATAAATTCTGCTTCTTCTGGACCAGAAATTGGGCCTGCATATTCCAGTATATTATTCTCAGCTGGGACTAGACAGCTACTTTTAGACATTAAGAAAGTAAGGTTCAATAACTATATCACGATTCAGCCTTTCTAGTGGCCCAAAGTAATTAGGAAAAAGTCCAGGATAAACTAGATATTAAGCACATCAAGTAAGAACAAACACAATAACTTAATAGGGTTCGGACAATTTCCCTCACAACCATGGCAAAAACATAATTTGGCATTAACAATTACAGTTATCACTCTCAATGGATCTCTCACCCAAAACACATTCAAGTAATAAGTCTCACCGAAAAATCATCCAAGTCAATTCCATAAAAACTTCCCACTGGGTTTGGCATTTTTTACCGAAATCTTCCTGTGTACTAAACTTACACTCTGAACACACATTACAGCCTCCTATTCTATCTACTTTCACTTTTTGGCTCGAAGACTTCTTATTCCTTTTTACTGATACCCTTATATTATTGCTCTATTTTAGAGTAAATATTCCCAATGATACATCATGTGCTCAGTTCCCATTTCCTCCCCTTAGGCCAACTTCTAGTCCTATAGTCGGGCCTTCTTTTTCTTTTCCCCTCTTTTTCAACTCCCTCAGTATTTAATTAGGGTTCATGTACAATTTTGAACCAAAAAAGCTCAACAGAAGTATTGCAGCATGGATGAAATTATGATGATTCAGTAGTACACGGCTCAAACTTGAGATATTTGATGAAAAACATTCTAAACTGTCACTAGACCTAGAATTTAACAACAGGAGAACACTAAATTTACCTATCAAAATACATTTATACACAAACAAAAGGCTGCGAGGAGATGTGCATACCTCCATGGCACAGCACAATAGTATTAGGATTGATCCTATGTGCTGCATCTGCAATAGCTTGTACAAGAACTACACTTTCGTCAAGTGAAACAGCTGTTTTTGCACCTATGGAGCCTGTTGTGGTTAGCCCCATGTGGGCTACAATAATATCAGCGCCAACTTTAGCCATTTCAATAGCCTCATGTTGATTGAATGCATATGGAGTTGTCAAGAGACCCATTTTGTGGGCTTTTTGGATCATCTCAACTTCCAAGCTGTTGATTTAATATGAAAATGAATCTATTACAAGAGGTGTAACAGTCCAACTTATGCACTGTATTGAGAAATCTTCCCATAACACCTACCTGTAACCCATTCCTGTTTCTTCAAGATTTTGCCTAAAATTACCATCATACAACCCAACAGTTGGAAAATTTTGTACCCCAGAGAATCCAGTAGACTCCACTTGTTTAAGGAAGTGATCCATTCGTCGGAAGGGGTCAGTTGCACATACACCAGCAAGAACTGGTACCTTCTTTACCACCTGAACACCAAAGATCAGTACGTTAGATAGAATGAGAGATAAAGAGATTAATTGCTACCTTGACAAGGGAAGTTATTATCACATTGGTTAATAATTTATTATAGCTAGATCTGCCTGACCTCAAGATGCCAAAAGCTTAGGCTACTAGATTAGCCTTTTACAGCAGATTTCTAACCTCAACTTTCAGGTCAATTAATGAAAATTTTAGCACTAAGAATGTTTGAAGATCATATGAGAACCAAAGAAATCAAACACCAAATTCTCCAATGCAGGTACTTATGTGGGTTTTTATATGTAAGAATCAGTTATTACTTATGCACCATTGGAGACTGTTGTCATGGACGCCACATAAGAATGGTTCTTCTATAAGAACCAGTTCTTAAATCGTAATGGTTTGACTTTGAACCAGTTCTTAAATAGTAAGGGTTCAATTGTGAGGTAAGTTGTGGGACCCATTCAAAGTTCTTAATGATTTTATCATTAGAGTGAAAATTTATTGGAGTTCTTAATTCTATTTGCCATTGTAGGAGTATGTTAGATTAGAAACCCAAAATGGGTTCTACACGATGCTCGAAGAACTTACTATTGTCAGTAATATATTGATGACCCATACACAAAATGCTTTACCGACTTTTATCCCAAACAGCCCATGTCTCCCCTATCATATGCCTTCTTCAACACCCTCTCCCATAGTGATGTACCCTTTTTTCACTAAATTTCTTTCTTTCCACATTTTCCAATCAAATTTGGCAACATTTAATTTTTTTTGTCCCACTTATCACCTTTATTTAACAATGATCTTGAACATGTGTATCTTCACAATTCAAATTAAGAAGCATCTGAAAAATCAGCCACTTGAAGTGAAAAATACTTTGCTTGAACAGAAGGTAGCAGTTAGACAAAATTTTCTATCTAAGAACAAAAGTATAGAAGGCGTACTGGCAAAACTTCATTGGCCATGTCAAGCACAACAGCATTAGCATCAGCAAATGGTAACAACCCTGCTAATGAACCTCTCCCAGCCATCCGGAAGCGCCCTGAGTTGTACAATACTATTAAATCAACTCCTCCAGCTTCTTCAAATTTGGCAGATATCCCAGTCCCAGCACCGGCTCCTATTATAGGAATTCCTTTATCTATTTGATATTTAAATTGTCGTAATATTAGCTGTGTTTTCTCCAAAGTTTCTGCCAATAGAAGTGAAAACAGTACTTACAAAGTTAGGCATAAAGCTAATAATTGATTCTAAATTCAACAGAAGTTTAACACATATAGAAGCTATAAGCTATTGGCATTGAGTTAATATTTTTTTCAGGCCAACATCCCAGCAATAATTAAATTTCGTGGAAAAATTAGCACGAATAATGTGGAAAAAAGCAGAAAATATAATTCTTGATTGCATAATGGTAACCATTGTTAGAAACTTGGCAAAATAATATGCATATAATTTGAAACGCGAACCACTTGAATATCAGAATTTATTCACATCTAGAACTATCATAAACAAAATATTTGTGAACAAGAAAAATATAATGCAAATGAAATGAGAACCTGGTTTTGCATCTGGAAATTCATTAGGTGCATATATAATGGTCCCGAAGCTTGTTTTATTTGAAATAGAATCCTTGTGGAAGTGTTCAACAGATTCAGGAATGGCTACAGGCGGATGAGTAGAATCTTGTCTAGTTTTCTCATTAACCTCTAAAAATGCATCAACTAGTGCATTTGCAAATTCAAGGTCGTTTATATGATAGGGATACACTTTCACCTGCACAATACACAACTTTGGTCCTTAAAAAGTCCTCCTAGCAACAAGTAAAAAAAATCCCACCAAAATTTAAACTTTAGAATTCACAATTATGTCAGAAAACACCGTCGAGAAATTATAGTACCTGTCGAATATCATCAGTCTCAATAAGCCTCTGTAATTCATGAAGAAGTGTACCAGTTGCTTCTGGATCATAAAAAGGCTTACCGAGTGCATCTAAAGCAGATACACCCTTTTCTGGAAGACAAACACAAATCTTAGATGATGACCTGTTCAGTTTATTTGCTATGAAATCAGCAAATTTTTTGTTCTCATCCACTGTTGTTCGCATAAGTGAAACCTGGAAAGAGAATCAATTGATTTATTATATTAGCATGAACACAAAAGCAGCCACTTGAACACGCTAAACATCTTTTAACTCTGGTTAATTGTAAAATGCATTTTGAATAATCCAATATAAGATTACTGATATGTCCTGCTTTGGTCATCATAGCAGGATAGCAGGGAAATGTGTCACGTCACCAATATCCAATATGCATAATAAAAGTGACATAGCAATCATGGCACTGGCACGCATGAGTAGTTTTCAAGCAAAAACAAAACAAAACACCCTGGTCAGATAGAGTAGTTGTAACCTAGTCACCTGCTTATTGTGCTCATATATATTTCTCTGCTGAAAATTTTGTGGTATGGTATCTTTTGCTCCAAAGTTCACCATGTCTAATGCTCCCACACTAAGGACCAGGGGGATTTTCTTCTCTATTATGACATCAAAGCGAGAACTGTCGCATGCCATCACACCTCCAACTATGTAGTCTGCTACCTCTGTTGTTGTGATGTCCAAAACACCCTAAGCAAAATAAAAGAAAGGAACATCTATAAAATAAATACAAATAGAGGAAGGAATGCATAAAGAAGAATCTGAAACGAAACAAACAGAATACAAGCGATTCCACAAAGCTCCTCACAGTTCATCTTGTGTACCAAACAATTATGTCAATGAAAGTTAAGTGTCTACTTTTCCAAAACAGCTTATTCATATTCAAGCAAATCTAAAATAAACAGAATAAGTGTAGGAAATTATGAGAGTAAAAAATAAAAATGAAATTCGCAACCTCTCTAATATCATAACTAATAAGCAAGTCGTTCAAATTTGTGATAAGCTATGAAGCACAGACACCCCTCAGATTAGGCATGTCCCGATATCAGACACCCGTCGTCGGTGTCCGACACGACGCTTATGATTACATTGAATTATATTATTTTCTCAATTTTTTATCGGTGTCGACATGTCATTGTCTGTGTCGTATCTATGTCTGTGTCTGTGCTTCATAGGTGATAAGTTTCTAATTTCAGAAAGGACAAACCAACTTCTTATGCTAATATTCCAAAGCAGCAGCTACAAAGTTCCAATGCTTTAAAACAAAACAAAAAACATATCACTTTCAGACAACTAAAATTAGATCATTATTGAATGAATGCATATAAACTTAGGTATACTCTAAACTACCTGTATAAATCCTTCTCTAATCAAATTCTCCATAGCTCTACCACCAACCCCAGTTGCATGAAAAACCAAACTCTCATAACCCTCTTTATGCAACCTATCTCTAACAGAATCAACACAAGGAGTAGTAACCCCAAACATAGTTATACCAACAGTAGCCTTATCACAAACTTGAGAAGAATCACTCAAACTCAGAATCCTTCCAACAACCATTCCAGCGAAAGCCGCAGCTGCATTCGCGAAAACAACTCTACTAACACTATTAACACCGGCAACATCAACAATAGACGGAAACAACACCAAATCAGAAGTTCCAACATAAGGTTCCGTTTGACCACTAGCAACAGTTGAAACAATGAGTTTAGGGATCCCTATCGGAAGTGAAGCGAACGGAGATGACAATAGCGATGTACCTCCACTTCCTCCGACACCGATAACGCCGGCGAGAGTTCCATCGGAGTTAGAATTCTGCAAGAATCGTTGGAGTGCTTGGGACATAACCGAAACGGCTTTGCCTCTGTCGTTTGGAAGAAGCGTGGTGGATTGGTGGTGTGAGAGAACGTCGTTTCTGGAAATGAATGTGAAATGTGGTGATGGTTTTGGTTGGTTTGGAGCGGTGGAAACATCGACTATGATGATATCGAGTTTGGGGGTAGTGTGGTTGGAGAAGCGGTGGAGATTGGAGCGAAGTGAATCGGAGAGGTATCGGAGTTCGTTGAGCTTTGTGTCTAGGGTTCCGACGCAGAAAATGCGAAGAGTGGCGGTGGTGGTGGTGGTGGTGGCGCGTGCCATTGATCAAAATTTAGTTGGATAGAGAGTGAAGGATGAAACCAACCGTTACTGATACTTTAAGTAGGTATAGTAATAATGTAAATTGTAAATGATTAACAAGCAAGAAAAAATATATTAAAAAAATGGTGTAGATAATGTTTTAAAAACCGGACCGGTCATCGAACCGGTGAGGGTACGGGTTCATTGGTTCACTGGTCGAACTGCGGGTTGACTGGTCGGACCACATGACTAAACCGGATCAAACCGGTGTAATGAACCGGTCTCTGTAATAAAATTATATAGATATTAAACCGATCGAACCGGTGACTCGGTCTCTAAAAAAAGTCATGACACCTAAAAAATATAAAAATTTTATATGTCATATTTCCACAATTTCATTTTTAAAATTTAAATTTTAAACATAGTCACCGCACATACAATTATATTGTATATTTTTTAATTATAAATATAATAAATTAGAACTTTATTTTTTTAATTCAAAAGTATTAGTTAAATTATACTTAAAAAATGAGAGTTTAACAATAAAATTAATATTAGACAAACAATAAATAAAAATCTAAAGATTTTAAAAAAATGAAGAAAACAAAATTAAATGTCTAGTATAATCATTGAAAATAATATGAAATATATAGAATGCAATGTAAAAATATTCACAAGTAAATTAGGTAGCATAGTGGCAATGTGCTAATAATATTAAAGAAAGGTCAAGGGATCAAAACCTTCTCATGACAATTTCTATATTTTTTAAACAATTAAATACTTCATTAAAAAAAAATGTGTTTCCCAAAAAAAAAGAGTGTTCCCGAAAAAAAAAAAAAACAACATTTGCTCAAAAAAAAAAAACGGACGGTTTGAGGAAACCGGCCGGTTCACCGATTTATACTGGTTTGACCGCGGTTCAGTCCGGGTGGATTGTATATCCGATCCAATTACCCTACCGGACCGGTACCCCTCCGGTTCACCGGTTCAACCGGTCCGACCGGCCGGTCCGGTCCGGTTTTTAAAACACTTAATTAAGGTTGTTCTGTTCTGGGGTGGTGTTTGGTGGGACATGACAGTGCAACTTGCCGGAGTTTCAAGCAAAAGGAAGATGATACACATACACTATCCTGGGAAAAAAAATACCAAATTCACTTACATTTATATTGTGTTTGGTTTAGGAGAAAGTAGAAGAAAGAAAGTAAAAGGAGAGAAAGATGGTGGAAAATGAGGTTTAGCACTTGAGAGTAAAATGTAATATTGATTTATGAAACAAGTACTTTTATTCTTGTTAATAGATAATGGTTTGGACGAAAATGTGAGGTTCATGTTGGTGAAGCTTTTGACGAAAAAAATACCAAAATCACTTACATTATGTTTCATTTAGGAGAAAGTGGAAGGAAAGAAAATAATTGGAATTTGTATACCCTACGGCTACGACACAAGTACTTTTATTCTTGTTAAAACATAATGATTTTTGTTTACCAACCCACTTGGGTTGGCCTGGTGGTATTGGCTTGGGACCTGGGAGTATGGGTTAGTTTAGCTTCTTCAAAAAAAAAACTATAATGGTTTGGACGAAGATGTGAGGTTCATGTCAGTGAAGCTCTTGATTTTCTCTTTGCTTTTAAGGTGGATGCACGAACTCAATTTAAGTCCAATAGTTTTTATTTTTCTAAGAAAAATTTTACGGAATTTGGCTATTATTCAAAATTGTAAAGTTATCCTTTCATTTTTTTTCTTTTACCAATCCTTTCATCTTTTTATATAAGCTCTAATATTGAATTTATAAGGAGACAAATAAATGATGTTGTTCATACTCTTACTACGGCGGCCCCGTTTTTAGCTACTGTCTAAATTCTAGTTGATATCCCAAATTATATGAAACACAATTTAATCAATGATATGTTATAAACACTCTCTCATGAAAAAAAAACTCTAAAAAAATCTATAGCTTTTCTTTTATTACGGTCTATAGCTTTAATACAATAGTTATTCATATCACACAATACCAAATTAAAACTATCACAATCACAAGGAATAAATAAGACCCTTGGATTTATTTTTATTTTTGACGAAAAAGACCCTTAGATTTATGTTTAATCTTTACACATTTGAATTTGATATTTGACTCATTATCATAACTTTGTCCCCACACGTCAAATATGTCAAGATCAAAATTTCTCAATACATCTTGCAAAACAATAAAAAGTCTTAAGTTAGGTATATTATTCACATTAAAAAATCTTAAAAAAGATTCTTCAATGTTAATAGAATTTGAAGAAAAATTCACATATCATCTATCTATTTATATATATGTAAAAAACATACATATGATAATACACTTATGCCCCTTATTGAAAATTTGACACATGGTCTTTTTTGGTCAAAAACAGTAATTTTACACTTTAGTTGTCCTTTTTATTAATACAATAATGCTTCAATTAAATAATACTCAATATCTATTACCCAATAGTCAAAAACTTGTCTTTTTCTGTGATACACCCTATTGTCCAACGGTTTTAACAACAAATGAAACAAATCAGATCTTTTTGCTTCCTCCAAACCACAAATCATTTTCAAAATCTAACAAACACTCTTTTTGCTTCCTCCGAACCACAAATCTTCTTTGAAGTAACCAAAGGTACAAACTTCTCAAATCTTTACTCTTTTTTCAAGTCTTTCATTGTTCATTACATTTGTTTCACATTTGTTTCAGATTGATTCAACACCGCGCCAACCTACGTTTTCAAATCTGTAAGTCTTCATTTTGTTTTAAAATTTCTTAAGCTTGTCTTCGTCCATTTTTTAGAGAAGCTGAATCTTTGTGTTGCCGTTCATGATTATAAATTTACAGATGCATGAAATCTTTTAAAGTTCATGGAAACAACATAAAGTTCATAAGAATATGTTTATAAATTCATAAGTTTACAGTTTGAAGTTAATGTTTGTAAAATTTCTGTTGGTTGGAGTTCATAAGAATAAGTTTTCACATGTACTAAAGATAAAAGAGGTTCATTAACTTTGAAACCATGTACTAAACTTTCAAAGTTCATGTTTATAACTTATTATGTTACTTTCTGTTGGTTGATGTTGATAACTTTCTAAGAATAAGTTTCAAAGTTAATGTTTGTAAAGTATTTGTTGATAACTTATTATGTTATTTTTTCACTTTTGTAGGTGCCATAATGGCAAGACCATTTGATCCTATCAAAGATGTTACTGATGGAAAAGAATTGTGGAAATTTGCAATGAGACTGGAAGATATGTGGAAGATGGGGAGTGATAAAAATGAACATCTTGAGTTTCTTATACTTGATAAGCATGTGAGTATAGATTTTTTTCATCACTTTTGCACCTATAACTTCTGATTTATACGTGTTTGTCTTCATTAAATGGTCTGAATTGAAATTGTTTATGATGAAGGGTGATAATATTCAAGTGGTCCTGCCTAATGAACTTGTCCTTATTTGGAAGGACAAACTAAATGAAGGAAGTTCATATGTCATGAAGAACTTTAAGGTTAAACGTAATGACCTCAAGGTGATATTATGTGACCACCCTTTCATGCTGACTATGGTGGATGGTGTAGGAGCTTCAGATGTTGTTCCAAGACAAATGAATGATCTTCCACACTACAAGCTCAGCTTCAAGCCCTTTGAAGATATTAAAAAAGGCAACTAACGTGAAGAACTTTTAGTTGGTAAGGAGATTAAGTGCATATATTATTGTGTACATATATATTTTCAGGAAGGGTTTCACCGTCTAACATGATTATCTTATGTTAGACATAATAGGAGCTGTCCATGAAGTCGCACCTACCAAAGTCAGTACTGGAAGCAAGAAAGTGCCTATCAATTTCACTTTGGCTGATGCTAAGTAAGTTTGTTTCTAAAGCAATAAATTTGCACCCAAATTCATTCATTAATATTTAGGCTCCAACCTTTTACATTTAACATTTTCTTATTGACAGGATGAACATTATAACATGTACTTTGTGGGATAAGTAAGGAACATATTTTTTTGGCTAATTACAATCAAAATGGAGGAGTTAGACCTGTTGTAATACTAAAACATGCAAAAATCAAAGAACCTCAAGGTCTGTTTTCATATTGAATGTTATTTAGAATACATGAACGAATAGTATATGTTATTATTAAATGCTATGTTTTGTATAATAGGTCAATATGAATTGTCAATTGGGAATGCTTGGATTGGAACTAAATTAATCATGAATCCGGACTTTCCAGAGATTAAGGATTTCATCAAACAATTACCAACTGATTTTGTTGCTCAAACTCAGTCTAATTTGGTTGAGGTTGGGAGCAAATTTTCTTCACAAAACTCTCAAGGATCACAATATTCTACTGCTGCACGCTACTGCTATAATGCACCAGCCACTCATCTGTCAAAGTTACCTATACTTCCTGAGGTAGTGTTGTTAAATGCAGTGAATAAATTGTTGCTATATCCTGTATTACTTAAATGTTGCATACTAATTTTTAAACATGTGTCTTGAACAGGAAAATATTGTCACCACCCTTGCTACTCCTCACCGCATCTTAATTTCCAAGTGGGGTTGGTTCTACCATTCATGCTGCAAGGATTATAATAGAATGATAATTACTGAAAGTGCTCCATGGAAATGCAAGAAAAACTATATCACTGAAAACCCACCAATCAAGTGAGTATTTTTTATGTTTTCTGTCACTTATTTATTGTCTAGTGATTTATACAGTATATGAAATATGACATAATTTATTCATATGTGAATTATCTTATGCTTTGAATGCAGATACAAACTTGAACTTGAAGTTTGCCATGAAACACACAATTTTACTTTTCTGTTATGGGACCGTGAATGTGCTTAACTTATCGGAAAGACTGCTTAACAATTGAAAGATATTATGATCAATGTAAGTGCTGTGAGGTTGGTACATGCTATATTTGTTTAATCCAACACTCTCCGTATATTAATTTGATTACTTTATTTGTGAAGGAGGGTGAATTTGATCGCCATGAATACCCCGTTCATCTTGACAAAATGTTGGGAACTGAATTAGCATTCAAAGTCAAAAGGCAAGGAAAAGGAGTTGCAGCTGTTTGTAACCTTTGAGGAGACATCTTTTGCCACTGTAAGCATATACAAAATTGAGAGAAATGTATATATTTAGTTTCAATATGTTTACAATGACTAACTAATTGCGTTCATAATTACGCGGCAAGATCTTTCTGCTACTGCTGAATCTAGCCCTGATATGATGAAGATGCAAACCCCTGCAAAAAGATCAGGAGGAGATGTTGATAAAGAAGAACCAGTCTCAGGAAAACTTTCCTCCACAAAGTTAATTGAGAACATCAAGAGAGAGAAAGTGCCATCGAAGCACTTAAAGATCCAAGCTCTTTAAGTGAGCAACAATTGAATTGTATTTTTTGAGTCAATGACATGATATTCATAGTTTTTGATACTTCAATTTATGATGGCATTCAAGTATATTTTGTTCAACATGCCATATTTTTGTATCATATCTAATGTCAACCACTGTGATGCCCTACAAACCTATGAATGTCTCAAGCAGCACAAACAATTGTTTATGTAATGTAGCATATATTGCTACCTTTTTGTAACAATATTAGTACAATTTACAAGAAACAATTTATGAAGATCAAACCATGGGATTGTATAACTATGTCTGCTGCTTATATATGAAAGCTATTTCTACAAATTTTTATTGTAATTTTTTCTCCTAGATTTATTGTTGGAAGATCTTAAATTATTTGATGAAGATGATGAAGAACAAATGAATGGAGAAGATGAAATTAACATTTTTTTTAATAAAATTAACGGTTTGGACCAACTTGGTTAACAGAAGGAAAGTTAGAGGATGGAACGAAAAATAATTAAAGAAATAAAGTAAAACCTTAAAATAGTTAGAGGATCAAAAATGTATTTAAGCCATTTTAGTTAAGCTTATTACTAATAGTAACTTTAAAAGTTAAAATATTTTGGTAACAAAACATACCTTGCTATCTTTAAAGGTATCATCATGATACTCATGAATAACCCGATTGGTCTAAACAGGAGGACCAGGAACACCACCTTTTTGGTGGTAAACAAGAGTTTTCTTAAACCCAATAATCTTATTAGTACTCTTAATTTTCCTATTTGTTCTAGTAGGTTTTCAATAACCCAACTTTGTTTTCATGTTAAGCCTTTTACTATTTGCATACTTATATTCAAGAGAACAGAAAAAGAACCATTCAAGATCATTTGATTTTATCACTGATAGACTTGAACATGAACAAAAATGTCAAAAAGATTGGATTTTTATGATAAAATAAGGAAGGAGTTTGTTTGATATTTACCTTTTAATTCTCAAGATTCATACTTGCAAACATCAACTTCAGTTAAAACATTGTTTACAATGGAATCATTGCCAAGTAGTTTTTTTTTTTGTTTGAGAAAATAGTTTATAAGTTCTTCATCTTTTATTAGATTAATGTTCCAAGACAAGTCGTGCCCACACACACGCACGCACACACGCACACACATAAACCTATTAACCCTATATATATATACACACACACCAACGTGTGTTTTACTCACAATTAAAAATCTTAAATTATAGAGTAAAACCAAAATCAAATCCATTGTGACAAACAAAACGGAACAAGCAAAGGGGATCAATACTTTTTGGTGGGCTTATTTTTGTTGATATTTTTGAAAATCAAACCACATTTTTACTATCTTATTTTTTCTTTATTCCACAAAAAATAATAATTATACAAAAATTCTCTCCCATAATTATTGTTTTATATAGTTCAACAGAAAAATAAAGACAAATTTAAAAACAAAAAATATAAATAAACTGAACATCACAAATAGTTTTTTTTTTACATATTTTTAAAATTTCTTTCATTTTTAAAATAGCAAATATTCAACATTTATTTGTCATAAAAAATCAAACATTTTTAATAATCTTAACTTTTTAAAAATAAATAAAATAATAAATCAATTATTAATATAGAAAAAATATTATTTTTAACAAATAAAACATTTTAAATAAATCCGTGCAACGTACGCACCGGTTTATTTCTAGTGACACACTAAAAAGAGACTCATTCAATACATGCAAATTAAATTACTACTAACAGGACTTTGAAAATCATTTTGAACCACATATATAAAATCCAAACCAAAATGTTATTCGTATTATGTCTTTTTAGTCAATACCATGGTAATATTGGTGATTTTAATTTTATCTTTGGGCATGTGATCAGTTACATTTTTTTGAAAACGGTTAAAAACCTCTTTAGTGACATCTTCACCAAAATGACTAATTAGTAAAGGTTCAGCCACAGCCCTTTTGCATTGTGCCGCATCGAATCGACTATCAAGTTCATAAAAGTTTACTTCAGAAACCTTTAATTGATTAATGTCAAATGATCCTTCTGTTAGAATTCCCAACTTTACTTCAGATGAAGATGGATAATAGATAGGAATGTTGAAAGTGTTGAGTTTTTCTTCATTTAAGATCGCCTGCAACATATATTTCAATAATTTCTATTAATAATGTCAAATTAATGTTACAAATGTTTAAAAATAGACAAGATCAACTATTTTTATTTCCTCGTGTGTGTGTGGTAGAAATATCACAAGCTTTGTAATACGACTATAATAAATATAAACAAATTATAATTACATAAATGTTATGTATTCGTGATAATCACACCAATAATACTTCAATGTGTGGAGCAATAATAACAATCAAGCAACCAATAAAGCGGGATATAGAAATAATACTATCAAACAAAAATAAGCAAAAGAGAAAGAACGCACAATATTTGTTTACCCAGATTGGTCCAACAAGGACATACTATGGGGGAGAGAGGGCACCTCTACGTTCATATATAAGGTATGAGTATCAATACAAGAAGATTCCAATAGAGTTACAAGAATTAACCTAAGAATTAACCTTCAATCATAATTCTACCCTAGTCCCGATAGTGTTTACCCAAGGTGAAACCAATAATCTTTTGCACACACTAGAATTATACCAAGAAACAACCCCTTTGTTTATCTCTAAAACCCTAACCTTTGTGTTGGTGGCAAATTCTTATTGTCTTGCTCTTCACTCTTATTTTTCTATGAACAGATCAACCTCTATTTATAGAAAAACATATGGCTTCAAAATAGTGACAAATTTATTTTAAAACCAAACAGAATCATAACAAATTTCTACAAAATCTGCACACAAAACTGACCCAAATCTTACTCAGTTATGAGCGTGCGCCGCGCCCATCTCCTGCGCGCCAGGAAAATTCAACCAGGTCAGGCGGCGCCTATTGCATGCCGCACCCAAACTGTGTACCGCGCCCACTTCTAGATGCGACCATGCAAGCCTCGTCCAATCACTAGGGTGCCCCACGCCCAAAACTTTCCTTGCATGTTTTTTGCTCATTTTTTCGATCTCTTGCGATTTTAAGATAATATTCAACAATAAATAAACGGGGGGTTCCACGCCATAACCCGTGTACTTTGCACTCCTTTCTTTACTTTGGAGGGGGGGTGGGGGGTGTGTGTCGTTCCAAACCTCTCTATTTAGTTTGTAAAATTATCATTCTAATTTGCGGAAGTTATTATTAACCTCCCTAAATTATCATTCTAAATTTTTGTGGATTGATTCCCATAATATTATAAATAAAAATACAAGAACTAATTGAAAAATACGAACTTTACACGTAAATTGACTTAAAAACATGACTAAATATCATGATCAAAACACCCGGGAAAAATAAAAAGTCACACCGTCGATATGATGTACTTTTTTTTAGTAATTTTTTTTAGATATTCGATTGATATTTTAGTGGTCCTCCCCAAGTTTTTAGTCTAGTTTCGCCACTGGACCTAATATTGGGAAGTCATAACCCTTTTTGTGATCTAATCTTTTTTTTTTTTTTACGACGAACCTTCTAGTTCTTAAAAAAAATGAAATAGTTATGAATTTGATCACAAAATAAGTAAAACTACCAATAATTATTCCACTCCAAAACTGAACTCAAATTCTCTCAAATTTTCACTAATAAATAAATGTCATATTAACATGTGTCCTTAAAATTTATGCATTTCATTATTGAAAAGTTTAAATGTTGAATTAAAAACACAGATTCTAATAAAACTTAACTATATTTTTTTTTTGAAGCAAAAACTTTACTATATTTAAAACTAAAATAAATCATAATTTACCTCCGAGACCATATCATTAAGATCCATAGCCATAAGTTCCCAAATGTAACAACACTCCTTGCTTGTTGGATCATCACTTTGTCTTCCAATTAAAGTTACAAATAGTTGACCCCCTTCAACTAATTCTTGGGCACGACACTTGAGAAAATAAGAGAAATCTTTTTTATATTGCTCATAGTAAGCTTCAATCACATTTGAGGGGCTTGTGCTAGCCAAGTAAATGTTGCCTTTGTTGTCTTCTACACCCTTAGGAACCTAATTAATGTTCCAATCAACAAAATTTATAAATATTAATTTCATACAAGTAGATTAAATAAGGAGAAACTTTCTTCTTATAAGAGAATAAATAGAAAATTTGGTATTAGAGTGAAAATTTTATTAAAGGTACATAAATATTACAAAATAAGAATAAGAAAAAAGAGTTAATATAACAAACCTTAGACAAAAATTGAAGGCTATAAGATGAATGGACAAAATCCAAACTTTTATCAGGAAAAATTCTGCTATAAAAGGAACCAGGAACCCCAAAGAAGTAGCAAGGACCCATTTCAGTTTCCATTTCATTACGTAGATTTTCTTTGAAGGCGTCGAGGGACTGGAATATATTGTTGAAGTCATTCCCTGGTAGATCGTTCAAAAAGAGCTTATATTCAGGAGATTTATGATTCATTTCTCGACAAAGTTTTTCCACAACCTTGATAGTTTCTGAGATCACCAATAAAGTGTTTGGTCCACAAGAACAACCCAAGTCTGCTATTCCCAAACTTTTGGGAAATGAGTTGTTGTATAGATTGGTTAAGGCTTCGTCTCTCAAAGGTTTTGTTAAAGAAATCACCTTTCGCTGTGTGTATATATAGATATAACAAATTAATGAATAAAATTTATAGCAAATTAATGAATAAACATTCCTAATCTTAGTCATGCAATTCTTTTGTCTCGCATGAAAATTTTACTTAAAAGATAATTCTTTTATTCCCACAGAAAGTATAATTTAGTCTCCAATTTTAAAGTATAATCTTGGTTGATCAATTATACAACACTTTTAAAGTATGAAAACACTTAGTGAAATATAATTTATATTTGTTTGGATGACAACAATATTTTTTTATAAAAGATTAAAAAAATTCTCCAATTTTTTCTGCAAAAAATTATCACTCATGTATGGATATATTTTTTATAGAAATATTTCTATTGTATAAAATTGTGCCACCTTCAATCAAATATTTTAGATCATATATATTCACACACACACACACACCTGAAGTAAAGAGTTGTTTGCATAGCTTTCTTCTCCGACGCCTCCATTCATGTGTAGTACCTGTGTTAAATCCTCCATTATTGTTTCTTTTCTACTTTTTAGAGAGTGCTTTTTTCTTTTATGCTTATGTATTTAAGTTTAAGTTTAAGTAGAGTTCATGTCACACATATAAATTGATGCATCACATGTGAAAGGGTATATTAGTCAAGGTCCACATATTTACTATTCCTAATCCTGAATGTGCGAAGACCATATTTGCTAATGACTTTGATCTATTCAACAAGGGTTATATAATAATAAAATCAATGGAATAAAGACGCCGTTGGAAAAAAAAAAAGCTTATTATGTGTACCTGTTGAGACCCACAAAAGAATAAGTCATCTTCTATTTGAACCATTTTCCATGACTTCCCTATCAGCATTTGTCACAAAGTTTGACAAATTGTTGCGTGGAAGACTTCAAATGCTAGAAGACAGTGGAAACTGGAAAGAGTTTCAAGGTGTTGGATTTCTGCATGAAGACAGATATTTCTCCTTAGTTATATATTGTCCTCTTAGTCAAGTATGATATTGATAGGTGATAATAAAAAATTATAGTTTGATATTTTCTGAAAGCACTCAAATGTAACAGCATTTAGATGGTCACTCAATCTACAAACATAATACTCCAACAGCATAATTGTTATGTAGGTTTTTATGCCTTCATGTTCGCATTGCAACCTCAATTGCAGATACATGAACCGTAATTGACTGCAATTTTTGCAACATCCAAGGATCATGACGCAACTACAACTGTTATTTTTTTTTGACAAACAACTACAACTGTTATTTAAAACCTTAAAATACCAATTTCAAGTTGAAGTATACTTATATATGGTGTGATTTCTAATTCCAGTGAAATGTTGAATATAAATATGACATTTGATGCAATGTGTGGTATGCTGATGAGCATCACGGAGGATTAATTACTACGACAGGTCGAGAGAGACTGCAGTGCCGTCTCTGATGCCATGTTGTCTTTCCCGATCATGATTCCTGGAACCAGATACTATAAAGGCATCATGGTTAGTGATGTTCACACAATGTGATTTACTAGTTCTTTATTGTATGTAAATTAGAATGGCCAACTAGTATTAAGATTAAACTTGAGTGATTGGATCAGTTATTCGCTTTCTTTAATTAGTAATTTAATGGGGAAAAAAACATCCAAGTTTTCTTTTTCTTCTGTGAAGTTTCATAAGTTTGAACTAAAGATGATAGCTAAAGCAGGCTCGTAAAAGGCTCCTGGAAACCTTCGGAGAGATCATTGCTAGACGTAGGAGGGGAGAAGAGTCTACAGGGGCCTTCCTGCAGAGTCCATGTTGCAGAGAGACTCATTTCCAGCCCGTGAAAAGCTTGATGACTCGAAGATTAGGGATAATCTTTTAACATTGATAATTGCTGGACAGACTACTACAGCAGCAGCAATGATTTGGAGTGTAAAATTTCTACATGACAACAAAGATGCACAGGATATACTCATGGTTAGATACTGCATAGTTTTTTTTTTTTTTTTGATAAGCAAAGAAAGATATTATAAAGAGTATAAGGAGTACTCAACCCTTACATACCAGAACAGACTACACAAAACAACGGAGAGAATTCAAAGAATTACAACACCAATCAGAAAACAATACATCGTAGCTTAGACGCAAACGTCCTACAATTCAAAACCAAGAAATATATCTAATCTGTTCAAACAAAGCAACAACATCAAAAGCTACCCCCCTAAAAATAAAGTTATTCCTATTATTATTATTATTATTATTATTATTATTATTATTGTAAAATCATGAACCAAACAGATGTATATTTATTATCAATTTATCAGTCATAAGTATCAACCAAAAGTTTACTAAAACAAAAATTTATTTACAAATTATATACTGTTCACTTGTATTCTGTGTTGCCCAACTTGTGTTGCCCAAGTCTAAACTCTGCGCAACTATTTTTACTATAACTGTCTTTTGAAGTTTACGTTACACAAGTACTAAAGCTGCCAATAAATGCAAAAACAGTAGCTACACAAAAAGCATTCCCATACAACTCCAAATCACAGTCCAACATCGAAGTCAATTATGAATTGTAATAAGTTTACATTCGGATTCTTAAATCTTTGGGGACCAATTCAAATAAACTTCAACCAAAAGACTTCAATTACTAATTTAACATAAAGACCTCCTCCAAGCATTACAATTCCGTCACCAATTCAGAATCAAACATAAGACAGAATGCATAACATTCACGCATGCAAAATCTCATCAATTTTGTACAACTTAAATAAGATTGCTTTTTCACATTAGTTGAGGTGCCAAATGGAATCTAAAACTCACCAAACTTGAGGGGCACATCTATACTCTATAGACCAGCATATTCAAGCTTCATTTCATGCATGAAACACCCCAGGCGCATACAACTGCGGAAATACCCCCCACTCAAGAGTATTGAGCATCAATAATTCAAGAAAGCAGCTACAACAATGAGCACCAGGACATAAACCTTATCACACTAAAAAGAATTATATGAAGCTCGGACACTCCTGTCATTAGGCGTGTCCCGATGTCGTGTCCGACACCGACACTTACAATTACATTGAATTATATCATTTTTTCAAAAACATTTATCCGTGTCGACGTGTCAGTGTCCTTGCTTCATTTATACCTATCCATCATCACTCAATCAAGATGATTCTCACAAATTACTATGTTTCACATGCCTCCATTGCACACATACAAAATCATTTCAAAATTTTACAAAGCCCAACTAACCGCATTTTACCCTAGTCTAACAGGGGACAAAAACACCAAATAGGATCACAAGGAAATGGATAAACCTTACATAACTGCTTATATGGTATTAACAAAAGGGTGGGTAAAACCTAAACCTTAGAGTACTCCAACTTCTGTAACATAATTAGACCAATAGTCACTTTGTGGGATATCAAACAGTGAAACACCAAGCATCACTAACAAAAAAACTAAGTAGTGTTGCATCATGCACTGTGCACATAAGTCACATCCTTTAACATACAACTACAAATCAAGAAGAAAACGACTAAAGTGGTAAGACCGAGTGCATTTGAGTAGTGAAATATAAAATCTAAGACATTAAAAATATAAATAATCACAGACAGTTAGGTGAATACTACTGAGCAGCATCTTCAGAAAACCTGGCATCAAACGGTGCTGAGGGATGTGAAAGAGTTGAACCAGCTCCAGAGCCATGCTGCAATTCAATCACAAGCCACCGAACAGCTTTACTCATCTGTTCCAAGCGAACGGCACTGATCGGTGGAAGACCCGTGACAGTAGCTCGTCCAGGCTTTCCATCGACATGCCCTGAAGCCTCATCCACTAAACACTCAGATCCAATCCTTAGCTTGACAGACTCCATATACTCCTCAGCTTGATCACATGCTACTCTAAACAATTCCCACTTTTGCTTAAAGCTTTCAAGAGTGGTATCTGCTGCCGTGCTTTTAAGGGGACCGGAAGATTCTCTGGCTTCAAGAACAGTTGCTGCTGCAACAACAAAATCTTGATAGGCACTATTTAGAGAATCAACCACACTGTCCATCGAGCCTGTTTATATATGTTAAACAAAGAAAGTTATGATTCTTGTAATGTAGACACCTATGAACCACAAACACTGAGAGTAGTTCAATTACGCGCGCACAAACACACAATAATATCGTAATAATCGATCATCAATCATAAAATTTCATCATTATTTATCAAATTTTCTACATAATAATAGAATAGTAGAAAAATAAAAGAGCAACAATTTCTTCCACGAGCAGCACAAGCATGATTAATGAATAAAAAGATATAATTATGTGCGATATGGAAAATGAGATGCTGAGAAAATGAAATTAGGGTTGAAGATTGGGGAAATTTGTTACTGACCTGTTCGTTCGTTCGTTCCTGTACACAAATTGGTATGGAGCGAGATTGATGAAGCAAGAGAGAGGGCGCAGAAGTGCACGACCCTGTGTTTACGGCGGCGAACGGAGACGACACGATGGAAGAAAATGAGCGGGCAGAACCGGTGGTTGAAACGGTATGAGAAGAAGATGAACAAAGCGGAGCTACCACATAACTCAAGTTTTAACTCAAGTTTTGTCCGTACTTAGACATCTTTAATGGAGAACCTCATTTTGTAATATTTATAGAGTCCCACTTGTACCCATCATTTATTTACAATTTTTTAATAATAATACTTAATAAGCATTCATTCCCTCCAACCCAACATCTATCTAAATAGTTCTTAACGGACCCCGCCAATAACTATATATCATCTATATTTATATCTATATCTATATCTATATAATATACTGTTTACGAATCCACTCTAAGAAAATTATTTTAGGAAACAAATAAATGCTCTTCTCACATTCATCGAGTATTTATCATGCCCATGACGACTACTTAATGTGATTTTTATTGAATTGACCAAATGATTTATTTAAATTAATTTACATGACAAATATAGAAATTCAAGGTATTTAAATTAATTGTAGAAAGATTTATTGAATTGGAGGCATACATATAGAAAGAATTCAATAATAAAAAATAAAAAATTCCGTTAAATCATATTTAATTTGTAAAAAGACATTTACGTAATTAATTTAGGGGGTTATTCAATTAGGATTTTGAGGGATTTTAATGAATTTTGAAGGATTTTAATGGATTTTAAAAGTCTTGTGTTATTCAATCAAGACTTTTCTTGTTTTTTTTCAATCCCACAAAATCCGTTGTTATTCAATGAAGATTTTTAATCAAGATTTTTTTTTTTTTCAATGCCACAAAATTCGTTGTTATTTTTTTTTTTTGGTATAGAATCCGTTGTTATTCAATTAAGATTTTTAATCAAAACTTTTTTTTTTTTAATGCCACAAAATATGTTGTTATCCAATCAAGATTTTTAATCAAGACTTTTTTTTTCCACGCCACAAAAAAAAAAGAATCTTGATTGTAAAATATCTTTTAAAATAAGTCTCTCAAAATCTCACAAAATCAATATAATCCCACGAAGTCTTTTAAAATCTTCAAGATTTTTTTGTCAAAATAATCCCTCGAAATCCATCGAAATCACAATCCAATAACCCCCTTAAATATATTGAATTGGATTGGAGGCATACATAGAATTCAATAAAACATAAGTAATTTAATTGGTACAAAAAATGGAGATAAATAGTCTAATGATAACTGAATTAAAAATTAATAATTTAAAATAGGAATAATTCCTACAAGGTAATACGTACCAATTAAACAATCATACAAAAAATTATAGTAATTTATCTAAAATGCATTACAATAATAACTATTGTTTATAAAATAGCTATCATACAAAACAAAACCTCGGTTTCATTTTATAAAAATATGTTTTTTTTTGAAAAAAATATATAGAAAAATAATTTAATATGGTATAAATAATTTGATCAAAATACATTTATCTTGAAAATACGTGTTAAAAATTGTATCTTTTGGTTCAAAATATAGTAAATAAATTAAAAAAGATATATGAAAAATAGATCAGTATACAAAAAAATTTAACATATTTTCTAAGCTATTTCATGAATTTCAATACTAAACTAAAATTATTGATTTATTGATAAATACAAATTAATTAATATATTTATTAAAAAAAATTATGAGTCGAAGAAGGTTATAAAATATGTGGTTATTATAACAGTATAACAAAGGCTTAATTTGTAATCATAAATAAAGAAACTGATTAAGATATTTCTAATTTTGTTGCTAATTTTTATGGACTAATTGATCTGATGGATATCATGTACTAATTTAATTTTTTATTTGCGTAAAAAAAAATAGCATGATATCCTCTATAAATATTGCCAATGAGTAATCATTTTTTCCACACCACTCTCAAATTACAGGTCAAATTTTAAGTTTCCTCTAAATTTATTTTTATTTTGTTTGATTATCAATTTTTTTTATTCCTTTATGAATTTTTCTGTCTTCTTTATGTCTTCTATTCCTTAGAATTTTTTATATGTATTTGATGAAAACTGACGATCTCCAATTATTTTTTATCTCATTGTTTTTTGTAGGTTTCACTATTTTCTCTTCTTCTATTAATTATATGATTTTATATTCTTTCATTTTCTTATATTACAATTTATAATATTTTATCTAAATAATTAATTTATTTATTTTTTATTTGAAGGTTTCAGATCTTAAAAGTATATAAAAAAAAGATGGAGTCAAGCATGCCAACAGAATTATTTGATTAAAAAAGTAGTGTGGTCTATCAAAATTCAAAACACCAATACAATAGTAGAATCTGACGACGACGATGATTAATATGTGATTTTTTTGTTTTTTAAATATTTTTTTGACTTTAATTATAAGTAAAAATCACTTTTCATATTATTACATAACTAATGTATCTGTCTTTAATTATAGACCGGATACATTAGTTATCCAATGAGTTTGAAAATTGAAAATTTACTTATAATTAAAACCGGAGAATTTTTTTTTTTTATGACTTTAAGTTAGATTTAATTTTATAAGGACTAAAAATAAAATTTTATATTTTATGAGGATTAAAAATAAATTTAACCCTTCATAATATATCATACTTTTTATTTTGACGCATATATGTGTGTTATACTTCTTTAGAATTTATCTATGGTATTGTAAATTTGAATCTGTTGTATATCGGAGAAATTAGAGTTTTGTAGAGATGTTTTAGAAGAATAATGGATTAAAAAAAACATTGTTATTGAGTAACAGTAAATTATTTACGGGAGAATAATGGAGAAAAAAAATTTGAGATCAATAATATGAACACATATTTTTGCATATATAATATGATCTTTATTAATTAAACTATATTCAAGGGGACAATTTGATTTGTTCTTTAACTCCAAAATATAACCAAAACATACGAAATTGAATAATCAATTATTTGTAACTAATTTTTTTGTACACAAATGAAATGAGTCGCCATGAACTCACAATATAAAATAAAGTGACCCAAATTTGAACTTCTTAAAAAATATATAAAAAATACATGGGATACAACACATTTAAGATACCATTTAGAAATACACGATGACACACACATTCAAAAAATTATAAGAAAACACACATAGTACAAACATATTTAAAAGTATATTCTATTTAAAATATTACATAAGAAATTTTTATTTTAAAAAAATCAACGTGGCTAGGAAATGCAAAATATGGTAAATTTGAAGGCCAAAAACGAACAATTGAATTTAGATGATTCAAATTTAACAGTTGTGAAATTTAGGTAATTAAAATCAAGTAATTGAATTATTGATACACAATCTGTGTGGAAAATCACACGGGATACAAACACATTCAATATAATTATTTTTTTCTTAAAACTTTATAGAAAAATACACGGAATACACATGCATTCAAGATACCATTTAGAAACACACGGGTACACACACTTTCAAAAAATTATAAGAAAACACATAAGGTGCAAATTCAGGTGAACTTGAATCAGGTAAACTTGAGGGCCCAAATCAAACAATTGAAATTTAGGTGACTAAACTCGAGAAATTGTGAAACTTAGAGAGTTAAAATGAAGTAATTAAGTTAAAATCACTTTAATCAATAAAGTTTTTCTTCTTATCTATTTTTTAAAATATATATAGATTTCAGTTAACATAATATTCATTTTATATAGTTAAAATATTAAAATAAATGAACACGGTAAATTAAGTATTGTGCACAATTTTTTTCTTCTGTTTCATACCAAAGTGGTAAAAAAAATCACCTTTTAAGATAAATAAACAGGGTATCCCTATTTCAAACTCTGAATCATTTTACCAACTGAATTATATTCAAGGGGACTATTGCATGAAAAGTTCTAACTACTCAAAATATGATTATTTTAATATATTTATTAAAATCAATAAAAAGAAATAAAAATCAATTATATGTGACACAAGTTACGGTCACTAAATTTTTTCTATAGAGTACAGTATCCAACAATGAAAGTTGGACACCCAAATGAGTCATCATAAACTTACACATATATAATAGTGAGTTAAAATTAATTAATTCAATTATCGATGTAAAATCTCTGTAGAAAATCACACGGGATACATACACATTCAAGAATTCATTCAATATAATTATTTTTTTGCTTAAATTTTTTATAAGAAAACACATGGGTTACAAACACATCAATATACCATTAAGAAACACACACATTCAAAAAAATATAAGAAAATACACGGGATACAAACACATTTAAAAATATATTATATTTTAAATACGAAATAAGTAATTTTTATTTAAAAAAGTCAACACGGCTAGAAAATTCAAAAGGGGGTAAACTTGAGGGTCAAAATGAAACAATTGAAATTTAGACGATTAAAATCGAGCAATTGTGAAACTTAAGGAGTTAAATTATGAAATAATTGAATTAACGATGCAAATCTATGTGGAAAATTACACAAGATACAAACAAATTCAAGATACCATTCAATATAATAATTTTTTTCTTGGAAAATTTATATGAAAACACACGGGATACGCACACATTCAATATAGCATTTAGAAACACACAAGGTACACATATTAAAAAATAATAAGAAAACACACGGGGTACAAACACATTTAAAAGCATATTTTATTTAAAATAAGACATAAGTAATTTTTATTTAATTGAAATCAGGGTCAAAATCGAACAATTGAAATTTAGGTGACTAAAATTGCGACGTCTCTTATCAACTAAATTATATTCATGAGGATTATTACACAAAAAATTCTAACTAATCAATATATGCATGATGATTTTTATATTGTAATTAAAATCAATAAAAAGAAATAAAATGTCAATTATATATGAGATCGAGAAGTGGTATACTCAGGTTGCTAAAATTTTCTACGCGGTACAGTACAATATCCAAAAATGTAAAATGGGCACCAAATTTATTCGAAAATATTATATACAACTTCAAAAAAAAGTTAACAAATATACCTTCTAATTTATTATAAAAACATGCACGTTTAAATTTAATTATTATTAAAATAATTTATAAAAACAATTTATATCATAATAAAAAACAATTTATATTTTTATAAGTAAAAATTAACCCGTGCTTCGCACGGGTAACTTATACTAGTTTAAATTAATATATTAAAGTGCGGTAAAAAATAAAATCATATATCTACCATTCCATCACTTCATATTCATCGTTTGAATTTAAGTAATAAATAATATTTAAGTGATAAAGTTTAATTTATTAAATTCATATTTAAAGTTTAATAAATAAATTTTATATGGTATTTTAAACCTGCCTATAAAAAATCATTCAAATATTTAAAAGTTTAATGATAGTTAAATAAATATTGTTTTAGTGGGGACTAAAACTATGTGCAAGAAACAAATTATAGGATTGAAAATATAATAAAAATTAAATAAAAACTAAACTTAGAAAGTTCGCATTTTATAAGGATAAAAAACATATTTAATTCTAATTTGTAATACATTTACTTTACTATTTAAACTGTTGAGTGCCATAGTCAATTAACATTTTCCTTTTAATAACAAATTATATTTCTACTTGTGAAAATAATAATTTGATCGTAAAATAACTTAAATCGTAAGAATGTGAAGACATATGTGTTTGAATAAGATAAGATTAAATATACAGGACGTAGAGTTAGATATGAGTTGTTTCAATATTTGACTGTTCACTCTTTACCCTTCCCACTAAGCTCTTTCTCACCTAGCTTTTCCACCGTCACCATCCCCCAACATGCCTACCTCCTCCAATATCCATGATTCCATCATTATTCCTTGGGCTTGTCTTCAATCTCAAGATGATAAACCTTCTTCCACCCCGAACCCTAAGCCCGTCACAAAAAAATCGTTCGCAGTTGCAGTCAATAACGTATGCGATATACCCCTATCTCAGCTACCTTAGCCGGTTGTTAAAGGTGATAGGATTACTATTACAATCCCAGAAGACGAATATCTTGCAGGGGTAGATGCGTGCAAGCATAATCTTCTCGGTCGGGTATTGTGGCCCAAAGGTACAACTCCTTTGAAGGTAAATGCTTTGAAGACCAAGCTCTCCCCTTCCTGGAAAATACTAGGTAAGTGGGGAATCACCTCTCTAGGTAAAGGATATTATGAATTTACTTTTTCCTCACAAAGTGTCCGTTCCACAGGATCATGGAATTTAAATCCCGGTGTCTTAAAACTTTTTGCGTGGTTGAAAGATTTTAATCCAAATATTCAACAAAACTCATCTGCTCAAGTTTGGATACTTATTTTTGGTCTCTCCCAAGAGTATTGGCGCCCAAAAAATTTATTTGCCATAGCAAGTAGTGTTGGAACTCCGATTTGTACTGATGAAATCACTAATAAACCAAACTTTGATCGTGAATTTGGTCATTTTGCTCGTGTGTTAGTTGACATGGATCTAAAGAGGCAACCTTTGTATCGTGTGTTAGTTGAAAGAACTGGATTTGCTTTTTTTGTGGACATAGAATTTGAAAATTTACCAGATTATTGCAATTATTGCAACTGTATTGGCCATGCTCAGAGTTATTGCAAAAGAGTCAAAGCTGACAAGATGAAAGGGGATATGGATCAAAGTCATAAGAACAACATTATGCAGCCTGCAAAGAAAGATTATGTGGTCACTAAGGATTATAAAAAGGGGAAAAACACTAACAAAGAACCTGATGTGGTTCTTAATGGAGCTAGTAACTCCAAGGATGTAATTCATATGGATCCAATACTTGAAAGCATGTTAAAAAACAAAGAAAACGAGAGACAATTTCAGCCAGTTAATAATAACATCAATATGGCACATAGTTCCAATGTTGAAAAAGTGTATGATAACAATTCTAAGATGGATGATGCTCAAAGTTCCACCGGTTCAGAATTTGTGGATGCAACACAAGTTGGTATTGAAGATAATGCGAATCCTGAGCACACTAATGAAGAAAATCACCATGGTTCACCTCTAAGTCTTCACAGTACCAGTCAAGTTGATCCCACACAAAAAAATAATTCAAAATATGGTATTTTTGAAAAACTCATGGGCCAATCTTACTGAACCAGAATTTGATGAAGATAATCAGGTAGAACTTGTAGATCAAAACAAACCAAATGAAGGACAAGCCTTTAATGATATTGCGGATAACATTGTTCCTGAAGAAGAAGCTCCTTTTCAAGTTGTCTCTAGAAAGAAAGGCAAAAAACACACTAATGCTAGTAAAACATCTTACACCACAAGGTCTAAGGTTGATAACTCCAACCTTAGAAAATGAAGTGCATATATTGGAATGTTAGGGGTATTGCCAACTCCCCCACAAGATTGGCTCTCAAAAGGTTGATTAATACTTATAAACCTGATTTTTGCTTCATAGCCGAGCCTTGGATGAATTTGCATAATTTTCCTTTCAATTGGTTCACTAAGCTAAACCTTGAAGTATTTGCTGTAAATAATAGAGATAATCTCTTGCCTAACTTATGGTGTATGTGTTCTATTAACCTGAACCCTTCCGTTATTCACATTGATGATCAACAAGTCTCATTTACCATAAAAGATAATGATAAAGAATTTGGCATCTCAGTGGTCTATGCTTCTACAGATTACATCAAGAGAAGATCTCTTTGGCAATCTCTTACTTCTACTCATAATAATCATTATTTACCTTGGTCTTGTATTGGAGATTTCAAGTGTATCATTGGCTCTCATGTGAAGGAAAATTGACATAGTAAAGCAGCGGAATTTCAAAAATTTTCCTTTATTGATCCTTACGAATGAGCTTGTTATGTGTTTAGGGTTTGTTACCTCTCATAGAACAGAACCCTCAAAGCCACGAACTAGAAAAGATCACGAGCGTTGATGAAGATCACCGACGCCTCTAGCTAGTCCACACGAACAGTTACCTTCAAAAGAGTGCTAGCCCTTAAGTATGAAGGCTTTCAAGAATATTAAGAGAGAGATTATTTTAGGGTTTCCAACTCTAAAATATTTCTTATGCTTTTTGGTGTATTAAGCTTTTGCCAAGAGTTCTCTATATATATAGATATTTTTGTCTTGTGCAACAAAACAAATCTTTTATCTTGGACTAAAATAAAACAAACAAAAATCTCTTAAAAGATATACTAGGGCGTGCGCGCCCCACATGAGTGTACATGCTCATGCGCGCGCGCCCACCGTACACTACGGTGTATCTTATTTGTTTAATTACCGTGATACTCTTATCACTTTGCATACTTACCATACCTTACGGTGTTCCTTAATTATCTCAATATTAGACTGTCCTTATGTGTGTGACCTTGTAGGTTTCCATGACGTTGGCAATTATATTAAATTTCCTTTTAATATAATAAACAATGAGCGGTATCTAGCAACACATCATTGCTACCCAAGTCATGAGAAATTACATGTGATCTAAACATAACCTTAACTATGATATGTGTGTATAATTACCCCTTTGCCCCTTATGTCTATATTGAACACAAAGCATACTTGGTGTCATCTTTGTTCAGTTCAATATTGGGCCCATGACATTTATCCTGTTATGCAGGATTGGCAAATTCCATCTAGGACACCACTGCCCCATAGCATGCTTTGCGAAGTACCAATTAATTGCCTTTATGATTATCCTGTTACGGACAACGTTAGATCAGCAACAAAGCACTTAACTCCACATCTAGGGTACAAGGGTGGTTTCAGGTCTAAGGGCGGTTTACACCATTATCATTATAAGAGTAACTTATGACACTTTTGCATAACTTGACATGTAGTACTCTTATGGCGGGTCAATCCAGTATAAACATTACTCCTAATGTTTTATACTTATGTCAAGACTTGATAAATCCTTATCCTATGATCCATGAGATGCGATCATCAGTCTATCTTCATAATAGTCTTTATGCTTTAAGGTTATCCCAATTTCACCTTAAAGCTCGACTACGGATACTTTAAGAATAGCGTCCTTATGTTTAATTTAGTCTCATGATTAAGTCACACTTAATATTAAACGGACTATCTATTCTAGAGATTTCATTACTTTGAACTCTTACAAACACAATGAAAGAAATGCCTTATATATATTATTAATAAATAGAACTTTATATCATTAATAATTAATTAAATACAAATACTAAAAGTGTTGGCCTCTAGGGCTTATACCAACATCATGAACATAGAGGAGCACATTTACCTGCAAGGTTACCTATGGAAGAATTCTCCAATTGGTCGGATTTTAATAATTTGATGCACTTACCTACTAAAGGTAGTGATTACACTTGGGCAAATGGTAGAAGAGGAGTTCATTACACTGAAAAGAGGTTAGATAGAGTAGTATGCAACCAGCTATGGCCCTCTCATTGTTCTACTGTTTCTTGCTCTACTTTGACTAGACACAAATCAGATCACTTTCCTATTCTTTTGGACGTTCAAATGCAAACTCTCAGGTATGCTTCTAACTTCAAATTTTTAAAAATGTGGTCTTACCACACAGACTGCTCCAATTTTATTAAAGATGTCTGGAGCCTCCAAACGTTTGGCTCACCTATGCAAATTTTAAGCTCCAAACTTAAATATTTGAAAGATAAGCTAAAAGTTTGGAATAAAACTGGTTTTGGAAATATTCATAATCTTGTGAAGGATTCAGTTTCTAAGCTAGATATCATTCAAAGCAATATCAATAATGTGGGTTATTCTGATGAATTGTTTGATCAAGAAAAGCTGGCCAAAATGGATCTGGAAAGTGTGTTAAACATGGAAGAATCTTTCTGGAAAGAAAAATCAAGGGTGAAATGGCATAGTGATGGTTATAGAAACACAGCTTATTTTCACAAAACGGCTCAGATCAAACAAGCTTATAAAAAAGTTTCTTCTCTCAGAGTTGATGATGTCAATATCAGTGATCCAGATCAGATTGCTAATCATGTAGTCTCTCATTTCACTTCTCTTTTTACTAGTAACAACCACATCGTAGACAATGGCCTTGTGGAGGAAGTGATTCCAAGGCTTGTCAATGATAATGTCAACAACTTGCTCACTATGATCCCGTCAAGAGCTGAAATTCATAATGCAGTTTTCTCCATGAATAAGGATGGTGCCCCTGGTCTTGATGGCTTCGGAGCCTTCTTTTATCAAACCTATTGGAATATTATACACGATGATGTTTGTAACGTAGTGCCGGAATTTTTCACTTCAAATTGGATCATGCCCAGCTTTAATGCTAACACGGTTGTGCTTATCCCCAAGATCACAAATGCAGACATCATTAGCCATTATAGACCTATTGCCATGGCTAACTTCAAGTTCAAAATAATTTCAAAGATTATTGCTGATAGATAAGCTCAAATTCTCCCAGACATCATATCCAAGGAGCAAAGAGGATTCATCAAAGGAAGGCAGATTAAAGACAATATTTGTCTCACTTTAGAAGCCATAAACATGTTGCATAACAAGTCTTTTGGTGGAAATCTAGCTATCAAGATTGATATTGCTAAAGCTTTTGATACTATTGACTGGAATTTTTTGCTTAAAGTGTTTAAAACCTTTGGTTTTTGTGATACTTTCTGCAATTGGATACACACCATTCTTCTTTCATCTAAGTTATCCATCTCCATTAATGGCAAACAAGAAGGCTATTTCTCTTGTTCCAGAGGGGTTAGACAAGGAGATCCTCTCTCACCTCTTCTTTTTTGTCTTACTGAAGAGGTAATGAGTAGAGGTTTAACTAAGTTGGTTGATTCTGGCCAGCTCAAGTTGATCAAAGGAACTAGAACCACATATATTCCTTCTCACATCTTGTATGTTGATGATGTTATGCTGTTTTGCAAAGGAACTACTTCAAATATTACTGTGTTAACTTCTTTCTTTACTAGATATGCTCAGGTCTCAGGTCAGTCCATAAACCCTCAAAAATTAACCATTTTTGCTGGATCTTTATCTCAATCAAGAGTCTCTCAGATTGCTAATAGGTTGGGTTTCTCAATTGGTTCTTTTTCTTTCAATTATCTTGGTGTGCCCATCTTTAAAGGTAAACCAAAAGATTGATACTTCCAACCTATAGTTGACAAAATCAAAGCAAAATTAGCATCTTGAAAAGCTTCTTTTCTTACTTTTACTAGTAGAATTCAGCTTATTAAGAGTGTTGTGCACAGTATGATGATTTATTCTATAACTATTTACTCTTGGCCTATTAGTTTAATTAAAGAGTTAGAGGGTTTTATGAGAAATTTCATATGGAGTGGTGATCTCGATAAAAGAAAGTTGGTAACTGTCTCTTGGAATACAATGTGCAATCCTATTGATGAAGGTGGTATTGGCATTAGGTCTTTGTCTAAACTTAACCAAGCTTCTAATCTAAGTCTGTTATGGGATCTTTTTAACTCTGATAATCATTGGTCTCACTTTCTCAGAAGTAGGGTGCTGAGAGGAAACAAATTTATTCGTTATCACATTTTTCCTTCTCTTTGGAGTGGATTAAAATCTCAAGCTCAGCAGTTTCTTGATAATACAAGCTGGTTACTTGGCAATGGTTCTAAGATTAAATTTTGGACTCATAATTGGAGTGGCCTTCCTCTTACTGATTTATTGCATATTCCTCCAAATATTCATCATCATCTGCAATGTACTGTTGATATTTACATCAGAAACAATCAGTGGCACATCCCTTTAGACTTGCAGACATTATATCCATCTTTTTTACCTCATCTAAATCAGGTTACTATACCTGTTAAGAATCGAGAAGACATGTTAGTTTGGAAGCATAACTCTTTAGGGATTCTTACCCTAAAGGACGCTTATTTGTTCTACTCCCCGACGAATCGTTCAAATCATTGGTTCAAGATCATCTGGAATGCAACTATTCCCCCTCCAAATCCTTCCTTGTTTGGAGGCTCTTACACAACAAACTGCCCACTGATGAGAACTTATCTGCTAGAGGTTGTCAATTACCTTCAGTTTGTAACTTGTGTAATAAGCAATCAGACTCAACCTCTCATCTTTTCGTAAGTTGTCCTTTCTCTTTAGCTCTTTGGAACTGGTTAGCTTCTATTATTCATCATAACATTGACCTTTCTTCAGTTTTGTCTATCCTTAGCATTTGTGATAATGGTTGGAGTCAACAATGTGGTTTTGTGATTGTTTCTGCAATGATCAGTATTTTCAATACCATTTGGTTTTGTAGAAACAATAAGAGGTTCAACAACATTGTGCCTAATCTTAACTCTTCAATTGCTAGAATTATTGCTTTTGTTTCTCTTGCTGGCAATCAAACTAGCCTAGCCTCAAGACCTTCGATCTCCAAGTTTGTCATTTTGAAGACCTTTAAAGTTGTCATTCATCACCCTAAGGCTCCTAGAATTTTGGAAGTTATTTGGAACCCTCCTCCTTTACATTGGGTTAAGTGTAATACTGACGAATCAGCCTTGGGAAGCCCCGGGCAAGCTGCTTGTGCAGGGATCTTTAGAAATAGCAAGGGTGAAAACATTGGGTGTTTTGCTATGAACCTTGGTTTGGCAAATGCTCTTTATGCAGAAATCATGGGAATTATTATCGCTATAGAGTGTGCTGCTGAGAAGAATTGGCATTGTTTGTGGATTGAGAGTGATTCTAAGCTTGCTACTATGGCCATCAAATCTCCTAATATTGTTCCTTGGCAATTAAAAAATAGGTGGCTCAATTGTATTGAAAAGTTGAATTCTATGAACTTTGTTTTGTCTCACATCTTTAGAGAAGGCAACCATTGTGCCGATAAGCTAGCTACGATAGGTTTAGCTTTAACTGAATTCACTTGGTGGACCTCCGCTCCGGTGGTTATTAGGGATGACCAACATAAAATACATTTGAATATTAAATTGATTATACAAAAACAAATTCAAGAACCAAAAAAACTAATAACACAAATATTTGAAAATGTGTTTACAATTTTGATACATGTAAAGACAAATATGATAATGAATTAAGAATTAAAATGGTTTATTTATCCGATTAAAGTGAGAAAAACACTTGAAAGGAATATCACAAGACTGTTATCTCGTTAATTTTTTCATCAATTTTACACTTTTTGGAGTTAGAAAATGAATAAAATGTAGTTGTAAAAAAATTAATAAAAAGTAGAGTTGCAATTATATTTTTGTGTTTAACTTAATTTTAAATTTCACTCTTAAATTATAAAACAAATACAATTGTTATGAATAAAAATATATAAATTATTATTATTTATTATTATTATTTTAATCTCTTAAATTATAAATATTATATAATTGTTATGAATAATATTGGATGAATGCTCATTAATACATATGTATCATTGTCCCTTACTGATATCTTATAAATAGGTCTTTCATTTTCTTGTAACATAATACAATACTATTTCCTTGTAACAATATTGGCACTTTTAGCAGTCAAAAAATAAATTTTAAATTTTTAAAAGTAATTATTTATTTATCATTTTAAAAATTAAGTGTACCGGTACAATATAATTTATCTATTGTACCGTAGAAGCTCCCTACCATAATATGTAAGTTTTGATTTTGATATGCACCTTTTCATATGCCAATTAATTACGTTACTAAAGTTTTTGATACATCTTAATGATAGTTACCAAAATCCCTTGTAAATACTACCTCCATACTAAAATATATGTCGTTTTAACCATAATAACACAAATTAAAAAATGTAATCATTGTTGTATGGAAAAAATAAATTAGGGATTAGTTTACAAAATTATCATTCATTAATGGTTCTTGACAAATTAATTACTCAAAAAGAAATAATTAATTACTCAAAAAATAAATTTTATATCATTATTTTGAAGACTTTGACATAGTTCTTGACATTAATAGCAGGAAAATTGTCACAGTTACTTCGCACAAGGTTTGTACTCCTACTCTTGAAGGCGGTTTGGGCATTAGATCTCTTAGAGACATTAATGAAGCGGCTATGATTAAGCTTGGATGGTGTAATACCCTAATTTTGAGCTTTTCAAAATAAATATTTTATTTAAAAATTATTTCTTATTTTCTTTAAGAAATACCCAAAAAATAGATTTTTGATAATTTTGTTTTACAATTTATTCTTTTTTCTTTATTTCTTTTAATTTGTCGCAATTTATCTTTTATACGAAGAATAACAGAAATAATCAAAAATAGTTTTTATCTCTTTATTTAAGTTTATATTTCATTTTTATATTTATCTACATTTTTATTCATTTTTTTCTTATTGATTTTGACATTTTTTATCATTTTATAAAAATTCTTTGCTTTTGACTAATCACATTGCGACACCTCATCATCTCCACCTCATAATCATTTTATTACACAAATACCACTCACCTAATCCTACCTCTATAAATACACACCTCACATCACTCAATCATTAACAATCATTCTCTAAACAATTCCCAAAAAAATCAGAAAATCCTTCCTCCACCAACACTTTTCCGGCGACCACCGCCGAAAAACCACCTCCGGTCGTCGGAAAACCACCACCTATTTTTCAAAACTCATCCAAATAAAAATCCGAAAACACCATTAGCTTCCTAATCATCTTCTCATCAATAATCCATCATTAATTTCACCAAAAACTCCGCCAAACACGCCGGAAACCGCCGGATCCGAGCCACCCCTCGCCGGAAAATTCAACTACTCTAAAACCACCCAAAATCAACAATCAAATACTCAATTCTTATAGTTTGGACTCTCCTGAACTCAAATCCAAGCTCTGATTGGTCAAAAAATGAACGGAAAGCAACGCATCGGAGCATCAAAGTTCCGGCCGATTTAAAACCTCGCAATTTGTCCGTTTCGTGTACAATTGAAGGTAAAGGAACATGGATTCATACGTTTGAGGTCCTTCTGAAGCTTTTCCTTCTCTTACTTTGCGCTAAATCTCGCCGGAAAGTCGTGTTCGACGTTTTTGGTTCGTTTACTTTTCCGTTCGTTTCCTTTTATTTATGCGTTGTTTGTTGAATCTAAGTGAAGATTTAGAATCCTTGCGCTTTTCCGAGCAAAATGGTATATAAATATGTTTGTTTTGGTGGCCAGTTATGGCAGCGCCGGTGAGTGTCGCGCTCCCTCCGTCGCTGGCGTTTTTTTTCCTTTCTGTATTGTTGTGATGAAGGTGACGATGACGTGGCGCGCAGTGAGTGGCTGCAGCCTTACTCACGCGCGCCCCCCGTTTGCTACTCGCGCCCCCCAGCTGGGCGAGTGGGTCGTTTGACCCGTTTGGATCTGGATCTGACCCGATCCGGTCCATTTAGTGAAGGAATTTGGGCTTATCCCTTTTTGGGCTCAGTTCCATGTTTTCTTTCTGTTTTTTTTTACTGCTTACTGCACCCCTTTTTACTGGTATACACCGCTGTTCATTTAATTAATTTTAATTAGTATTTGACTAAAAATGCTTAATGAAAAATAAATGTTTATCTCAAAAGTGCTTATGCAAATAAGCACTTTTGAAATAAGTGTTTATTTAATCATTTTGCATTTCTTTTTTTATTAATTTGAAAATTTGAAATAAAAACCGGATTAGAGTAAATGGCCCCTGACGGATGACTCGCGGTTGATTTACTATTAATTCGAGTTTTTTTTTTTTAACTTGAAACAAAACCTTTCAAAAGCAACGAAGCAGAGCCTGACGGATGACTCGTCTCTGTCTCAACTTTCCTTTGACTTTTTACCTTGACTTTTAAGTTGACTTTTAGGTTAACTTTTAGGTTGACTTTTCTGTTGACTTTTAGGTTAGCTTTTCTGTTGACTTTTAGGTTGACTTTTCTTTGACTTTTTTGTTGACTTTTTTATAGTTGACTTTTCTCACATGATTGATGTGTGCTAAATACATGTAATTGTTTGATTAATTATTTCTTTTTGTCTGATACATGAGTATTTGTTTATTTGCTTATATCTTATGTATGCATTTAATTCAAGTGTACTTAATCTTGTGCATTTTCAATTGTTCAGCATCATCATTATCTGTCATTCATGTGCATTTATTTGCATCTCTATCATCTTCTACCTCTTTCTTTTTCTTTTGTTTATCTGAACTATAATTTGTGGAAATCTTTCTTTTGCTAGAAAATAGAATAAGAATAAACCAGTCCTTGACGGATGACTTGCGGCTTTGGGTTTATTCTTGTTCTAAAAACCTAAAATACTTATTAATTAAAAATGAGATAGAAGGAGCTTGACGGATGACTTGTTTTCAGCTATTCTCACTTTTTAATTAATTCGATAATAAACTGAATGAAACGGCGGGGCTTGACGGATGACTTGTCTTTGCTAGGATAACCTCGTCCTTGACGGATGACTTGTGGCAATGAGGTTATCCACATTCACTAAACAATATCCCAAATCTTAAAAGACACTCAACCCACACAACTGCTTTTCCTGCCCTTGTGCAGTCAACTCTTTTCAGCTTTCAAATCTCTTTTAACTTGTTTTCTTAAACGGATGACGCTTTATCCATTCCCCTGCTACAGACAAACGCTTAAGCCTTCGAAGCGAGCATACAAGCATACTGTTGTATCAGTGGAATGTGACCTAGCATTGTTCACTAAAAACAACCAACAAACAAAGTCTTCTTTTCAGGAAGAACTACGTGAGCTTTGACTTCCTCATTGTACTTGGGGGATACGTAGGAGCGAGAGCCTCTCTCGTCAAGCCAAATAATAAAAGACTCTTTTTTTCCCTTTTTAGTTTAATATGCGGTAATTTATTTCTTTTTATGCGGTTATCTCTGTTTATGCAAACCAAAATTCCTCAAATGGTTCCCGTTGAGTACAACGGATATGTGGGGGTGTTAACGTCTTCCCCTCATGTAACCAACTCCCGAACCCGATCTTTTCAAGGTTTTATCATTATTTTCCTTTCCCCTCACGGGATAAATAAAAGATGGTGGCGGCTTCATTGTTTACATTTGTGCATTGCATTTCATCATTGCATATATGTATATTTTTTGCGCCGGGTACTACAGCTGGCGACTTCACTGGGGAACGATGATTAGTGAGTTAAGCCTAATTTGGGGGTTTTGGTTTGCTTATGCCAGGTTAGTCGTATCTGTCCTATCTTTTACTTTACCGCAAAATATTGAACTGTCTGGATTTGTTGGCTTTGTCTTCTCTTCTACTCCTTTTTTCTTGTTGCCTTTATGGCTTGGTTCTTGGTTACAGTGTGGTTATGCTCCGTACCCGAGCTAGAGCGATACCTAGGATTAGATGAGGGATTGTTATATTGGGCTCCCTGACGGATGTCTCTGGGCTTGGATATGACGGTCTCGACCAGAAGAGATTCCCTTGGAATAATTGGACTCCTTGACGAATGCCTTGTGGGCTTCATGTTTCCTTGAGGGGTCCAGGACTCTGGTGGCCTTATTAGGTGTCCGAAATTTTTTAGGACCCGCTGTTTAGAACCTGTGTCGAGGTTATAATGTTGACTCATCCAGTCTGCGTTATAATCTCAACCAGATGAAGTTGCTTTTGGGAAAAGTAATCGAGGATTTTGGGTAACCGTGTCAACCTAGAACAACATGTGAGAGGGTGGGTTACAGGTAACTTTGAACTTTTGACCTCAGAGATTCCGTTTTGAAAAGAACCCAGTTGTTATGAATATGGAAGATTTGTGACTTTGAGATCAAGTTCGCTAGATGATACAATGTTACAGTGATCATATTCATGCATTGCATTGATATATCCATGCATCCTCGAAGATAATCATGCATATCTCTCATACATTTACAAAAAAATGTGGAAAAAGTCTTTGAAAAAAAAAACCATGCATTTTCATTCATAAAAAAAATCATGCATTTTTCAACCAAAAACAAAAATCTCATTTTCATTTATTCATTCCAACAGTTACCTTCCCGGCACCGGTATTTGGTCTAGAAAGTTTTACACTGCACCATGGACAATTGGAGAGAAAAACATGATGTCTTGCAAGGCAAAGTGAATCAGATGGGTGGAAAGTTGGACAGAGTTATAGAGATGTTGTCCAGTTTGAATCTGCCACCAAGACCGACTGTGAATGAGGTTCCGGTACCTACTGTTGAGGTCCCACGAGAGAATGCTTCAGTGACTGCTGTGAATTGGCCACCTCATGGTGTACCAATTAGATATGCTCTACCTGAATATGTGCCGTTTGTGTTTGATGTTCCACCCGGCTCCCAAGCTGTCGAGAATCAGGATAGAGTACCTCCAGTTCGTCAAGGACTCAATCTGTCACAAGGGAATTTGGTTGACCCTATGAATGCTCACCAGGGTAATGTGATACATATTGATGTGTCAAAAGTGGACTCTACTATCCCTCAGCTAGAGGAGACTATGCAGAAATTCTAGGCTCTAGAGGAAAGATTGAATCTGGTGGAAACAGGCAGTGATCCATTAGATTTCACAAAGATGTACTTGGTTTCTGATGTGGTGCTCCCACCAAAGTTCAAGATGCCTGACTTCAAAAAGTACAAGGGTCTGAGTTGCCCAAAGAACCATCTGATCATGTATATCAGGAAAATGGCTTCTTATTCTCATGATGATAAACTGATGATACACTATTTCCAAGACAGACTTGCTGAGGTGCCTCTCAACTGGTACATGCAACTCGAGGGTGGTAGTATCCTTTCATGGAGAGATTTGGCTAATGCCTTCCTTAAGCAGTACCAATACAACATGGATATGGGTCTCAGTCGTACTCAACTTCAGAATATGACTCAAAATGATAATGAATCCTTCAAGGTCTATGCACAAAGGTGGAGAACATTAGCTTCTCAAGTACGTCCACCACTCCTAGAGACAGAACTTGTGGACATGTTCATCAACACTCTGCAAGGGGCATACTTTGAAAATATGATATGTAGTACTTCCTCGGACTTCTCTGACTTGGTTCGAATTGGGGAAAAAATTGAAATGGCGATCAAAAGTGGCAAGATTCAGCTTACTGCTAGTTCTCAGAATAGAAAATGGAAGGCTAGTAATAACTTCACAGATGAAGAAGAGGAGGAAACTGATGCTGATACTTCTGAAAATGACCAGGCTCCTGTTCAGTTCTCATATTTTCCATATCCATATGTGGCAACAATGCAACATCAGCAGTTCCAAAGATATCATTTTCAAGTGCCTGTGAGTCATGTGCCACAACAAGCTCAACAACCACAACAGGCCCAACAGCGGCCTAGAAAAGTCTTTGATCCGGTCCCTATGTCGTTCAGTCGACTCCTTCCTTATCTTGCACACAATGGATTGGTGGTTCCTAAGGTTCAAAAGCCATTGACTGAACCATTCCCTGATTGGTATGACGCAGAGGCTAAGTGCGATTATCATGCCGGAACTGAGGGGCATACTACTGATAACTGCAGATCTTTCAAGTATAAGATACAAGAGCTTCGTGATAAACAATTGTTGTCCTTCGAGGATGGTGAACCGGTTATCAAAAGATAAGCAGTAAGTGGGGCATTCATCAAGTTTCTCAAATCTTGGTTTTTGAACAAATTTGCCATGCCAAAAAATGAAGAGAATAATGGAAATAGTCGAGATAGGCTGCACCTGTGTTTTTCAAACATAGTCTTTGCAAACTAGCTTTTTATTTCTTTCTTGTCAAGCATTTGTTTGCTTTTAAGATTATGTACTTCGTCAAGTATTTTTAATATAATAAACATGCATGTTTTTGAATCAATCCATTTGTGTTCACTTTTTTTATTTTATTACTTACAAACTTGGAGCGAGGATGATGAAAAACAAATAACTGGTCTTTGCTGATTTATGCTTTCAATGGTGAAAAAACCTAGTTGATGATGTAAGGCATCGTTTTACTTTCTTTCATTATTTCATAAAAAAATTTTATTGAATTGAGTCATTCTTACATGTGCTTTGTTGTTATCTGATTCTCCTAGTTTCTTGAGACTTATCTTTTTAAGAAAGGAAAATTAAGCAATTTTGGTTTGACACCTGACATGACACTTTAGGAGTATATAGGTTGTTTTGCACTTTAGGCCATTTTGAAGGTTCGGTAATGATTCAATAAAATTGGTACTGTCTTAACACCTTAGACCCTCAGAAGTATGCAAGATTAATTTGAGTACTGATTTTGACGAAGACCTGAACATAAGTTTTTAAGTAACCCTTTGTAGTTTATCTTAGCAGTCGGCACCATCTTGAGCACAAACTAAGTAGGAAATCGATGAACATAAGTGAATGATCCAGAAATGAATTTTGCACACTTTGGTCAATGCACTTATTGAGTTAGATGACCCTCACTCGGTTGTTTAACCCAGCAGTTGTTGAAAAACCATAGTAAATGTACCCATTTAGTAGTTGGTTCAGAGGAGTCTGGTTCTAAACTTGGTAGGGCGGGTTGCTATCCGATCCCCCACAACTGCATTTGGAAGAGAAAAAGGGGTTTACCAAACTAATTTTATCAGCTCCCCTCGATTTATGATCATAATCACTAACAGATTCTCCTACCATGAGCGTGTACAAGATAACAGGCTTAATGTGATTGTACCTGAATGAAAAGGGTGAATAAAATTTGAGCGAAAGTTAGAGTCACAATAAAATGCTTCAGATTTGTCTTATATGATGAGAGTCTCTGACTGCATTATGTTGTTTTGTGTTATTACAGTACCCTTGGTATTGATATTTATTACTTGATTTTCTTCTTTAGCCGGCAACCACGTATGATTAGAGTTGTCGTGTCTTGTTTCAAACTTGTGTTAAAAAAAGTTACCATTTATGTGCTTAAGGACAAGCAAAGGTTCAAGTATAGGAAATCAGATGACACAAATTTATATCATTTTCTGGCTTGATTTACATGAATTCTAATTGCATGTTATAACCTTAAAAAAAACCTAATTGAAGCTAGGTTCCCTTTGAAAGCATTCGGCAAATGTATTGTTAAGCTGACTCCTCCAGTTTATTGAGTAATTAATAATTATCTCTCTTTTCTACACATCATATGTGTTTCAACAAAAGGGCCTGCATGTGCAAAACACTTTCAAAAGAAATGATTTTACTTGCAAATTAATACTTGACATTAAAGAAATCTGAGTTGTGGTCTGATCAAGGGCGAAGACGATTTGAGACGCTCCTAGCTAGGGGCAAGCCATCTATGGATTCTGCCAATCAGGGGCAAACAAGTTGAATACTCCACTTATACAGAGTGAATTGGTTCGAGATTTGGTTATACTGCAAATATCAGTTGATTAGGGGCATATCCTTTATGGATTCAATTCCTAGGGGCAAACTATGTCAAGATTACATCTTCCTGAAAGTCACATGTGGTGAAATACGGCAGAACTGTGGTTGTCAATACAATGAATGGTAAAAGAGTTTCCACTCTCAGTGCATGCCGTTGTAGTCAAGGAAAGCTGATGTTTTTCTTTGGAAGCTAGTTTAAACACCCGTCCTGCAACAGAAGCTTGCAAGGGTCCTCATCTCAACAATATCATAATTACTCAGATTCTCGGTGCCGGGAAATTCAAACTTTTTTTCAACAGAAACTCAGAAATTCATGCATTCATGCACACAAACTCCTGCATATTATCAGATAATTCATTCGCATTAGTTTTGCATTTAGGCATCAGAAATACATAATCATGCATTCATAAAGCACAAGTTCAAAATTTTGTTTTAACAGGTTGCAGACTTGGATCTATAATTCAGTGAAAAAGGCTGATGTGCCTAATTCTCCAATAAGGCGGTTATTGAATCGTAATTTCTCAACAAGAAGGGTTGATGAATCTTTTCTCTAGTGAACTGGTCAACAAAGTGTCATCTCCATGCAGATCGGCCAGTACATCATATTCTCCATGTGAAACGTTGAGGAATCGTTTCTTTCCCCAGTGAGGACGTTGATAATTGTTCATCCCCAGTAAGTCGGTTGGAACACCGCATTTTCAGCAAGTCGGTTGTTAAACCGTTTTCCCCAATAAAGTTGGCTTATGCACAACATCCTAGTGAATGGATCAATAAGTCATTATCTCCAGTAAGCTGGTCAGCATACTGCATCCTCAGTAAAGTTGGTATTTCGTACCTCAGCAAGTTGGTTTCCCAAACCATATCCTCAATGGAGTTTCTGCGTCTACAACAAGTTGATTGATGAACCATGTTTCTCAATAAGATAGTTGCCAAGAATAAGGGCAGAATGTTCAATTTTATTTCCCAGCGAGTACTCTTTTTCAAGATACCCCAACCCTCAGCAAATTACTCCAGCAAGTTTTCAGTGAGCTACGGTTCAGATTGTCAGTTCTCCAGATTGGATGGTGAATGATTCAAGTCAGTATTCCATCTCACAATTTTCCGGATAGGGCGGGAAATTTTCTAATCTCAAGGTGATTTTTCGGATTGGTCGAAAAGTTATCTCACATTTTTCCGGATAGGTCGGGAAATTCTTTTATCTCAAGGTGATTTTTCGGATTGGTCGAAAAGTTATCTCACATTTTTCCGGATAGGTCGGGAAATTCTTTTATCTCAAGGTGATTTTTCGGATTGGTCGAAAAGTTATCTCACATTTTTCCGGATAGGTCGGGAAATTCTTTTATCTCAAGGTGATTTTTTCGGATTGTTCGGAAAGTTATCTCGCAGTTTTCCGGATAGGTCGTTAAGTTTTTTCAAGGTTTTTCGGATTGGTCGATAAACCATTTCATATCATGGTTTTCTAGATTGGTTGGTAAGCTGTGTTATCTCTTGATTTTCCGGATTGGTCGGAAGGTAAGCTTTTTCAAGGTTTTTTGGATTGGTCGATAATCCATTTTATATCATGGTTTTCCAGATTGGTTGGTAAGCTGTGTTATCTCTTGATTTTCCGGATTGATCGGAAGGTAAGCTTTTTCAAGGTTTTTCGGATTGGTCGATAAACCATTTCATATCATAGTTTTCCATATTGGTTGGTAAGCTATGTTATATTTTGATCTTCCGGATTGGTCGGAAGGTTGTTCTTTTCATGGTTCTTCAGATTGGTCAAGAAAATATTTCCAATCATTGTTTGCTAAGTTTGGTTGGTAAGCTATGTTATCTCATGATTTTTATGGTCGACACACCAATAAAGTGGTAACGATCAATTTTGGAGTTCAGGTACCCTGAGGGGAGAAGACTTCGTTTTTCTTTTATGGTCTATACACTCATAGGGCGAATAATGATCAGTTTTGGAGATAACGCACCCTGAGGGGAGGCGACTCAGTTTTTATGGTCTATACACTCATAGGGCGAGTAATGATCATTTCTTTCTCAGGTATTCAGTTACTAGTTATTCCAAGTATGTTTCCACTTTCATCTTCCATATGCATTCATTATCATTACATCACATTCACACCACAAAATTAGGGCATTTGTATTTAATTATCTTTTACTTCGAACGCATAAAGGCGCAAGTCATTTACGCATTCGAGTATAAGACAATTAAATAGGGGCAGCTGTAATACCCTAATTTTGAGCTTTTCAAAATAAATATTTTATTTAAAAATTATTTCTTATTTTCCTTAAGAAATACCCAAAAAATAGATTTTTGATAATTTGTTTTACAATTTATTCTTTTTCTTTTATTTCTTTTAATTTGTCGCAATTTATCTTTTTATACGAAGAATAACAGAAATAATCAAAAATAGTTTTTATCTCTTTATTTAAGTTTATATTGCATTTTTTATATGTTTCTACATTTTTATTCATTTTTTTTCTTATTGACTTTGACATTTTTTATCATTTTATAAAAATTCTTTGCTTTTGACTAATCACATTACGACACCTCATCATCTCCACCTCATAATCATTTTATTACACAAATATCACTCACCTAATCCTACCTCTATAAATACACACCTCACATCACTCAATCATTAACAATCATTCTCTACACAATTCCCAAAAAAATCAGAAAATCCTTCCTCCTTCCTCCACCAACACTTTTCCGGCGACCACCGCCGGAAAACCACCTCCGGTCGCCGGAAAACCACCACCCATTTTTCAAAACTCATCCAAATCAAAATCCGAAAACACCATTAGCTTCCTAATCATCTTCTCATCAATAATCCATCATTAATTTCACCAAAAACTCCGCCAAACACGCCGGAAACCGCCGGATCCGAGCCACCCCTCGCCGAAAAATTCAACTACTCTAAAACCACCCAAAATCAACAATCAAATACTCAATTCTTATAGTTTGGACTCTCCTGAACTCAAATCCAAGCTCTGATTGGTCAAAAAATGAACGGAAAGCAACACATCGGAGCATCAAAGTTCCGGCCAATTTAAAACCTCGCAATTTGTCCGTTTCGTGTACAATCGAAGGTAAAGGAACATGGATTCATACGTTTGAGGTCCTTCTGAAGCTTTTCCTTCTCTTACTTTGCGCTAAATCTCGCCGGAAAGTCGTGTTCGACGTTTTTGGTTCGTTTACTTTTCCGTTCGTTTCCTTTTATTTATGTGTTGTTTGTTGAATCTAAGTGAAGATTTAGAATCCTTGCGTTTTTCCGAGCAAAATGGTATATAAATATGTTTGTTTTGGTGGCCGGTAATGGCAGCGCCGGTGAGTGTCGCGCTCCCTCCGTCGCCAGCGTTTTTTTTCCTTTATGTATTGTTGTGATGAAGGTGACGATGACATGACTGAAGGTGTGAAAAACACAAGAAGGGGGGGGTTGAATTGTGTTTTGGTATTTTAAAAACTTCTGCTAAGTTCTGAAGCTTATCAGAAGCACTAACGGATAAAGAAACACAATTAACACACTCACACAAGAGTAAGGATAGAGAGAGAGAAGACAAGCAATTTTATACTGGTTCCTCTCACAAACCGAGAGTAGTCCAGTCCCCTTGCACTTCCAAGGGATTTCACTATAATCACCTAGATTATTACAATGCTCAAACACACAAGTAAGAGACTTCCTATTTGCTCAAGCAAACTAGCAAGAGACTTCCTAATACAAAAAGAAATAATAGAAAGTGATAAACACTTGATTATAAAATCAAGAGTTTTCTCAAGATTACAACTCAAGACTCTTAAGACTCTAACACAGAATTCCTAATGAATTAGAAAAACAGAGTGTCAGAAGCACAACAGAAATAGTTTCAGAAGCAGTGCTTTCAGTCTTATGCAAAGGAGTAAAGTTGTATATGTGCGTAAGTTGTTGTAATTGTAACTTTTTTTTTTAATCTTCAAAAAGAGGTTCTCTATTTATATGTGAAGAGAGAATAGAGACGTTTGAAGATAATGACCGTTGCAGAGGTCATTTTCAAGCCAGCTGTGAAAGGACAAAGGTAACATGGGATATTTGCCAATTCTGGTAATGCTTATCCTGTTATTCCTTTTGTTTGAGAATATTCGCCCTTATGCAGTAAAATAGTACTAACGTCACTACCCTTGATGATAAGGATGTAGTACTATGATGTATTAATCAATCACAGCTTTTCATTCAAATGATTTCTGTAACACCCCAATTTTTGACCTCGAATCCGTTTTCCGTTTTGTGATAAAAGTGTCAAAATGTCTTTTGAATAAAAACGTCATCACGTCCGTTCTTGTTTCGTCGCTTTATTTATGTTCGTTTTTTTATCACTTTTTTGTGGTCGTACTTTTATTTCTAATCATTTATCATCATTGACTCTTTTATTATTATTATTATTTTGATTATCACTATTATTATTATTATTATTATTATTATTATTATTAATATTGTTACAAAAATCCCTTTCAAAAAAAGTTTTACTTTATTTATTCCTTATTTATTATTACTATTAATCCAAATCCCTTTCTTTTTCACTTACTCTTTTTTACTTAAAAATAAATATAATCATAAAAAACAGTTTTTCTAATTGTCCTTTTTTCTTTAATTTTATTTTTCAGTCACCTATTATTATTATTATTATTATTATTATTATTATTATTATTATTATTATTATTATTATTATTATTATTATTATTATTATTATTATTATTATTATTATTTATCATTATTATTAAAATTATTATTATTATAATTATTATTTGTTTTTTCGGTTTGTCCTTTTCTACAAAAAAAATAGAATAAAAAACAACAAATTTGGAAAAAATAGAGAATCCTATGCATTTTTTGAACCAATTTTCTGAACAAAGATCAGTACAACAATGACATTTTCTTTGTCTTCTTTCCCTTTTTCAATACTTTTCTCAAACCAAAATCTGGACTCAACAAAGGGTTCTGTCTTTTTTCCTCATTCATCACTTGAACCCTAAAATTTCATCTATAACAGAGGCCATTTTTTCACAGGACAGGGAGGCGGATTTGGGGAGAACAAGAAACACTAACAGTACAAAAAACAAACAGAATCAAAAAAACTAAAAAAAATCAAACACTAGTCTCTTTCATTTTCGCTCATCAAACACCATCACAAACCGATTTCTCTTGAGCCTCTGAATCTCCTATTAGTTTCAGAGGTAAGCCAAAAAAAAAACAAAAAAAAACAACAAAGCAGAAACCAAACAGAAAAAGAAAGAAACAGTAAAAAAAAAGTGAAGAAAAACAAAACAGAAAAGGAAAAGGGACGAAAAAGATCAAGAAGGAAACAGAAGCAGAACCGAGGAGGAAAGGACGGAATAAACCATCACCGGCCGCCACTGTTGGCCGCGCGCTACACTTCGCCGGAGTTCTTTTTTTCCCACTGTATATGTTCTTTCGTTTAACTCATATGCTTGCATCATCCCCTTTTTTTTGTTTGCGATTTCGGTTAAGTTTCTTAGGTTAGGGTTCCGAAATTAAAACACCCCGATCCGGCCGTTTGGTAAGGATTTAGGAAATTTAGAGCTTAGATTTGGGTTTAGGAGGGAAAAATAGTGTGGGTTAGTGTAGAAAACTTTTCGGTTTGGACACTTTTCCGGCGACGGCGCCGCCACCTTGTTGGCCGGCCGCCGCGCCGGAATCTGGCATTTGGAGCGGCGATGAAGAACATGAATGAATGTTCTTGAGTTCTTTGAGAGAAAAATCAGAAAGTTTGAGGGAAGAGAGAGAAGAGAATGTGAAAAATGAATGTGTTTGTGAAGAAAAACGTTTATATACCCCTCCTGATCCAGTGCGCGCGCGCCTATGGTGCTTAGCGTGCTCCCTCCTCTTCCTAGCCTCTGATCCACGATCAGATGGCTTAGCTTGGTTTTTGATTCAGTGTGCGCGCGCCTATGAGGCTTACCGTGCTCCCTCACTTTTACCAGCCTCTGATCCATGATCAGATGGCTTAGTTTGACTCCTTTGGTCTGGTTTTGGTTTGGGCTTAAGATTCCCCCCCTTGAGTCTATTTTTTTTGTTGTCTACACCTCCCATCTTTGATGTTTGCACCACCTTTTGTTTATTTAAAAATTTCCTTTTAACTATTTAAATGTCAAAAAAAATGAAGAAATGTTTGTTTATTTTTTTTTATGACTTCACTTTTTTACTAGTTATTTCAAATGCAATAAAATTAAAAATCATAAAAAATACAAAAATGCCAAAAAAAAATTGAATTATGCTATGTTTGTTCCTTTTTCTTTTATGGTTGATAACATGACTATGTCTTCATTTAATTCCATTTTATAAAAACATATAACATGCTTTTTATTAAAATTTTCATGCATACATGCATTTAAAAAATCTTACATTTTTGCACTACATCACATTATGCATTTTTTAGTCACATAACCTTTTTTTACAAAATTTATACATCACATTACATTTTATATCACATGTTCACTACACATTTTTACATTCATACATGCATTTGCAATATTACATTTTTTTTACCATATCACAATCTACATTACTTGCATTTTTACATCACATTTGACACTAATTTTTGCATCACACTACAATTTCACATTACAATCTTATTGCATTTAGATTAGGACAATGCATCATTTTAAAAATGCATGTTAGAGACAATATTTTAATTAATAAAATCATTGAGCTCTAACATTAGCATTAATAGTGAAGGGCCTTTTGGCCTAAATTCATTCTTTTCATAAAAAATAAAAAAATAAATACTTTCCTTTTGTTAAATAAAAAATATTTTTACTTGTGTGCCTAGGTTAAAATTATTTATTGTTGTGAGTGGCCTCCAAAAATGCATTATCATGTCTTTGCATCCGACGCATTTCTTTCACACACTCCACTTTTAATTAGGATGTTATTTTGCGATGTTTCCTTTTCCTCTTAGCTTGTATGTGCATTTCATTATCATGTTTATTTTCCCGTACTTGCATTTTACTTTTATGCATTGTTATTTATTTATTTATTTGCTTATTATTATTTATTCATTCAAATTCGATATGGTTGTAAATTAATTATTCAATTGGGTTGTAATAGCGTAGGACTTTATTTATCGCTTTTATTGCTTTCCTAGCTCACACATCACACCACACACAACGCCAAAAGTTCATTTCCAAAGGAGAGGACTCGTAGTTAAATTTCAAATTAATTACGAGACTTTTTCTGAAACGAAAAAAACCTTTTCAAAACAAACGTGCGATCCTTTTAAAAAACAAACAAAAAACAACTTTTCTTAATTTTAACATGCTTTTATCAAGTTCACCTTAATCTCAACATAACTTCAATCATTTTAACATGCTTTTATCACAACTTTTTTTTTATATATAACATCTTTTCTTAATTCTTTTTTTTTTTGACAACAAAATCTTCTTTTCTTTACAATCTTCTTTTCTTTCAAACACACAAAAAACAAATTCTTTTTCAAACAACAATAACTTCTTTTCTTTTTTACATAACAACATTTACACTTTCTTACTATTTCTTTTCTTTTAAACATTTCCTCTACAATACAATAAAAACATTACTCTCAAAAAATATTTTCTACAAACAAAAATAGTTAAGCTTCTTTTCTTTTATTTACTTTATGAAATAAAATTTTCTTAACTTTTACCCATTTTCCTTTCTTTGTTCTATACAATTTCTACCTCCATTCCGAAAGCATGTACATAAAGCACTAAAAACATATAAGAGGTTACCATGGAGTACCATGGGCGCTTGAGGTGCTAACACCTTCCTTGAGCGCAACTAACCCCCGTACCTTAGAATCTCTTTCTTTTAAAGGTTTTCAATTTTTCCCCTCCTTTGGAAATGAAAAATAAAACTGTAGTGGGGTATGTCTCAAAAATCCCGCAACAATTTCCAATCATTGAATCACTATCAGTTAACACTGACATTTCTGGCTTGTTATTCAGAGCCTATGTATCAGACATATGCTTCTGAGTCTTCAGCTTCTGAAACTGTTGGTCTTCTCCATACGTTGCTTCTGATTCAACATAACTTCTGAGATGACTTGCTTCTGATTAGCGTTGCTTCTGATATCCTTGCGTCTGATATCCTTGCTTCTGATATCCTTGCGTCTGATATCCTTGCTAATACTTTGTTTCAGAGCTTCTTTTAATATAACATTATATTTAATCTGCACACTTCAGATAAATATTAAAATACCCTATTGTTCATTAATACTTTGTTATTATCAAAACATCAAGAGTTAGATCTGAACATCCTTTGTTCCAACAATTTCCCCCTTTTTGATTGATGACAAATTTAGTATTAATTAACAATGGTTGTTATTTTAATTTAATATGTTCAACAGAGGTTCATAAGCTTTGCATGCTCCCCCTAAGTTGTAACATTAAAAAATTAAAATAGTTTAAGAATATAATTTTATTTTGACTCAAATTTTTCATATTTTGACTCTTAGAGGCTAGTTTTGTAAGCTCTCCCCCTGAGTCTGATAATCAATAAAAAAAATGCACTCTTTTCATTCATCATCATATGAAGAACTCAGTTCAATATAAAATATTATTCTCCAGAATAAATAAAAAAAATAATAAACTAACATAAAAAGTAACGAACAAAATTAAATAGGTTCTTTTAATTGGTTTCAGTTATTAGCGCTTCTGTATCATTAATTAATGACTCTTACTCCCCCTTTTGTCATCAAACAAAAACAGTTTGTATAAAAAGAAGTAAAGACATTTAAAAAGCGCGTAAAAAGATCAGTCAAAAACACAACTTCAAGAAGTCAAGTCAGAAAACAGTTACAACAAAGCCATTAAATGACTTATCTGATATCAAGAACTGTGTGACTTAAACTCTATGAAAAGTCTATAAAAGGAGAACGCTTTACCATTTCAACAACTCAACACTTCCACACATTATTATCAGAAATAATGGATAAGGATAGAAGAGCTAATAAAGGTAAGAATCCTCAAGAAGTGAAGAAGGAAGAATCACCACAGAGAACAAAACCAAGAGCAAAGAAGGTTAAGGGTGAAGCATCTTCTTCAGTTCCATTGAGAAGAAGTTATAGAACAAGATCTAAAGCAAAACCACAACCACCAGTTTATATCATCTTTCATCAGATTCTGATGAAACTAATTCTGATTATAGAGAATTTCTCAGAACATATGATCCAGATCAATGTGAAAATTCTTCAGAAGGATCCTCTTCTGGTTTTGATAAGCCAGATTTGGATTATCTGAGGTAGGGGTGATCGCGGTGCGGTTTGGTTCGGTTTTGATCAAAAAAGCCAGCCGAACCGCGAGATAAAAATACTTGCGGTTCGGTTTGGTTCGGTTGAATTTTAAAAGGTCATCCAAACCAAACCAATGCGGCTTGGTGCGGTTCGGTCGCCGCGGTTTATCGAGATATAAAAAACATGAGAATATTATCAACTTATAACAAAATAAACGTAAAAATATTAGTATTTTATTGTTTACTTTTACATTAAATAATATGTATATACAGAAATTGCATATATCCTAAAACTTTTGTATATCTTATAAAAAGAGTTTATTTTTAATAACAATATTATAGTTCTTAATCGTGTAAAATGACATATTTTAACAACCTACTATTTTATAGACTCAATTTTGATTGAGTTTATTAAGTTGAATTGTGTAATAGGTTGATTGTTTATAGTTGATATAGTTAAGTTAAGTACTGCGGTTTGGTTCGGTTTGGTTCGGTTTTATGAAATGAAAACCGCGAACCAAACCAAACCGTGCGGTTTAGTAGAAAAATGATCCGTGCGGTTTTAACTAAATGCGGTTTTTTGCGGTTTCGGTTTGGATTGATTCGGTTTGCGGTTTTACTTTTGGATTGGTTCGGATATGATCACCCCTAATCTGAGGTACTTGGAAAATTATCATTCTCCAACAGAAACCTCAGGCTCTAGTGATTCTCAGAAGTCAGAATTAGATTCTAAATAGAATTAGGACCTTATGTAATGATATTCTATTCAATCAATAAAGATTTATGGTTCTGTTTTGAAATCTTTTTCTATAGTTTCTTTGTGTTTGACTTACTTTTCAAAGACATATTTGAACATAACATGTAAATAGTTAAAAAGCAAACAAATAATTAAGTAAATCAAATAAGATGTTCATGCAATTAACAGGAAATAAACTTGTTCAAATATTACAACCAAAATAAAGAAAATAACATGTGCTCAAACATAGAATCCTAGGGTTGAGATGAGGAGGGGTTGGAAGGAAGTCTTGATTCAAGCATCAGCATCAACTTCTCAAGAGCTTTGTCAGACTTTTCAGCATTCTTGTTGACAGTTTCTTTCAGATCCATCTGATTAGTCTTGACCTCTTCTAGACCAGCTTCCAACACTAAGAGCTTTTCTCTTTGTTCCCTTTGAACTTGTTCAACTCTCAGAATCCTATTTGCATCAGCATCAGAACTTTCAATTATCTTTGCATCTTCAGGAGACAACACATTAACATCTTCATTTTCCATCAGCTTCTGTTCCAGAATCCTCTGTTCTCTTTCTTCAGCCTTCAGAACTTCCATCTCATTATGTGATAAGTTAGTTAACATCAGTCTTTCCTTTTGTAGTGCACTTCCAAATGCATTTTCAAAGGAGTATGTGAAGAGCATATGATCATAAACTAACTCATCAACATATTTCTTCTTCAGAGCAGCCATTATCAACCTTTGAGCATTATCTATCTCATCAAACTTCTCAACAATCTGACTTGGCATAATACCACGCTCAGATTTTAAGCTGTGCATTCTTCTAACATCATTATTAACAATCCTTGCTAAAATCTCAATGCTAGAAACAGTTTGGCTAGAGTGTTGAGTTTGAATGCTTTCTAGGATATATTGATATGTAATTTCAGGCTCAAAAACAGTTTGGTTGATATTTTGCTCAAGGTTAGATGGAGGAGAAACAGGAGGTTGAGGTGATGGAGGTGAGCTAACAGTGAAGGCAGGTTGTGAAGATGATTGAATTAAAGGATTAATAATTTCTATGAATGGGCTAGTTGACATAGTGACAAGTGGAGGAGTGTGAAAAACATGAGTAGGAGGGGGGTTAAGCTTGGTGCTATCAGATTTAGTATCAGAATCATAAATGACATCACTAAGAGGATCACCATATTTTTCTTTAAGCTTATCAAGACCTGATTTCTCAAAAGGAGAAGGTATAACAACAGAAGGTTTGGAAGGTGTTTCAGGTAAGCTGTTAGTTTCTGCATGAATGGTTTGAGGTGACAAATGTTCAGATAGCATTTCTAAAACATTTGGTTCTGATACAGGTTCAGATGAAGGTTTGGTTGGAGAAGGTTTCACAAAAACAGGCTCAAGAAAAGGTTCATCATTTCTAGATTGAGATTCAACAGACTCATTAATAAAAGCATTAGAAGATGTACCTTGATGTTTCTGACGTTTGTGAGCAGCTCTTTCTCTGACTATCTTCTTCTTCTTCAACTCAAGAGGTTCATTATCATCCTCTTCTTCTTCTTCATCGGACTCAACAATAATCTTCCTCTTGTTTTTATTGTTGTCCTCAGCCTTCTTGGACCTTTCTTCTCTCCTCAGATTCTCAATCTGTTCTTCTGTTAAGATCTTGACACCACCAATAGAAGGATTTTTGATTTTTACTCTGTCTCTGGTAACAGTAGTCTTCATCACAAAATCTTGTTTCTGATCAAAGCCCAATTTAGTAATATCCACTTCATTACCAGGTGTTTCCAATCCATACTCTTCATTCTAGTGATTAAACCAATCATCAGCAATCTTCTTTCCCTTTTCAATATCAACACCAGGGAAGGAAGAATCAAACACTTCCTCTTCTTTGTTCATTAGCAAAGGGTTGTTAGGAACCACAACTTTTCCTTTGACTAGGAACATCTTCTTTAAGGACTTACCATCAACAATCCTTGATTCCACATAAGTAGCTTTGACAAAGGATGGAAAATTTTCTTTCAGAATCTCATGAAGGTTGCTCAGATAAAAGATGTGAGATAGCAACCTAACATGATGACAGTTAGTGTGACCTTTATCAGTGCTGTTTTTGATCACTTCACATAGATGATCAAAGATGTATCTTGACACATTCATCTTGACAAAGCTATGAAGATAATGCATGAAGTATTTCTGTTCAGAAGAAATATAGTCAGTACCACCTGCTTTCGTAGCAATGGATTCAAACAACACTTTGTAAACTCCTTTGAAATACGCCTTCAACTCTTTTTGTCCATTAGAGTTTACATTCTCAAAAAGAGTTGCTTGAACAGTTGGATCTTGTGGCTTAGTCTTGTAACCAGCAAGATGAATTCCTTGATTGGGTAGATTCAAAGCCTTTGCAATATGATATGCAGCGATTTTGATATCCATTCCAGCAATGTTTGATCTGATTTCAGTTTGGGTAAACTCAGGAAGACCCAATTCTTCCCTTGATTTTCCTTTTAGTAGAGGGTTTTTCTTCACTAGATTCTGAACTTCGATATATGCTGACTGCTTATCAAAAACATACACCTTCATCCAGAACTCTTTTACCATCTCTTCGAAGATAGGACCATTCAGAATTTTGAAGTAGCGTTCTAACCCCTGATAGAAGAACATCTTCTGTAAATCAAAGTCGTTTGCTTTCAAACTCTCGAAATCAACCCGTTTTTCTACCATGCACTTCAAACTTTTATACTTGAAAGACATAGTGTCTTTTCTGATTCTGTACTTCTTTTGATTTTCCAAATCAACTATGGGTTTCACCGATAGAGAAGTAGTAGACGATGATGATGCCATTGTTTGAAGGTTAGGGTTTTGGTTTTGCTAGAGAAGAAGAAAAGAAAACTGAAGCGTTTGGAGGTTTAGAGAGAATATGAAAACGTGTGGGTTGTGAACGTGTTTGTGTGCAAGTGATATAGGTGTATATTTTTAGAAAACAAACAAACAGTACAACACCAAAAAAAAAAGGACAGAATAGTCATATTCATTTTAAGCGCTAAACTCATCATTAACCAATACTCAACTAATTGCAAAATGACACGTGTATTAGAAAATTATTTAAATAACTGGTGCGTTAGTGGACAGCAGTTAAAAAAAAAGTTGAAAACTGTTCCACTACCACATCAGAACCATTCTGTTGATTCTGATACTTATCAGAAGTAGTTACTCATCAGAACTTCTGACCTTGAGGTTCTGAGGTTCAACATCTTCTGATCCTTATCAGATTTTAAAAACAAATTTTACTCAATAGAACTTAACAATCAGGAACAAACACCATGTTGAGATTTTTCTTTATGAAATCAAATCTTTCAACGGCTAAAGGTTTTGTATAGATATCAGCCCATTGTTTTTCAGTATCAACAAACTTGATATCTATAATACCTTTTTCAACATAATCTCTTATAAAATGATGTTTGATCTCAATATGTTTTGCTCTAGAGTGTAAAATAGGATTTTTGGAAAGTTGAATGGCTGCAGTATTATCACAATATAAAGGTATATAGTGACTGCTTATATGATAATCTTCTAATTGATATTTCATCCAAAGAAGTTGTGTACAACATTTAGCAGCTGAAATGTATTCTGCTTCTGCTGTGAACATAGCAATGGTGGTCTGCCTCTTGCTACACCAGGAGATAAGGTTTTCACCCATAAATTGACAACTGCCACTTGTTGATTTCCTTTCAAGTTTATCTCCAGCATAATCAGCGTCACAGAATCCATTTAACTCATATTTCTTGGATTTCTTATAAAGTAATCCAAAATTACAAGTAGCTTTCAGATATCTAAAGATTCTCTTCACAGCAGTGAGATGAGATTCTCTAGGATCTGATTGAAATCTTGCACACAAGCATACAGAGAACATAATATCAGGTCTAGATGCAGTTAGATAGAGTAGAGAACCAATCATACCTCTATATAACTTCTGATCAACTTTGCCTTCAGATTCATCCAGACTCATGCTTGTTGTTGGATGCATTGGAGTATTCATTGGCTTACAATCTTCAAGATTGAACTTCTTCAAGAGATCCTTTTATACTTGGTTTGATGAATGTATGTTCCTTCCTTTGTTTGATTGATTTGAATTCCAAGAAAGAACTTCATCTCTCCCATCATGCTCATTTCAAATTCTTTTTCCATTAACTTAGAGAAATTCTTGCATAGAGAAGCATTAGTTGAACCAAAAACAATATCATCAACATATATTTGAACGATCAGAATGTCTTTCTTCAAGGTTTTTCTAAAAAGTGTACAGTCAACTTGTCCTTTTTCAAAACCATTATCAACCAAAAAGTTACTCAGTCTATCATACCAAGCTCTAGGAGCTTGTTTAAGACCATAAAGTGACTTTTGCAGTTTATAAACATGGTCAGGATTTTGAGTATTTTCAAAACCAGGAGGTTGTTTGACATATACTTCTTCAGTAATAAAACCTTTAAGAAATGCACTCTTCACATCCATTTGATATAGAGTGATACCAAGGTTAACTGCATAGGAAAGAAATAACCTGATTGCATCCAATCTAGCAACTAAAGCAAAAGTTTCTGTGTTATCAATCCCTTCCTGTTGACTGTAACCTTGTGCAACTAATCTTGCTTTGTTTCTAGTTACTTCTCCTTGTTCATTGAGCTTGTTTCTGAACACCCATTTTGTTCCAATAATGTTCTTGTCTTTTGGTCTAGGAACTAGATTCCAAACTTCATTTCTGTCAAACTGATGTAGTTCATCTTTCATAGCTAAGATCCAAGCTTTTTCTTTTAGAGCTTCATCAATAGTCTTTGGTTCATTGAGAGAAACCAAACTGACCATTGCATCTTCCTTTTGTGAACTTGATCTTGTTTTTCTAGGACTTTCTTTGTTTCCAATGATCAATTCTTCTGGATGAGATGACTTGTATTTGAAAGAATTCTTCTTCATTACTTCTTCAATCTCTGCATCAGAATCACTATCAATTTGAGTAGTTGGAACATCTTCAGAAGGAGCAGTTTCTTGATCATTAGAAGTTGTTTCAGGTTCTGAACTTTTGTTAACTTCTACAATTTCAACTTCTGATTCTAGATTATCTACAATAACTTCAACTAGCTCTGACTTATCATCATCATCAGGCTCTTTGTCATCAAATCTTACATGCATAGATTCTTCAACAGTGTTAGTTTTAGAATTATACACTCTGTATGACTTAGAGCGTTCAAAATATCCAATAAAGATACCCTTAGAAGCTTTAGAGTCAAATTTCTTTAAATGAACTTTAGAATTCAGAATGTAACATGTACAACCAAATTGATGAAAATAAGAAATATCAGGTTTTCTTCCTTTGAACAATTCATATGCTGTTTTATTCAATAAAGGTCTGATATAGATCCTATTTTGAATATAACAAGCAGTGTTTATTGCTTCTGCCCAAAAATGTTTTGCTAGGTTAGTTTCATGCATCATGGTTCTGGCCATTTCTTGTAAAGATCTGTTCTTTCTCTCTACAACCCCATTTTGCTGTGGAGTTATAGGAGATGAGAACTCATGAAGAATTCCATTGTTTTCACAATAGATTTCAAAAGGTTCATTTTCAAACTCACCACCATGATCACTTCTAACCTTAACAATTTTCAAGTCTTTTTCAACTTATATTTGAGTGGAGAAGGTTTTAAACACATAATATGTATCATCCTTGGATCTAAGGAATTTAACCCAAGTCCATCTACTGAAATCATCTACAATGACAAGTCCATACTTCTTACCATTTATTGAAGCAGTACTAACTGGTCCAAATAGATCAATATGAAGCAGTTCCAAAGGCCTTGTGGTAGAGACAATGTTTTTATCTTTAAAAGAGCTTTTGAAAAGCTTTCCTTTTTGACAAGGACCACAAATTGTGTCTGACTGATATTTTAGGACAGGTAGGCCTCTCACAAGATCTTGACTACTAAGCTTAAAGATTAATCTCTAGTTAGCATGACCTAATCTTTTATGCCAGACCCACTTTTCTTCACTCAGAGTCAGAAGACAAACAACTTGTTGTTCTACTAATTCAAAAAGATTGATTTTGTAAACATTGTCTTTCCTTTTTCCTTTGAAAACTACAGACTTATCAGAGTATCTGTTTACAGTACATGTGTTCTTATTAAAAACAACTTCATAACCATTATCACATAATTGGCTTATGCTAAGAAGGTTATGATAAAGTCCATCAACAAGAAGAACATCAGAAATAGTAGAGAAGGAATTACCTACTGTACCAGTACCAATTATTGTGCCTTTTTGGTTCCCACCAAATCCTACAGATCCTCCCTTTTTCAGATTCAGGGTGAGGAATAAATGTTTTTCTCCCGTCATGTGTCGAGAGCAGCCACTGTCCAGGTACCATGTACTTGAGTTTTTCTCTTTTTGAGTGCAAACCTGCAACATAAACTATTTCAGATTTTGGTACCCACAACTTGTTGGGTCCAGATGGGTTAGTGTAGGCCTTGTAGAAGTATGATTTTTGAAAACCAGTTTGAGAAGCATACTTCTTCTTGCCAAAACTTCTAATAGGTTTCACAGACTTTGTATCAGAAGTACTAGCTTCTGAAGTTCTCAGAACCTTAATTGAATTAGGAACTGGTCTCTTCAGAATCTTTACTTCTGAATATCTCATTTTTGAATTTGAGTTATCAGAAATCACTGAAGTGTCATCTTCTGAGACTTTTGATTTTCCCTTATCTGAAACAGAAGTTTGTGAAACTTTCTTAGAATTACCAGCTTCTGATATGAAAGTGGAATAAAGAGGAGGAGGTGTTTTGCTCAAACAAACAGACTGACTTGATTTTTCTTTATCAGAAGATGCAGAATAACCAAGTCCATATCCTTTGTTCTTGCTCACACTGTAAATCATGGAAGCTACTTTGCTCTTGTTAACATTTTGCTTAACAAACTCATGAAGAGCAACTTCGTGCTTATCATGTGATTTGTTACAAGCAACACAACCTTCTTCAAGCTCTTTGATTTTCAAAAGAGATTCATTGTATTGAGATTGAAGTTGGTCAGATTTCTCTGTAAGCAAGTCAATTTTAGTTTTTAAACTTTTGAAATCATTTGACTTGTTTATGTATTGCTTCATAGTGTCTTTTAGAGCAATAAGAAGCTTATCATGAGGAAATTTAGAAATTACCTCATCAATATCATCAGTATCAGATTCATTCTCCATATCAGATTCATTATCAGAAGATGTTGTAGCCATAAGTGCTATGTTTGCTTCCTCATCATCTTCATCAGTATTTGATAACTTCTCAAGGTCCTCAAAAGTTGCCATAAGACTCTTCTTCATTCTGTTCTTGAAGTTGCCCTTTTTCCCTTTATCATTGGAGTTCAAATCAGGACAATCAGCAATAAAATGACCTTTCTTTTTGCAGTTGAAACAACTATTTTTAGAACCATCCTTCTTGTCTTTAACATTGGAGCTTTTGTTCCCATAACTCTTAGAACCAGAACTTCTTCCAGAAGCTTTGTTATTTTTGTACTTATTCCATTTTCTGAACTTTGAAAGCAGAGCAAAGAGTTCCTCATCTGATCCATCCTCCTGATCATCTACAGAAGATTCATCAGCATCAGATTCAATAACTTTCGCCTTTAAAGCTTTAGGAGATTTCAAAGTAGCTGGCAAGGCCAATGACTTTGATTTCTTCTTGGGCTCATCAGAAGCTAATTCCATCTCGTGACTTATGAGAGAACTAGTTAACTCTTCTAGGCTTAAGGTATTGAGATCTTTTGCTTCTTGTATAGCAGTGACTTTAGGTCTCCACTTGGGTGGTAAACACCTCAGAATCTTCTTAACATGATCAACAGTGGTATAACTTTTCTTTAAGACTCCAAGACCAGAAACCAAGATTTTAAACCTTGCATACATTTCTTCAATGCTTTCTGTGTCTTTCATCTTAAACATTTCATACTAATGAACCAGAAGATTAGCCTTTGCTTCTTTCACCTGTTGGTTTCCTTCATAAGTAGCACACAAAGAGTCATAAATACCCTTCGCACTAGATCTGTTTCCAAGTTTTAAAAACTCATCATGAGTGATACAGCTAGCAAGGATAGAAATAGCTCTGTTGTGTCTCTTCCATTCTTTCTTTTGATCAGCTGTGAAAGTCTTCTTGACAGTTGCTGTAGTCTTACCATCTTCATCAAGCTTGTCTTGAAAACTAACACCTTCTTCAATGATGTCCCATAAACCTTCATCTTCAGCTATGATATGAGGATAAATTTTGTATTTCCACCAGTTGAAGGTTGATTGATCACCATTGAACTTGAGTGCTTTGCTATAAGTTCCACCAGATTTCTCAGACTTTTCAGAACTGTAATCATATGGAATAGCAGTTTTCTTTGGACTTGACTCTCCAGACATGGTGTTTTTCAGGATCTTTTTGTTTCACTGTTAAGTGACACGTAACAAACCGGAGCTCTAGATACCAATTGAAGGTGTGAAAAACATAAGAAGGGGGGGTTGAATTGTGTTTTGGTATTTTAAAAACTTCTGCTAAGTTCTGAAGCTTATCAGAAGCACCAGCGGATAAAGAAACACAATTAACACACTCACACAAGAGTAAGGATAGAGAGAGAGAGAAGACAAGCAATTTTATACTGGTTCCTCTCACAAACCGAGAGTAGTCCAGTCCCCTTGCACTTCCAAGGGATTTCACTATAATCACCTAGATTATTACAATGCTCAAACACACAAGTAAGTGACTTCCTATTTGCTCAAGCAAACTAGCAAGAGACTTCCTAATACAAAAAGAAATAATAGAAAGTGATAAACACTTGATTATAAAATCAAGAGTTTTCTCAAGATTACAACTCAAGACTCTTAAGACTCTAACACAGAATTCCTAATGAATTAGAAAAACAGAGTGTCAGAAGCACAACAGAAATAGTTTCAGAAGCAGTGCTTTCAGTCTTATGCAAAGGAGTAAAGTTGTATATGTGCGTAAGTTGTTGTAATTGTAACTTTTTTTTTTTAATCTTCAAAAAGAGGTTCTCTATTTATATGTGAAGAGAGAATAGAGACGTTTGAAGATAATGACCGTTGCAGAGGTCATTTTCAAGCCAGCTGTGAAAGGACAAAGGTAACATGGGATATTTGCCAATTCTGGTAATGCTTATCCTGTTATTCCTTTTGTTTGAGAATATTCGCCCTTATGCAGTAAAATAGTACTAACGTCACTACCCTTGATGATAAGGATGTAGTACTATGATGTATTAATCAATCACAGCTTTTCATTGAAATGATTTCCAATCATTGAATCACTATCAGTTAACACTGACATTTCTGGCTTGTTATTCAGAGCCTATGTATCAGACATATGCTTCTGAGTCTTCAGCTTCTGAAACTGTTGGTCTTCTCAATACGTTGCTTCTGATTCAACATAACTTCTGAGATGACTTGCTTCTGATTAGCGTTGCTTCTGATATCCTTGCTTCTGATATCCTTGCGTCTGATATCCTTGCTTCTGATATCCTTGCGTCTGATATCCTTGCTAATACTTTGTTTCAGAGCTTCTTTTAATATAACATTATATTTAATCTGCACACTTCAGATAAATATTAAAATACCCTATTGTTCATTAATACTTTGTTATTATCAAAACATCAAGAGTTAGATCTGAACATCCTTTGTTCCAACAGTGGCGCGCAATGAGTGGCTGCAGCCTTACTCACGCGCGCCCCCCTGTTTGCTACTCGCGCCTCTCAGCTGGGCGAGTGGGTCGTTTGACCCGTTTGGATCTGGATCTGACCCGATCCGGTCCATTTAGTGAAGGAATTTGGGCTTATCCCTTTTTGGGCCCAGTTCCATGTTTTCTTTCTGTTTTTTTTTTTTACTGCTTACTGCACCCCTTTTTACTGGTATACACCGCTGTTCATTTAATTAATTTTAATTAGTATTTGACTAAAAATGCTTAATGAAAAATAAATGTTTATCTCAAAAGTGCTTATGCAAATAAGCACTTTTGAAATAAGTGTTTATTTAATCATTTTGCATTTCTTTTTTTATTAATTTGAAAATTTGAAATAAAAATCGGATTAGAGTAAATGGCCCCTGACGGATGACTCGCGGTTGATTTACTATTAATTCGAGTTTTTTTTTAACTTGAAACAAAACCTTTCAAAAGCAACGAAGCAGAGCCTGACGGATGACTCGTCTCTGTCTCAACTTTCCTTTGACTTTTTACCTTGACTTTTAAATTGACTCTTATGTTGACTTTTAGGTTAACTTTTAGGTTGACTTTTCTGTTGACTTTTAGGTTGACTTTTCTTTGACTTTTTGTTGACTTTTTTATAGTTGACTTTCTCACATGATTGATGTGTGCTAAATACATGTAATTGCTTGATTAATTATTTCTTTTTGTCTGATACATGAGTATTTGATTATTTGCTTATATCTTGTGTATGCATTTAATTCAAGTGTACTTAATCTTGTGCATTTTAAATTGTTCAGCATCATCATTATCTGTCATTCATGTGCATTCATTTGCATCTCTATCATCTTCTACCTCTTTCTTTTTCTTTTGTTTATCTGAACTGTAATCTGTGGAAATCTTTCTTTTGCTAAAAAATAGAATAAGAATAAACCAGTCCTTGACGGATGACTTGCGGCTTTGGGTTTATTCTCGTTCTAAAAACCTAAAATACTTATTAATTAAAAATGAAATAGAAGGAGTTTGACGGATGACTTGTTTTCGGCTATTCTCACTTTTTAATTAATTCGATAATAAACTGAATGAAACGGCGGGGCTTGACGGATGACTTGTCTTTGCTAGGATAACCTCGTCCTTGACGGATGACTTGTGGCAATGAGGTTATCCACATTCACTAAACAATATCCCAAATCTTAAAAGACACTCAACCCACACAACTGCTTTTCCTGCCCTTGTGCAGTCAACTCTTTTCAGCTTTCAAATCTCTTTTAACTTGTTTTCTTAAACGGATGACGCTTTATCCATTCCCCTGCTACAGAAAAACGCTTAAGCCTCCGAAGCGAGCATACAAGCATACTGTTGTATCAGTGGAATGTGACCTAAGCATCGTTCACTAAAAACAACCAACAAACAAAGTCTTCTTTTCAGGAAGAACTACGTGAGCTTTGACTTCCTCATTGTACTTGGAGGATACGTAGGAGCGAGAGTCTCTCTCGTCAAGCCAAATAATAAAAGACTCTTTTTTTCCCTTTTTAGTTTAATATGCGGTAATTTATTTCTTTTTATGCGGTTATCTCTGTTTATGCAAACCAAAATTCCTCAAATGGTTCCCGTTGAGTACAACGGATATGTGGGGGTGTTAACATCTTCCCCTCATGTAACCAACTCCCGAACCCGATCTTTTCAAGGTTTTATCATTATTTTCCTTTCCCCTCACGGGATAAATAAAAGATGTTGGCGGCTTCATTGTTTACATTTGTGCATTGCATTTCATCATTGCATATATGTATATTTTTTGCGCCGGGTACTACAGATGGGAGCTTCTTAGCTCTCAAAACCAATGGGCTTCCTTCCTTAGATCTAGAGTCCTTAGGAAAACAGGTTTCATTCGCTATCACATTCAGTCATCTATTTGGGGAGGAATTAAAAGCAAAATTTCTTATGTGAAGGATAACTCTAGGTGGCTGGTTGGTAATGGGAATTCTATTAACTTTTGGTTTGATAATTGGTTGGGGGATGCACTTTCTTCTGATCACAACCTTGTTCTCAATGCCAAGGTGAGTGATTTCATTATCAATGATCAGTGGCACATCCCTATTTCTATTATGCAAAACATTTTTACTCTAGGTAACTTGCTCAACAAGATTACCATTCCTAAGGTTAAATTTCGAGACAAGCTGGTTTGGATTCATAGTGTGAATGGGTCTCTTAACTTTAAAGAGGCTTATAAGTGTCAAATACCCCGAGGTCCTTTGCTCCCTTGGACCAAAATGATTTGACACAAAGATATTCCTCCCTCTAAATCTATCACTGTTTGGAGACTCATTCATAACAAGTTACCTACTGATGATAATCTGCAGTCTAGAGGTTGTGTTATTGTTTCCAAATGTGATCTTTGTGGGGCTAGCCTAGAATCCTCTTTGCATCTTTTCTGTCTTTGTCCTTTTGCCAATCAAATCTGGAGTTGGCTGCAAAGTATCATTGGCATACATATTGACACTAGTTTTGTGCAACATATCCTCAACTCTTGGAATAAGTCTTGGTCTGGTCAGTGCAAACTTGTCATACAGAGTGCCATTATTAATATTTTTAACATCATATGGTTTTGCAAGAATAGTTGCAGATTTATGGATAAAAAAATAGATCGGAGAACTGCTATCAATTTAATTATTTCTAATGTTTCTCTTAGTGGTAATTGTACTAACATTTCAGGTGCTCCAAACATGATAGAATTTGTGATTCTTAAAGTTTTTAATGTGAAGATTCATCCTCCTAAGGCTCCTAGAATCAAAGAGATCTTATGGCATCCTCCTTTAGTATCTTGGATCAAATGCAACTCGGATGGAGCTGCTCATGGTAGCCTTGGCAATGCAGCTTGTGGTTGTGTTTTTAGAGACTATCAAGCTAATTTTTTAGGTTGTTATGCTTCCAATATTGGTATATCTTTTTCTCTCCATGCTGAATTGATGGGAGCTATTTTGGCAATTGAAATTGCGTTTGATAAGGGATGGCATCATCTTTGGCTTGAAACTGATTCACAGCTTGTTACTTTGGCTTTTAAACAACCTCACATTATCCCATGTAATCTTCATAACAGATGGCAGAACTGCATGCATATCCTTTCACAAATGAATTTTAAAGTCACTCACATATACAGAGAAGGGAATTGTTGTGCTGATAAATTGGCAAACATTGGTCTATCTACAAATAGCTTCACTTGGTGGAATAGCTTGCCTAGTTCTATTTGGAATGATTTCAACCACAACAGACTTGATTTACCTTTATATAGATTTTATTGATGTTATTGTTAATGATCTTGTCTATGTTTGAATATTTCTTTTATCTCTGCACTCTTTTTCCCTTCATCAAGGTTTTATCCCATTGGATTTTCCTTGGTAAGGTTTTTAATGAGGCAGAGCATTTTTTACACTTGGGTTTTGGTCTAGTCCCCCTAAGGTTCATTTGCATCTCTTTTATTTTATTTTAATATATTTCACATGGGTATTTTTTAGGTGATTTCTTCGGGGTGCCAACATAGTTGGGATGCCTTAGATATCATCTTTGTACCCTTGTGGCCTTTATATAAAAAACAATATCAAGCATTCTTGAAGGATTGCTCAAAGAATAAAATTTTATATCATTGTTTTGAAGATTTGAGTCATAGTTCTTAAAGAACTAAAAATTTAAAATCGAACAACCCTGAAGGATTACTTGAATTGATCCTAAAATATCATTATACATGTTGTAGTCTTTTATTTTTGTCTATATTAATAAATACAAGCAGAACCAAGCAAATATAATATGTTAAAGATACAACAATATCTTCCAATCATGTGGAAATTTAGCACTACAACAAGCAAGTTTAGAATGCGTTTTATTTGAGGTTTGTACTTCTGCACATATAAGAAACATGTGGTTTTTATTGTAAGAGTATGGTTCTTGCAACAATTCAATATGAAAATAATATCACAAGCACCGCTAAGTTGGAGAAGATTATGATAAATAAGATATAATAGATCTTTCTACAAAGTCCACTCCAAGTAATGTCTTTATATGAAGATGAGAAATAGATGTGTTATGCACTCTTTTCCCTTTGTTTTGTCCCATTGGGTTTTCCCGATAAGATTTTTAACGAGGCAAATTTATTTTAGTAAGATTTTAAGAAGACATATCTTTAATGAACATTCAAAGAAAAGTGTTATGAATAATATTGAGTGAATGCCCTTTAATATATATGTTTTTTTTTTATAAGCAAAAAATGAATTATAAGGAGTACAAAGGATACTCAACTCTTACAACTCAAAAAACAATCCTCCCTCGATGTACTTTGTAAACAAACTATAGGATTATTACTCCAACTAACAAAAGTTACATCGGTAATATGCGACAATTTACCTACAAACCAAAATCAAAACATATAAAACATACGCACCTATTTAATATATATGTTTTATTGTCCCCTACTTATTTCATATAAATAAGCCGGCCTTTTATTTTCTTAAACATACGCACATAAAACACATAATACAATACTATTTCATCTTCTCTATCTTTATTCTCTTACATTTTTACTTTATTTCATAACAATAATTGGTTTTTTTGTTTTTTTTTAAGTTTTTTGAAAAAAAAAACTATCGGCATTCCGCCACTCTCTTTAGAGAAACTTTGTTACATGATTTTTTTTTTTCAATTTCTTTAGCATTCCGCCAATGCTTATGGAGAAAACAAGTATGAAGTTGAAAAATAGGGCAACTTTGTATTTAAATTTATAAAGGGATAGTTTGGTGTTATTCATTTCGGGATATTCTAAAAAATATTAAAAAAATCACACTCTTCTAGCATATGCAAAAAGCCTCAATGACAAACTAAAAAAAAAAGAGTCATTCACTATATTCATTTTCATTGTCAAAGAGTCTAAATGGTTATCTTCATCTTTATAAGAATAAAAAACATAAATGATTTTATCATACAATCAAAAACATGTATCACACAATTACAATCTTTATTTCATTATATTAATACAAACATTCTTATTTTTTTTGGTACAATACAAACCATCTTTATTAATAGTGCTATATAGATTTTTATTTTCACCCGTCATAGCATTCCTCTGATAGCTAATTAATCACTAGCTAGACAAATAACACAAATTAAACATAACACACCTTTGAAAATAATCATTTTCAGCCACATGATAAAATTCAAATCCAAAATGTCCATGCTCGTGTTTTTTTTTTTAATAAGGTCCATGCTCATGGTTTTCTAGTAAGTAATAAGGTAAGATTGGTGAACTTCAATCTGTCTTTGGACATCTGATCAGTTAAAATTTGTTTATAACGGTGAAAAACATCTTCAATAACATCTTCACCAAAATGACTAACTAACAAAGGTTCAGCCACACCCCTCATGCACTGTGCCATATTGTATCCATTATCTCTTGGTATTTTAGATTCAAAGTCAAAAGCCTCCCAATCATCAAGAACATTCCAATTTACTTCAAAAACCTCCAATTGATTGATGGTAAATGATCCTTCTGTGAGAACTTCCAACTTCACTTCCGATGGAGATGGATAATAGTTAGGGATATTGAAAGTATTGAGTTTTTCTTCGTTAATGATTCCCTGGAACATACATTGAATAATTCATATCAATAATATTGTTGCTTTATTTTTTAAAATTTTAGACATTGAGTTTTTGGTTTTTGAAACCAACTCATATTCAAGTAAATGATTGTTGATTTCAAAATAATTTTCCACTAAAACTCAAACAAATTAAAAAAGATAGATTTTATAATTAGTATTTTTTTTTGTTTTACTAACATGTCACTAGTGACTCACTACCAATGATCACCAAATACTTCTCCAAACACCACTATGACCAGTGGCGTAGTTAGAAATTTTTTAATCTTGAACAATATTTTAATCTAATAAATAAATATTATTTTATCCTAAATTAACTCTTAAAAATTTCAATTTATTTCAAATTTGAACAAAAAGTCAAATTTTGCCCTAAATTAACTCCTAATAATCTCAATTTTAAACAAAAAATATCAATTTTACCATAAATTAAACTCTACAAATTTTAATTTTACCCTAAATTAATTCTAAAAATACTAATAATTTTGGCCGAAGCCCGGACATGCCGGACTCTAAAAATGTCCATGACTATGACCACCTCCAATGACCACATGTAGTTCATCTCCAATCTAACCACCACTAACTACAATTATAGCCACATCTCTAACAATTATCACTCTTACGTATCATTGCGGATCACCATTCTATCCACCGCTGATCACCAATCTGACAATCATCAACTACCATTTTCGCCACTGAAAATCACCAACCACCTCCGACTACTACTATGACCACCATTATTATGACCACCACTAACTATAAATATATCCACCACTTATCACCACTCCAACGGACGTCGTCGGCTGACAACCACCACTTTCAACCACTATTAAATAATATGTAAGGTACTCATAATATTTTATTTATTGTAATTTTTTTTTGAGAAAGAATTATTTTAAGTTTTTATGTTTGAAACTGATTTTGGTTTTTGAAAGTTTTAAAACCCAAAACAAGAATTTAGTTTACCTCCGAGACCATATCATTAAGAGCCTTAGCCATGAGTTCCCAAATATAACAACACTCCTTGCTTGATGGATCGTCACTTTTTCTTCCAATAAATGTCAGAATCATATGTCCACCTTCAACTAATTCTTGGGCACGACACTTGAGAAAAAGAGAGAAATCTGTTTGAAATTGTTTGTAGTAAGCCTTCACAATATTTGAGGGACTTGTGCTCGCCAGATAAATGTTGCCCTTGTTGTTTTCTACTCCTTCAGGAACCTAGTTAATCATTATTAGTCAACAATTATCAATATTCTAAATGTGATTTGTTACGAAACCTATATAATGAGAAAATCAAGAATTGTGATTGTAATAATCTGATGATTTGTGATGAAGTACCCATAATAAGAATATAATGAGTATAAACAAACCTTAGATAGCCACTGAAGACTATAAGAAGAATGGATAAAATGCAAACTTTTATTCGGAAAAATTCTGCCATAAAAGGAACCAGGAGCGCCAAAGAAGTAACAGGAGTTTATTTCAGTTTCTATTTCATCACGTAGTTTTTCCTTGAAGGTGTCAAGGGACATAAATAAATTGTTGAAGTCATTCCCCGGTAAATCATTCATAAAAACTTTATATTCAGGAGATTTATGATTAAGTTCTCGACAAAGCTTTTCCACAACCTTGATAATTTCAGAGATCACCAACAAAATATTTGGTCCAAAAGAACAACCCAAGTCTGCAATTGCCAAGCTTTTCGGGAGTGTGTTGCAGTACAAGTTGGTTACGGCTTCGTCTCTTAAATGTTTTGTCAATGAAATCACCTTTCGCTGTAGATTTATAATTGATGCATAAAATTCAGAACACAGTATGATTGAAATATTTATTTGTCACTATAAAATATAAGATAACATTTATAATAAGTTATGTAGCAAAAAACTTATTTTTAGTACATAATAACACTATGATTAACTTGATCTCTCCTTATATATATATATATATATAGTATGTACCTGAAGTAAGGAGTTGTTTGCATAGCTAGCTTCTCCATCGCTTCCCTTCATGTGCAGTATCTGAGCTACGTCCATATTCTTGTTTGTTTATTGTCTTTCTTTAAAAGTAGTTTTGCTTTTATTTAAGTAGAGCCCTTGCAACACACTTATATACTCCATCAATCTTAAAATAATGGCTTGATTATATATTTGATCTCAAACATTTATTTTAAATTTTAATTTGGTCTCAAACGTTTTATAAGTTTTAAATAAGTCTCAAACATTTATTTTAAGTTTCAATTTGGTCTCAAACGTTTTAAAAGTTTCAAATAATAACGTTTGCATTAGTTAGTCCCCTCCGTCAAAAATTTCAAACATGAGCATACAAATTGGGAAGAAATTTTTTGACGGAGGAGACTAACTAATGCAAACGTTATAAACGTTGTGACTTATTTAAAACTTTTAAAACGTTTGGGACTTATTTGAAACTTTTAAAATGTTTGGGACCAAATTGAAATCTAAAATAAACGTTTGTGATCAAATATATAATTAAGCTTAAAATAATTGTCTTTTTAACATTTTTTTCTTCTCAAAATGATTGTCACTTTAAAATATCAAATTATCAATGCATCATTTATTATTTATTTCCATTATAATACCATGATCTATTGAACTTCCATCTAACTTAACTACCATACAAACTACAATTAATAAGGGTATTTTAATTAATGATAGTACAAATTAATTTTACCATTAATTATATTGAAATCAACACAATTAATCAATTTTTAAAAATTATTTACAAACCTTTGGTCAAAAAAAAAATTTATTTACAAACCTTAAACTACTAGTATTATTTTCAGACGGAGGAGGGAGTACTATAGATGCATCAATCGAGCACATGATCTTATTAAATCTAATAAAAATACGTTCGTTTATATTATTTTAAAGGGTTAATATATTGTTAGTCCTTATTATATATTTGAACCTTCTATTTTTAGTGTTATAAATTTTTTTCACACTTTTTAGTCCTAATAAATTCTCTAACATGTCTTTTTATCTCTACTTTTAATTCAACTCATGTGTATTATTTAAATTTTTGAGTTGATTTACAAAATTTTAATTTTTTAAATTCAGGATAAATTAAATATAAATTTTTAAAGTGTTTGTGTTTAAAATTTCATATTTTATTCATCATTTGTTAAAACAAATATGATTTTTTTGTGAAAGCTATATTTAAAAACATTATAAACATAAATACAAAACCTCATCAATTAAAAAAAATGGAATAGTAACATTGTTGATCGAAAAGCAAGGACTAAAAATCCAGACGGAAAATATTTAAAGACAAAAAAGTGCAAAAAAAGTAGAAGTTTTAAATATTTATATGAACAAAAAATATATTGAACCTTATTTTATAATATGTTCACCGTTGATGTTTAATAAAAACCCGATTACTAAATGTTAATTAGTTGGTCTAGTTGTGATTGAGACTAGACTTGATAAAAAGAACTACAATTTGATCCATACAAATGTGCTTGGAAAGAGATTTGAACCTCTTAACGTCAAAACTCGCCCCTAACAAGATGAAATTGGTAGTAAAAACAATAAGTTAAAATCCAAATTAGTCTCTAATATTTTTACACTAAAGATAAATTAGTCCCTAATTTGGTATAATTGAGTGACTACTTTGTCCCAAATATGAAAATGTCACAAACTACTTTTGATTTTATTTTTTATTTAAGAATTGAATTTGGCCGTCAAAACTTTTTAAGGAACTAAAAGCCTAAAATAGATTTTTTATTGAGTAAAAGGAACTAAAATAGATATGTACTATAATTTCGGCATTTTTAATGACATTGACCCTTTTCTTTTTGACAGAATCCAAACATTTCTTCCTAACTTTTTCTCATTGCCAAGTCGCAAATCGGATACCTCAAGATTGAAGAATAAATTCTCAACCAAGGGCCGTCTGGAAAAACAGATAAACATTTCTTTCTTGTATGAATATTAAATAATTATATATTTATATATAAAAAATAAAGTAAATGCTAAAAAGTGCATTTTAAGTTCTTAAAATAGTAAGTTTTTATAAAATTAGTCAACACATTGGAAATTGTGTTGTTTAATCTTTTGAATAAATAATTTCTTTAAATAGTATGCTTAAAAAATGCACAAGATACATTGTTAGCAAAACCCAACAAATAATTATATGTGAATAAAAGATAGACGGACAATAAGTTGTACCGCTAAACTAACTGTTCTATACAACAAAATCTAATATTTGAAAAATTACATTCATAGACATAGACGACACAACTTTGTTATGTATGACTTTTTAGACTCTTCTCAAATATTATAGAAAGACAAAAATGTCAAATGCAAACCGTATAAATTTAACATATTTAAATTTTGATAATTTATATCTCTCATTTTATCTAATCAATCAATTATTATACCTAATTAATAAATAGAGAAATAAAATTGCAACAAAAAGCAAAAATATGTTCTTTCAATCGCTTTCTTCCTCGCACTACCTTCCTTTCTACCTTCCTTGTTAATTAGGCCTTTTTGTATTAGTGTGCTGTATGATGGGGTGAGTTGATGTATCCTTGTCTTTGGGTTGGCTTTGTACTTCTTCTTTTTTTTTTTGACTAAGGGTTGGCTTTGTACTTCTCTATAATTATATATCTTGTACTTTCCATTTCTTTTCAATAATAATTTTGTAGTTCAAAAAAAAATCGCTTTCTTCCCCGCACTACTCCATCTTCCAGTTTATATCTCTCTTTCCCCTCTCTATCTATCTTTCTTTCTCTCAAGACTTTAATTACAAGTTTTTTTTTTTATCAAGTAGTTCGGTGGTTATACTCACACATTTAAATATAGAGAAATGTAAAATTCAGAGTTTGAACCTCAATCACTTCAATAATATTTTTGGTAGCTATCATTTGAGCTACACTTATAAGACAAGCTTTAATTACAAGTTTAATTACAGTTAAAAATGATTTTCAAGATAATATAATTCAAACAAGTGAAAATTATTTAAAATCATTTTTTTTAATAATTAAAGGGTTAAATATGTTTTTGATCCCTACAAAATGGTGACCTGATAAGTTTAGTCCATACTCAATTTTTATAAATTTTTTAGTCCTTAGAAAATAATCATGCACTCACTTTTTGTCCCTGCTGCTAAGTCAACTTGTATTTTTGAATGATTTTACGCAGCTATGTTTCAAATATCATAAAAATTCCTCCAAAAAAAAAATGAGATCGAAATTTGATTTCTAAATATGATTATATTGTTACTTTTATTTTGAACTGTTGCGATTTTAAAAAATTCAAATTTAATTTATATCATTTTAAAAAATTCTAAATTTTTGTAGATAAACTTTATAAGATATTTTAAACAAGTCTGTAAAAAATCATTCAAAAATTGAAGAGTTTAATGATAATTAAAACAAATTTAGTTTTAGTAGAGACTAAAACTATGTGCAAGAAATGTACCAAAAAAAAAACTATGTGCAAGAAAAAAATTTATAGGGACTAAAAATATAATAAAATTAGGCTTAAATAATCAATTGGTCAAGTTAAGTTCGCGTATTTTTAGTTTTCGTCCTTGTATTTATTTTGGACATAGTCCCTACAAGTTCAATGTTTTTTTGTTTTAGTCTCTGACATCAAACTTTGTTAAAAAAATATTGAAGGTATTAAAACAATATTTTCTTCTTCCACCTTCTTATAAGCTTCCATCTTCAATTTTCTTTCTTCTCTCCAACCTAAAACCCATACGTTCAAAAAAAAAAAACCATAAAACTTTATAACCAACAACATATTGATTTTAGTGATAAACCATTTATCTTAATTTAATCAAAAGACCATATTAATTTACTAATCATCATCTTCAAAATTTGACATGATATTTGAATCCAACAAAATTTTATATTGAAAAATACGAATTCCGTTAAAATTTCTATTGTACACCTCAAACCTAAATCAATATATTTTTCTTTGAAAAAGCCAAAATGAGATTATATATATACCAAAAGGTCAAGGTCGACCCCCAGCACAAGATGTGCTAGAAACAGGTCACCATAAGTACATCAAGAGTCAAAAGATCAAAAACCAATCAGTCGATACAAATCAAATACCCAAACATAACAAAGAGTTCACCCACCAACTATGTAGATGCACCCCTATCCCTGGATATTGAGTCCTCAACCACTAAAAAGAATACCGCTTGATCAGGTCCAACATAAGTGAGGCCGATTGCGTCGAATTCTTGAAAAGGCGTTGATTGCACTCTTTCCAAATAATCCAAACACAAACAAGGCAAATAAGCTGCATTAATGATCTCCGATCCCGACGACCACCCACTGCCCAAGTAAACTGAGTGAAGTGAGCAGATGGAGTCGTAGGGTCTGCCATATCGAAACCGGTCCAAGACCTGACCAACGGCCATAAGGCGCCAAAGACTCCACAAGAAAAGAACAGGTGATGGGCCGTCTCAATGCCTCCACAGCCAGAAACACAATACTGATCCTCCTGTGCAAGAATGCCACGTCGACCCAAGTTGGTCTTTGTTGGTAGCCTGTCCCTCAGGAGTCTCCAAGCAAGAATAGATACCTTCAAAGGAACATGTCGATGCCAAATGAGATATGCTGCCTCGTTTAAAGGAACCGCATCCTGAGTAGTCAACAACTGATACGCACCACTGACAGTGTACCCACTGTCTGGATCAAAACGCCACTGCCAAATATCTGCCACCTGCTCCTGCACCTGAAAATCATGAAGTAAGAGCTGACACTCCCCCAACATCTCCTCCTCCCACGGCCACAACTGTCTCCGCCACACTCAAGCCCCCTCCTAGCTCCCACCCTAATGTAAACATCTCAGCCACCATGTGATGCTTGGTCTCTGCCAAATCGAACAAGCGACCAAACCTCACCCTCATCGGCACTCCCCCCAACCAAGGATCCGACCAGAAGGAAGTGTCCCTTTCATGCCCAACCCGCCGTACCACACCATCCGCAAACCAGCCTCCCCCAGACCCAACATCCCCATCCCTAATTCTCACTATCTCCCTCCACCAGGCAGAACCCCTTCTCCCCCCATCACCCAAACGTCCTCCCTCCTCACCATACCTGGCCGCCAACACCCTAAACCACAAACCCCCCCGATCCACCAACATCATCCAACACCATTTTCCAAGAAGAGCAGTGTTGAACTCCCGCAACCGCCGAACCCCCAAGCCCCCATCCTCCTGACGCATACAGATAGATTTCCAGCTAATCCAAGAAACCTTTCTAGAATCCTCACCCCCTCCCCAAAAAAAATGAAGTAAAATAGAATCAAGGGAAGAAATGGTACCTGTGGGAGCTTTGAAGAATGAAAGAGCATATACAGGATCACCAAAAGACAAAAACCGACTTTTCCAACTAGACAATCTCCGCTTAACTCGCAACAACACAGGATCCCAAAAACCTAACCGTCTCTGATCCCCCTCGATAGGAAGACCTAGGTACACAAACGGAATCTTACCCACTTTACATCTCAAAGCACTCGCAGCCTCGACTAACCAGTAATCAGGAATATTGACCCCAACCAGCATGCTTTTATGGAAGTTTACTTTCAAGCCTGACATAACCTCGAAGAGCTTAAGGACAGCCCGCAACGCTCGCACATTAGCCCAACTCTTGGTCCCTAAGAGGAGAGTATCATCGGCAAACTGTAGATGAGATACTGTAGCGGTGCCCTGCACGCCGACCTTGTACCCTGTAAAGAGTTGCTGACGCGTCATGGACGTCATTAACACATTCATTCCCTCCGCCGCCAACAAGAAAAGAAACGGGGATAAGGGATCCCCTTGTCGTAAGCCCCTCTCTAACGGGAACTCCTCCGTTGGACTACCATTTACCAAAACAGATGCTGTAGCTGTGCAGACACATTCCTTAATCCATTTCCGCCATAGTATCGGGAAAGCCATCTGTCGCATCACAACATCCAAATAATTCCAATCCACAAAGTCATAAGCTTTCTCAAAATCTACTTTAAACAACATCAACTCCTTCTTGTATTTCCGAGCCTCATCCACCACCTCATTTGCTATAAGAATCCCATCAAGGATCTGTCTATCGCGAACAAAAGCAGATTGTGACTCCGATACAACACTACCAATGACCACCCGCAACCTATTTGCTAAGACTTTAGCCAACACTTTATACAGGCTACCCACTAGTGCTATAGGCCTAAACTCATTCAGACTCTGCGGACTATCCACCTTAGGAATCAGAGCGATGAAAGTGGAATTTATACCCTTAGTCAACCGTCCATGACGATGAAACTCAGACACAAACCACATAACATCACCCTGCAGCTCCCCCTAGAATTCCTTAATGAAACCAAAATTAACCCCATCAGGACCTGGGCTTTTATAGCTATCGCAATCCCAGATCGTTGCTTTGACCTCCTCAACCGAAAAAGGCTTAATCAAACTGGTCCCCTCTACCCATCCCAGACGCTTAAATTGAAGATTCTCCACCCCTGGTCTCTCCACAGGACTCGCTTTGAAGTGGAAGGCAAAATGATTAAACACTGCTTGCTTGATAGGCGCTACGGTGTCCAATTGAACCCCGTCGACTGAAATAGACTTAACCGCATTCCCCCGCCGACGATTAGCCAAGAGGGAATGGAAATACTTAGAGTTAGCGTCCCCCTCCTTAAGCCATAGAGCCCGAGATTGTTGCCAAGAAATGCTAGCATTCAACCGAGATAAAGAATATATATCTAAGGTGATACCATGTAACTCCTCAATCTCATTGTTTGAGAGGATGGTCTCCTCCCCTTTACTATCCAATTCCGACAGTTTAGACTTCAGAACATCAATCCTTTTAGGCAAGTTTTGGCTGTGAGTTGAATGCCAGTCTTTCAAAGCCAATTTGATTAACTTGAATTTGGTTTTCAGGACATAACCTCCCCAGCCATCTACCTTAATCGCCTCCAATTGACCTTTCACAAACTCTTGGTAGCCTGGGACATCAGCCCAGCATTTCAACATACGCGCCGGCCTCGGCCCCCAATCCTCCTCACTAGCAGTCAAAATAATAAGGCAATGATCCGATAATCCCCGCAAGTGAGCAGACTGCAAACAATTAGGCCAGGTTAGGCACCATTCCTCAGAAAGTAAGAATCTATCAAGCCTGCTCATCGACCTCCCATCCCCCCTATACCAAGTAAACTTTCGACCACTCAAAGGTAGATCAACCAAAAAATTGTTCTCAACGAAAGAATTAAATGGGACATGATCCACAGCAAGAGGGCCAGAGCGTGCCGATTTGCGCTCCGCGATATTTCTAACAGCATTGAAATCCCCACACACACAAACAGAAGTGCCTACCTCCCTCTGTAACCTAATAGACATCTCATCCCACAGCACCTGCTTCGCCCCGAGATCACACGGAGCATAGACATTCGCCACCATAAAGTCCTCCCCTTCTCGCTTGAACCTACCTTGGCACCACAAAACATGTGGCTGACTCACCGACATTCGCATCTCAACCTCTTCCACATCCCAAATAGTCAACAAACCCTCTGAAGCCCTAACGGAAGGTCTAAAAGAAAACGCATGTGGGGAGGGGCCCCATAAGCTAGCAACAACCGCTTCGTCACACACGGGCAATTTGGTTTCCTGAAGGCATACAATGTAAGGCCTCTTTTCCCCAATGAGACTGCGAACCTCCTTTCGCTTCTCCGCCCCACCCAACCCCCTAATATTCCATGAAATGATCCTCATTGGTCACCCTCTCTCGCAATACTACCCCCCTCCTGCACCCTACTAACATCCCTAATCTTACCTCGTCCGGTCCTGGACAAGACAGTGAACATATTCCCGTCATCACCCTTAACATTAATTCCTAGGGCATGCCCAAAGCCCACCATATCCTTCTGGGCTGCCTGTTCATCCCCCTGCATCGTCACCCAGTTCTGCCAATCATTGTTAACCGAAACTGACGAGGATGCCGCATTTGAAGGGGTCAGCTGCCCAACTGAATTTCCTTTAATCACTCCTTTCTGACAATTCCTTTTACGATCTTGCTGCTTTAGCACCCCTAGAACCTCACGACGATCCTCAGAAGGCAACCTCACAATCTTCTTGAGTCGCACCGCTGGATGATTTACCCTCGTTTCCTGCTCCCCTACTGGATATCCTAAATCCACATCCCCCTCCCTTACTGTATGAGCTAAAGGGGAAACACCTCCCTCCTCATGATTATGTTCACGAAGCCATTCTAAACTCCACGGTCCTGACATTAAGGATCGTGTTGCAGAAGGCGGGCAAGACTTAGTTCGCTGCCGACTCGATGAGATATTTGGTCTATCCTTTAGCTTCCCATCCGATTTCTCACTCTTTTCCCCCGTTTCCCCAAATTTTTCCACCCTATGCTTTCTCTCAGCGGAGGCAACCCCATCATCCCCGCATTTCTGAGAGCCCACTGAAGAGGATTCAGAGCGTGTAGAAACAGGGTCACGCTGCATAACCGCCATCTCCGCATTGCCTAAATCCTCCACCACCTTATTCACCACCCCATCATCAGCGTTCTGTCCCCCTCTAACTCAGGTGAGAACTCATCCTCCGACGTGTTCTCCTCGGTTTCACTTTCATGCCCAAGTAAACATGCATCGTCCCCTAAAGAAAAACCCCACTCCTCTATAATTTGAATCTCCACCACCTTCCCATCAACCAACACTCTCTCGGTCACCTTCAGAATCTCTAGGGCCGGAGTAGCGATGAGGATTCTAGCATAGTCTAATCTATCTTTATCTAGAGTACTGCTGTCAGCTCTAAGGTACCTCCCACAGTCAAAGACACAGAGTTTAAAGAACTCTTCATTCCACGCATGGAGAGTTTAAAGAACTTTTTTATTTAAACAAATTTTTTATTTGAAACTTTAATAAAAAAATCTTTGTTAACAAATTTTTACAAAAAAAAGAATACACTATAATTTAAATTTTAAAAAAGTTAAAACAAACTGGCCCTATATTAAGTTGGCAAAATGAAATATGTTTGTGGTGCTGTTAGATTGATTTTGAGACAAAAATTTATATGATTTAAATATAAAATTATTTGTTGTTTGATTCAATTTTAAATGACTAATTAAAAAATGAAAAGAAATAAAAGAAGAAAAAAAATAATCCAATCTAATCCATTAAATAGGATTTAATTAAACAAAGGTATCCTTCGCACACAATTGTAGTGATTAATCTTCTCGAGGCGATTGAGATTCATTTAAGAGATTGATATCGTCTTACAAATTTCTCCATATATACGTACCGGATGGGGATCGAACCTAGGACCAAATAGTTAAGAAGTCTAAATATCTACCACTTGTACCACACTATGTTGGTCATATTGTAATTTTTTTTATTAATATCAATAGTATAAAGACACGGTAAAAATAGATTTAATGCAAAATATAACATTACATATAATTAAAACTAGTATGTCTCATGAGCTTAGCTCAATTAGTTGAATGTCGTATTATATATGTAGGCGACGGGAAGGTTCGAACTCTGTTCATCTCACTTCTCCACTTTAAAAGTGAATTTTTTAGTCACTATACTATTTAACAAAAAAAAATTAATATTAAATGGAATGATAATAATCGGTTAAGTTTAAAACATGTCAAATATTAACATAAATAGATTAAATTAAAATAAATAAGTATTAAAAAAATAAAATACCAATAAATAATAAAGAGATATAATATATCATATTAATAAAAAAATTAAATAAATATTAAATATGGATTTTCTAACCTGTGCATTGCACAAGATAATTAAGGAACAATTTTCCACTTTCAAAATTCAATCCAAAAATTGATTCATTCGACTGAATTAAGGAACAATATTCTAACCTGTGCATTTCACAGGATATCCAAACATATTTTAGGCACTTTTTTATGACTCCAACCCCTTTCCTAATTTAGACACAAGATCCAAGCGTTTCCTCCTAACTTTTCCTAACTCTTGAAGAATAGATAGATTCTCAGCTGACAATTGACCTCTCAAAAAACAAAACAAGCAAACGTTTTGATTTGATTTGACATATTAATTTTGTAATTTTATAATTTATATCTCTCTTTAATTTGTACCTATTTGTATCTTCTGATGTACTAAAAAAATTGTACTTATTCAATTAGTTATTACACCTAATCTATATCTATATTTATATTTATATTTATATAATATGATATTTATGAATTCACTATAAGAAATTTTTTTTTAAGAAATATTTTAATATTTTTCTCCTAACCATCACGCATTTATTTCTCCTATTTGTTTTCAATCTATATTTTATTTTTAGGCTCAAGGTAAGCCATTTTAGAAAATAAAAATCATTTTAGCACTAAAATAAATTGTTGTATAAGTTATTATTTTCTATCTGTTATTTTATTCTTATAGCTAACAAAAACTAGATTGAATTAACATTGCTATTTTTAATTGATAAAATTTTTTCTTAAAAAATATTATAGTATATATATATATATATATATATATATATATCATAAATGATACATTAATTTATAGGATATTTTTTTTGTATGACAAAAATTTTAATTTTTTTTACGGTAAAAACCAAATCTCATTTGTTCTCAAAAAATCCTTTTTCTAAAAATAATTCTTATTTGTTATAGAATAATTCTCCTTCGACGTATAAGGAATATTATGGGATTTTATTATAAGAATGCATTTAATGACCTAATACGTTTTAATATATAAACAAGAAGGAAGAAGGATTGATCAAAAATATATACACACGGGATACACCTACATTTAAGATATGATTTAAAAATACGCGGGATACACACATATTCAAAAAATTATAAGAAAACATATGGGGTACAAACAAGGTATACCACGTAAGTAAATTTTATTTTAAAAAATACAACAGGGCTATAAAATGCAAAATGGTGTAAATTTGAGGGTCAAAATCGAACAATTGAAATTTAGGTGACTTAAATCAAACAATTGTGAAACTTAGGGAGTTAAAATCAAATAATTATATTATGGATGCAAAATCTTTGTGGAAAATCAAACCGGATAGACACACATTCAAAATATCATTCAATAAAAAAAATTTCTTATAAAATTTAGAATAAAATACACAGGATACACATATTCAAGATGCCATTGAGAAACACATGGGGTATGTAAGTTTATAGTGCAACCTAAGAGGGGGTGAATTAGGTTTTAAGACTTTTATTCGGTAATTTTAGAGATATTGTGATTTTTTTTATTTTTTCGGAAAGTTATGATGAAAATATGAACAATGCAGAAAAATAAAAGAAAGAAGGAAAAGAAAAAGACGCAAGAAGATTTCTCATGGTTCCCCTTCTAACATAAGGGTAATTGGTGACTCACTATTTGTGAGAAATTTAAGCCCTTATTCATGAGTTATTTTCTACCAATATGGTGATCAAACCATGTTTTAATTCACTTTTATTAGTTTTCTTTAGTATTGAGTCTAGAATTATGCAATAGGAATAATTATGTAATTTTGATGAAAAAAAGTTAGTTTAGAGGCAACTTATGTCAAGACATGTTATTTAGTTCTGGATCGTCAACAAAGTCAACAACTCAAGCCGTCACAAACAGACAAAAGAGGGAATGTAGTACAACATTGGTGAAAGCATCTTTTAAGGATAAGAATAAGCATTGGCTTGCCAGCTGTCGACATCACAAATAATTGTACTATGACGATTAAGTGGTCCTTGCAAATGGAATATCCTTTATTCCTTGGGCCTAGTAGTCATCATTTAAGGTTGCACCCGATCCAAGAAGGACCTGCCTATAAATACACGTCTCTAAACCTAAAAGTGTGGCTGGTGTGCTTGAAAACCCGATAAGAGATCTGAGAAGAAGAGATGATGCGCTGCCGATGCTACTCAGTTGCAGGAGGCAACATGTGATAACGGGAGGCACGACAGTGTCTGTAGGAGTATCTATTGCTTTGTAATGGGTATCACTATTTTACTTGTTATTATTGTTGTTGTTTATATGCTCACTTTGAGCTAAATTCTTTGTAGTTGAAATTATGTGAAGTTTGCCGCTCAAACCGCAGCACGAAATGCTATTCGAACAGTAGTCGATCAAGGCATGCAACGAGCAGACGTCATGATAAAGGGTCCCGGTCTAGGAAGAGATGCGGCATTAAGAGCTATTGGTAAAAGTGGTATACGAAAATGGAACATTTTCGCGTAGAAGATGTAAAAAATATATTCAACATTTTATTACGACAAATCGAAAAACATTTTGCATAAATTTGAAATCCATTGGATTTTTTTTTTCATCTTTCATTAAAAAAAAAAAAATGAAAAAATTTTCATTCGATTAGTTTACTCAACTCATGAGTTGATCAAAAAATCCGTTGATTTGGAATCACAGGATGGGTGGGTGTTTAATACAATGAATGAAGTATTTATGTGAATGAATGATTGTTATTGTGTCATCTTTAACTTTATGCTTTTATGAAAATACATTTAGATCTATGACTGATCAACTTATATTTAAATACAAGTTGCATGTTATAAGACATCTAGCATGTCAATGGAAAATATAAAGTTAACAAAGTTAAGTGAGATATAGACATATATTCTCTACCTTTTCTTATGGATAAGTTAAGGGTCTTAGTATGACACCAAACAAGCAAGGTTTTTCTGAACTCTAATGGGATTAAGCGCGACCCAGACATATGATTCGTCTCATACCCCATTTTAATATCTAACGTCGTAGACATACACCAGACAAGTTAGCTCACAAATGGCACGATAATAGTTATCATTCACCATGCTTTGTTCATGTATTAAATAGATCATGATTTCAACTACCATTTTTATATTGTTTTCAACCATCACTCTAAATCTTTGTTTTTTTTAATTTGTTAAGAAACCAAATATGTTTTGTTACTTTTCCAATAAACTAATCACCTCGTTGAATGAACTTGGAATGTATAACCCTTAGCCTATTTCCTGTGGGATTGATACACTCTTTATTTATTACTTGCTACTTTGGACCGTGTATACTTGCACATTGTTAAATCCAACCATCATTAATCCAGTCCACCCACACCCTGTAAGAGATTATTATCCACTATGTTAGATCTTTGTACAAGCCTTACACCAAGTCTTCTCCTACAATCTTCTAACATAACAAAAAAGCACACCACTTCCTTGATTTCACACGCAACAAACATATGGTGGACTTTGAATCTTCCCGATTCAAATAAAATTTTCCCAAAACATCAATCACTATGATGATTCTCAGAAAAATCAAAAAGCACACCACTTTCTGTTACAAACAAACAAGTGTTGAAGAATATAATATTGTATGGCTATTATCAAATTAATATCACTTTAGCAATGTATATATTTTAGTGCTAAGAAACTTTTAAAGATATAAAAATATAATCAAAGTTTCTTAAAATATGTGTATGAAAGTTTATGAGGGAAAAGTGATATTGTTTTTACTTAGAAAAGTTTATGAATATGAAAGTTGTTTTTAATTGTAATGATCTCAAATACATTTATAGAGACTTTAAAAAATGTCCATGATCAGCAATGCAATTCTTTAAAAAATGTCCCACAAAAATTACATTTAATTAAAAATGAATTTTTGAAGAACATGAGAATTATGTATTCTGTCCAGGTTTTATTACAACGGATGTAACATGCAGCCGATTTAAAAAGTTCTGGGTCAACGGTCAGCAGTTTTCAAATTTCAACCAGCACCAGACCCTTTTACCTCGGTTACAGGCATAATGGATTTTACACGTTGCAGATAGCTTTTTCTGAAAATCAATTTTTACAATTTTAAAAGTTTGCTTCATATGGACTCTTATATTTAACTTAAAAAAATATTAGTGGTTCATTTTTAATTAATTTCTGAGCATTCCAAGATATAATTATTGAATGTGATATCCAAGATAAGGACCATACTTACAATTATTTAAATAACAATCATAAGTCTTGGTCTTCATCTTAATTCAATCTTGAAACTTCATAAATTTTCTTCTTTTGAGATGTGAGTTTTATTATGATCAAAACCCAGCCAAGTTCAAGAAAAAAATCTTCTTCACAGGGTACACACACATTCGAAAGTTTATAAGAAAACACACAGAGTACAATCACATTTAAAATCATATTTTATTTAAAATATCACATAAGTAATTTTAATTTAAAAAAAGACAGCAGGGCTAAGAAATACAAAACGGGGTAAACTTGAGAGCCAAAATCGAATAATTGAAATTTAGGTGATTAAAATCGAGAAATTGTGAAATCTAAGGAGTTAAAATCAAATAATTGAATTATCAATGCAAAAATTTTGTGGAAAATCACACGAGATACACACATTCAAGATAACATTTAGAAACACACGAGGTACACACGCACATTCAAAAAATTATAAGAAAACACACAAGATACAACCACATTTAAAAGCATATTTTATTTAAAATACCGCATAAATAATTTTTATTTAAAAAATGTCAATGGGGCTATAAAATGCAAAACGGGATAAATTTGATGGCCAAAATCGAACAATTGAAATTTAGGCGACTAAAATCGAGCAATCGTGAAACTTAGGGAGTTAAAATCAAGTGATTGAATTTTCGATGCAAAATCTCTTTGAAAAATCACGAGATACACACACATTCAAGATAACGTTTAGAAACACACGGGGTACACATGCACATTCAAAAAGTTATAAGAAAACACACATGATACAAACACATTTAAAAGCATATTTTATTTAAAATACCACATAAGTAATTTTTATTTTAAAAAAGTCAACAAGATTAGGAAAGGCAAAACGGAGTAAACTTGAGTGTCAAAATCGAACAATTGAAATTTAGGTGACTAAAATCGAGCAATTGTAAAATTTAGGGAATTATAAAATCAAGTAATTGAGTTAAAATCGCTTTAATTCATAAAACTTTTCTTCTTCTCCATTAATTAAAATATCTTTGAGGAAATTTTTTATCAGTTGAATTATCAATATATATATATATATATATATATATATATTGTTAAAATAATTTTATACTATAATAATTTTTTTTTATATTTTTATAAATAAAAATTAACCCATATTTTGCAAGAGTAACTTATACTAGTAATAAATAAATAGAGAAATAAAATAGTGAGAAGAGACAAAAAATATTAATGTAGAGCACACTACCATTTTAGACTCTATATTGGCTCTCATGTAACAATTTAAAGTTTAATTAAAATTTGAGAGTTTTTCAGATGCGAGAACTTTTCCTGTTCTTGAGATAAAAGAGTTATAGTGTTGATGCACTTTTTAGGACCCAATTGAAATGAAAAAAGACATATGAAGAGAAATATAAATATCAAAAGACTATTATCCCATTTTTTTGTCATCATCAATTATGAAGGCGAGAAGAATACAAGAAATGAGATAGGAGAGTTAAAATTAAACCAATTAAAGGAATGACACTAAGAGAGTTAGAGAAATAAAACACACAAGCAATTTACACTAGTTTATTTTGTTGGAGTAAGCTATAAAAGTCAATCTGTTTTGATAGAATTTTCTTATATATCATGACTTTGATTTATATATTTAATATATGATAATAATAACAACAAAAAAACATTGTAGTCCACACGATCACATTTCTATCAAATATGGAATGAACACAAACTCCGTATGGATTTCAAAGCACAAAATGAATAAAAATTATAGGTCATCACAATATTATTTCAATTATGAATGAGTTGCACAGAAGATCACAACCAAAACATCTTTTAGTTGGCTAGTTATAACCTTGACAGTATAAAACTTCACACTATCACAACCCTGATTAGATTTTAACTAATCCCTCTAATCCAGTCTATGATCAAAGAATTTAATATAATTATGTAGCAAATAAAATTTTACTAAAACAAAATTTTATTTACAAACTATATACTGTTCACTAGTACAATTCAATTGGTTCCCTAACTTGTGTTGCCCAAGTCTAAAACTCTGCCCAGCTATTTTTACTATAACTTCGTCTTTTGAAGTTTACGTTACACAAGTACTAAAGCTGCCAATACATGCAAAACCAGTAGCTACACAAGAAGCATTCCCATACAACTCCAAATCACAGTCCAACATCGAAGTCAATTATGAATTGTAATAAGTTTACACTCGGATTCTTAAATCTTTGGGGACCAATTCAAATAAACTTCAACCAAAAGACTTTAAGTACTAATTTAACATAAAGACCTCCTCCAAGCATTACAATTCCGTCACCATTTCAGAATCAAACATAAGACAGAATGCATAACATTCACACATGCAAAATCTCACCAATTTTGGACAACTTAAATAAGATTGCTTTTTCACATTATTTGAGGTGCCAAATGGAATCTAAAACTCACCAAACTTGAGGGGCACATCTATAGTCTATAGACCAGCATATTCAAGCTTCATTTCATGCATGAAACACCCCAAGCGCATACAACTGCGGAAATACCCCCCACTCAAGAGTATTGAGCATCAATAATTCAAGAAAGCAGCTACAACAATGAGCACCAGGACATAAACCTCATCACACTAAAAAGAATTATACGAAGCTTGGACACTTCTGTCATTAGGCGTGTCCCATGTCGGACACGTGTCGTGTCCGACACCGACACTTACAATTACATTGAATTATATCATTTTTTTCAAAAAAAATAATCCGTGTCGACGTGTCAGTGTCAGTGCTTGATATATACCTATCCATCATCACTCAATCAAGATGATTCTCACAAATTACTATGTTTCACATGCCTCCATTGCACATATACAAAATCAGTTCAAAATTTTATAAAGACCAACTAACCACATTTTACCCTAGTCTAACAGGGGACAAAAACACCAAATAGGATCACAAGGAAATGGATAAACCTTACATAACTGCTTATATGGTATTAACAAAAGAGTGGGTAAAACCTAAACCTCACAGTACTCCAACTTCTGTAACATAATTAGACCAATAGTCACTTTGTGGGATATAAAACAGTGAAACACCAAGCATCACTAACAAAAAAACTAAGTAGTGTTGCATCATGCACTGTGCACATAAGTCACCTTTAACATACAACTACTAATCAAGAAGAAAACGACTAAAGTGGTAAGACCGAGTGCATTTGAGTAGTGAAATATAAAATCCAAGACATTAAAAATATAAATAATCACAGACAGTTAGGTTAATACTACTGAGCAGCATCTTCAGAAAACCTGGCATCAAACGGTGCTGAGGGATGTGAAAGAGTTGAACCAGAACTAGAACCAGCTCCAGAGCCATGCTGCAATTCAATCACAAGCCACCGAACAGCTTTACTCATCTGTTCCAAGCGAACGGCACTGATCAGTGGAAGACCCGTGACAGTAGCTCGTCCAGGCTTTCCATCCACATGCCCTGAAGCCTCATCCACTAAACACTCAGATCCAATCCTTAGCTTCACAGACTCCATATACTCCTCAGCTTGATCACATGCTACTCTAAACAATTCCCACTTTTGCTTAAAGCTTTCAAGAGCGGTATCTGCTGCCGTGCTTTTAAGGGGACCGGAAGATTCTCTGGCTTCAAGAACAGTTGCTGCTGCAACAACAAAATCTTGATAGGCACTATTTAGAGAATCAACCACACTGTCCATCGAGCCTGTTTATATATGTTAAACAAAGAAAGTTATGATTCTTGTAATGTAGACACCTATGAACCACAAACACTGACAGTAGTTCAATTGCGCGCTCACACACACAATAATATCGTAATAATCGATCATCAATCATAAAATTTCATCGTTATTTTTTCAATTTTTCTGCATAATAAAAAAGTAGCGAAATAAAAGAACAAAAAATTCAAGAAAAAAAAATCAGAAATTCTTCCATTTAATCATAATATTATGTGATATGGAAAATTGAGATGGAAAAAAAAATCATAATATTATGTGATATGGAAAATTGAGATGGAAAAAAAAATCAGAAATTCTTCCATTTAATCATAATCTTATGGAAATTCTTCCATAAGATGCTAGTAAACAGAAGTTATTGTTCTGTTATCTCTGCATCTGAGTTTGCAGCATTTCTTTTCTCAAAGCTTCTGCCATATCCTCATTCCCTTGTCTAACATACCCATCAATAAAAGCATCATATATTTCCGAATTCGGTTCAAAACCCTTTCCTATCATCTCAGCCTGAAGATTCAACCCCTCATCCATCCTCCCCTCAACACACAACCCTTTAATCAAAGTCTCATAACTCTTTCCCTTTGGAACCAAATCAAACTTACCAACTCCACTCCTGAAAGACTCCATAGCTTCCTCAACTCTACCATTATCACAAAGCAAGGTAGTCAGACTTGAGATCCTACCCAAGATCGGGGAAGGGTAACAAGATCGAAAATCGGGGGATCGTAACACGGATCGTAAGATCCTACCAAATTTAGATATTCATATATATTTCATATAGATTCATAATATGCATATGAAGCAACATAATTTAGGAGAAAAAAACTGCAAATTACACTAAAATTAGGATCTTAATATAATAAAATTCATAGAAAAACTTAAAACAACTCAATTCAAAACAGTAGGTACATGTAAAAACACAACTAAAAACTTAATGATAAGTGCTTAATTTCCAAACAGTTCTTGTTGGAGTTGATCATAATCACTTAAAGGATGTGTTAACAGAGAAGTGAATGTGAAAAATAGAGAGCAAATGGGGGGGGGGTATTTAACGTGAGGATTATGAATTTGGTATGTTCCATCAATTATTGCTTTGTATTGGGAAGTTGCACAAATGTGGGAGAAAAAACTGAACTTTTTCATATGCCCAAGATGAAGAAAAAAAAACGTGTTTTTAGGGTTTCTAGCCAAAAAATCCCCGGGTTATGTTTTAAAAGTCGCGGGTCACAAACCAGACCCGGGAACCCGAAAAAACAGTGCTAATAAACAGACACGCGCAGAACCGGCGATTCCACCGTTCTTACGCGTTTTCACTACGATCTCACCCGATCCCACCAGAAAACGATTCTGATCACTTTACAGCATGCTAACATGGTGCGAGATCGTAAAAACGTACGATCCTACGTGCAGGATCGCGATTTTGACTACCATGTCACAAAGCAACCTAACCACCATATCAAGGATCAATGCATCTGGTCTGAAATCCTTCCTAAACATATCCTTATAAACAAGAACAGTAGAATCAACATCCCCAATACTACAATACCCTTTAACAAGATGCCCGTAAGTTGAAACAGTTGCATCAATGCCAACCAATCCCATTTCTCTGAAAAATTCCTCACCTCTTCCAACATCACCAATCTTACAAAACCCACCAATTATAGTATTATAACTAGCCACATCAGGCTCAATTTCTTTCCACAACTTCACACAATCTTCCATCCTCTCTCCATCACAAAATGAAGACATCAATAAACTATAGCTATAAGCATTAGGATTACAATTCATTTCCCTCATTTCTCTCCAAATTTCCTCAACCCTCTCCACCAAACCATTTTGATAACAACACAGCATCAATGTATTATAAGTATGCACATGAGGGTTAACAACTCTAAAACCAGAACCCGTTTTCAAAATTTCACATTTTTCCTCATCTAATCTAAAAAACTCTCTGTAAATCTCATACCCTGAATCCACCCCAAATTTTCTACAAACCCTAGAAATCAAAGAATTCAATGTCATAACCTTAGGGCTAATACCACTTGAAAGCAACATTCTAATAATTTCAACCGAAGCATCAATTTTTCTTGATTCCAAACACGCTTCAATCAACAAATCAAACACAAACGGAGCAGATCCACAATCACGATAAGAATTAACAAAATTTTCAAAAAGCTTCAACGGCGTGGAATGTTGGTCGTGGTTGAGAAGTGTGGTTCTGATGGTATTGTAAGCGTGTGAGTAAAGACGGCCACGTGCGAGGATGTGGATGATAGTGGAGTAAGAAGCGAGATTGTGATGACACAGAGATTTGGATTTTGTCCATTGGAATGGTGGTTGGGTAGAGGGAATGGAGAGTGTTCCAGCGAGATTTAGAACGTTGATTTGTGAGGATTGAAACTGCGTTTATTACTGCACTTTGTTGTTGTTGTTGTTGTTGTGAACAAGAGGAGAAGAAGAAGAGGGTTAAGGGTTTCAAAGGTTGGTGCAGGGGTTTAGCTAGTTGAATTTGATTCATCATTTGGGTGATACAACTTGGCATAAACACGAAACTACTCCCTCCGGCCTTAAATATAAACAACTTTTACTTTTTTAAATACATTAAATAACTAATGTATCTAGTCTGCAATATAAGCTTGATTCATTAATTATTTAATGTATCTAAAAAGGTGGAAGTTGCTTAAATTTAAAGCCGGAGGGAGGATTGTATTATATCAAGTATCAACTAACTAACTTATAAGCTAACAAGGAAATCACATAGGAAATCTTAAGATGAAAGTAGACTAATAAAACTATGAAAATAGGGCAAATTTGTAACTGACCTGTTGGTTCCTCCTGTACACAAATTGGTATGGAGAGAGAGAGAGAGTTAGTTGAAGTGAGTTTGAGGACGCAGAAAGGGGCGCGTGGACCTATGCTTACGCCGGCGAACAAAGACGAAGAACGCCGGGAGGAACTGGTGGAGGAACAGTGGTGGGAAGAAGAACGCCGGGAGATTTGGATGTGGATGGATGGTCAAAAATGAAATAAAGATATTATAAAAAGGTTGCAAAAATAAAATAAAAATCTAAATTATATGAGTGGATGTTTTCTTGTTTGGTTCCAAAAATAATAAGTATTTCCTCCGTCACAATTATCAATGTCAATACATATTTTTGATCACTAATATATTTAATTATCTATTATAAAAAATTTTATATTTTAAAAATATTTATTGAGAAAAATTGAACATTTTATATTTTAATATTTGTTTTTATATATTGATAAAAATATGTAGTCAAAGTATGTTATATGAATAGTGATCAACATAATGAAATACAAATGGTAGATACTTGAGTCCCTTAACTAAGTAATGTTGGGTTCGATCCCCTAGTGCGTACGGAGAAGCATTTGTCGGTAGAGGTCAACCACTTAAATGAATCTCAGTTACTTCAAGAGGATTAGTCTAGCAGTTGCGCGTGGAAGATACCTTTAGTTTACTAAAAAAATGTTATATGAATAATACGCATGTAATTCAAACAACAGTTAAAAAGGAACAAAGGGTATATTATTATAGTGGAGTAAACTATCATTGTGAGTGAGATTATGAATTTTGAAAAAAAAAATTCTTTATAGTCTAGCGGCGAGAAATTCAACCCAAACGTGAATAAGTGGACATACCGATTTATACATATTTTTGTTAAACTGTGTATAATATAAAATTGTAACATGTGAGATTGGAACTCTAGTCTTGCAAGTAAAATTGAGATAAACAAACCACTACACTCAAGTGATAAACAATATCTTATATAAATTTGTTTTTTAAAAAATTATGGCCCTCCCATAAAAATTCTTCTAGCTCTGCCACTGACCGGGTTCGAATCACGATCTCTGCATAAATATACAATGTCTTTTATCAATTAAACTAGGTTCATGAGGACAACAAAATTTCATAACTTTATAAACGTATTAAATTAGTTCACGTATTTAACTAAACTATATCTATATCTATATATTTTAAAAGTTTATGAGTGAGCTTATGAATTTTGACCGGAGTTCAAAAGCAGATACACTCATTTATTCATCATGGTGAATTTTAACCACTAGATTACCTTACCAAAAAATAAACAAATATTATTATCGCTTTTTTTTTGTACATGAGAGAGGGCTGACGCCCAAAAAAAAAACAAAACTAAACAACAATCAACTTAGGGATAGTAATTCCCACCTCATCAGCTAACAACAAGTCATTAATCTCCATTGGACAATCTTCATAAAAAATTATATCATGATCTAAAGTGCACCCTATATTGGCTAGTGCATCTGCACACTTGTTTGCCTCACGGTACTCATGTACAATTTTCACATTCCACTCATTCATCAAAAGACAACGTATCTTCTTGAGAATAGCAAACCCAGTAGAGCCTTGCAACTTTCCTATTGAAATAACATGAGCAATAGCCTTAGAGTCAATACTTAACTCCACATTTGTAAAACCCAATCAAAGCACTAAACTCGAACCTTGCAAAACACCCCACCCAAAGTTCTGCAACAAACTTGCAATCATTTGCAAGTTTTGATCACTTTATTCCCTACGATTGAGCACTTGCAATCATTTTGGTCTCAAACTTACTAGCAAATTTGGTTGCGAACAATCAAAAGGACTAACACGAGTATAGTTATACCCGTCGTAGATATGCAATTAAATCCATACATAAAGTTATAAAGACATGTTATGTCTTGAACAATACGTTATGACGACAATAGAAGAAGAAAAAAAATAAAGAATGTCATAGTAATATCTCAAATAACAAATATTGAGTGTAATTTTAACACTGACCTAAAGAAAAGAAGGTGCAATTCCAACTAATTACACCAAACAAATTTTAGGCTAAGTGTGTGCTGGATATAAGTTTGTATTGAAAAAATTGTAACTTTTCCTAAAAGTAAAGCAACACTACAAATGCACCTATTTATCAGGTTTAGCAATGTGGGTATCTAGAGCTGCTCCTAGGTATTACTCATTTGAGTATTACTCATTTGAATATTTGGTTTCATGTAATTCCTAAGGACATCCCGGTAAAATTCAGCGATTTTCCATGGTGTTGGAGCTTTTACCAACCCATTTTCATCAACTTCCTTTTGCCCAGCAATCTTGTTATAAAATCGTGCCCACTTGTACGATGCTCGCTTTAGTCGAACACTCTGAGTTCCACCAAGCAGATACTTGATGAAATCCCTAGCTAGCTTTGTAAGTTCCACCCCATTGATGACATAAATATACTGCAAAAGATGTAGGATGCTATCATATCAGACATGGCACATATGATTAACAACATTGTTAATTTTTCAATTTTCAAGGATCCTATATAACCAGGCATTGGAATATGAATGTCCATTGTAAATTGTAATGCAATTTATATTTGCAGTTATTTTCCTTGTGTATGTAATGTATCCACAGAAACAAACATTGGTTTGTTAGCTGCATCACTTCAAGTTTTACCTTTTATTTTTAAAAGAAAATAAAGAAGATATAAGACTAATGAGTAAATTAAGTGAGCTTGGAAGCAAATTGGTTGGAAAATAGAGAGTGAGAGTGTGTACCACAAATATAAAGCCAATTGTTGCGAAAATGATTTGACGGGTCTCATCTGACATCTCACCAAAGCTTCCTTCCTCTGATCCATCAGAGCTGCCACCACCGCCGCCACTACCCCGTCCACCTGGTGGCTTGGACCCACCTCCCCCACTGTATTCTCCCTTTTGTATTTTTTCTTGTAAACTTTTCATAGCTTCCTCGAGAGATTTCCTCTGGGAATCCTAATTATCAATGTTCATGAAAAGAAATCTTAACAACTTATAAGGAGGTAAAGAAAAATTAAGCATTAATAATAATAATATAACAACTGATAAAGGCAAATGCATGCATAGTATGAAAGTGTATTACTATTACCTCATTATTGTCCATCATTCCTTTTCCACCAGCTAAACAAACATGGTGAGGTTTTCGAAATTTCAAAACATTTAATACCGGGGGAGTGGTTGTGCTCTGCCTAACACATTGTAAGCCAGATGACGGTTTTGCTCTTGGGATCAGAAAGGTCCTAGAGTGAGGGTTGGCATTCATTGACAATCCAACTGGTGTAGAAAGAAAATGGTGCGGCTGATATTTACTTGCAGCAACTTGGGTGGTGTTCATCTTTATTGAATATACCGGGCACCACAAACTTCACTCCTGAACATTATCAAAGCATGCTTTAAGTTCAAACAATTTGAGCAGAAATATAAACTGAAAGTAGTGGAAATTTTGTAAAGTAAATCTGAGATCGAATTAATGTTTCACATATCAATCAAAGCAACTGAGTGGCTCAATTAAACAGATAATATGTACCATAGTTTTTTTTTAAACGAAAAATACTAGTACTGTTAGTTTTTATACTGGGGGTGGGATTGAATTCTCAACCTCCTTACCACTCCACTCCTTAATTCCCCCGCCCCAACCACCAAGCCATCCTTATATCCTCTATATGTACCACAATTAACCACAAAAGCCAAGTTATTAAATCAGCAAACTACGAAGTTTCAACTGCAAAATCAACTAAACCAGTACAAGTCATGTAATTTCTCTAAGAACTTCCAAACATAGGGGCATATGCATGGTTTGGTTTTAATGAAAAATCAAACAAGTTTGTTTGATTTTTACCCTCGAAACCAGTTTGTTTGGCTGTAGTCACATGTTTTGAAACTTCTTTCATTCACGACTGTTCTTAAACCTAGTTTCAAACTTCATTATGTAAAATGGACACATCTGCTTATGGACAAATAAAGAATGAACTCATTTACTTGTTTGCTACTCAAATTCTTAAAATCAGAATATTCCAACATGTTTTTAAGCACTAACAGTGGTATTTCAATTTCAACATAGTTGGGGCTTAAGCAAATAGAATCATCTCAGGATAAAAATAAACTAATAATTTGAACATAAACTATCTCAGTTGCATCATCAGTTTGATCAGTGAGGGGACTAATTGTCGTAAATTCATCATAATATAGAGTTAATTTCTCTGGAAACTATTCTTATTCAACAAATTCTAAACAAAATTCAACACTCCACCAATACCATCTTGCTCTCTAGAACTATACTAACTAGTTGCAATTGCATCACAACTGCAATTTATGTTGCCGGGAGGGAGCAAAGACAAGAAAGATGGGTTATCGCACCATCCAACTTCACAAAAAAGCACGAAAGCAATAGATGCAAATTGAAAAATAAAGTGAGATCGTAAAAGAGAGGACATCAATAGGTCAATATGTCCAAAAATTCTTCCAACAATTATTATGAGTAATTCTTTCAGTGTTAAGTGCAACAATAAATATTTTCCTATTTCTACTGCCACTATAAAAGACATGTTCAGCAGAATTAAGAGTACTGGCATAAATTATTAAAGGAAATAATATTTTCTTATTTATTGTTCTATAAAACATTGCCACAAGAAAAAAAAGCAGAGAAAAATCTCTCTAGTTTCTAACAGAGCTGCATGCTCAGCATAGCAGTTCCTGCAAGAGCAAATTTAACTCTTCTAGAAGAAACAAGAAAAGATTCTCCAAGATAGAGTAACTTTCTTTTGATTACTTTGATAATAGAAACTAACAATGGCGTAAAGTTATGAGAAGTTTCTACAAGTAAACTATAACACATGAAAAAATTTGTATGCCATACGAGAGGTATATTCCAAATGAGAAGTTTCAACAGGTAAACAATAACACTAAAAAAAATTTACGCCAAAAAGAGAGATATATAGTTCCGGAATTCAATCACTTGCCTAAAAAAAACTTGTTCAGCCCCTCCCAACTTTATTCTTCCCCTAGGAAATACTTCAAAAACTACATATAAATAAGTACATCTCAAAGTGTGATCTGAAGTGGCCAAAACATAATTAAGATAAAATGGCCACCCTGTTAAACCATCAGTATTTCACCAACAACAGGAACATAAGAAGACTTAGAATAGTTGATGCACATTCGTTACTTAAAGCTAATAACATCTGATCACGTTCTTTATTATAATAAAAACATGTTCGTCTTCTGGAACAGGTATATGGCAGTACCCTTTATGATCAGAAGAATCATGTCATTAAGAAGAAGTAATAATACCCACAAAATGATTAAAGTATACCAATCCTACAGATATTACTTGTACAAAATAAGTGGTCTCCATATTTCAATCAATACAACTTATAACAAGTGATCTTCAAAATCTAATCAATATAACTTCCAATCAATATAATACAAAAGGTTAGACTGGCACGGCATCTAGTATAGTATGACATTTAAAAACAACACATCTTAGGCCCTGTTCGGAGTGGTTTTTGGTTTCTGTTTTGAAATTTTCAAAATCAAAATCTAGTTTCAGTTCAAAATTTCAGTTCTGATCCGAGTTTAAAATTCTTCTTTTTTTCGTTAACCCACTCTCTTAATCATGACTAAAAACCTTTAGTAGAGACATAATTAAGTGCATGTTTGGTATCACGGTTGGTATCACCTTGATTTTGCTGAAGCTACAGCTTAAGCACCTTCCAAAAAAACCAAATGTTAGTTGGTCCTGTGGTGATTGGCGCTGGACTTGGTAGGGAGGATCACGGTTCGATCCCCCGCAACTGCATTTGGGAGGGGACTGAAACCACTTAATACCAGAACTCGCCCCGAACTCTGGACTACTAGGACCCCTTCCCCTAGGAACCAGAGAGTGAAAACCAAAAAGGCACCTACCAAAAAACTCCTCAATAGCATATGTATTTAAACCAAAAACCAAACCCTAATTCAATAAATAAAACTCAAAGCAAGACAAAATGAAATGATCCCAACCAAAAGTTGAATAAATAAATTCTAAAATGGTACCAACCAACAGAGGCAAGAAATTCTTCAAATCATAAACCTAATATATGATCAATAAGTAAAAATTTCAGTGAAATAAGCATGGATAAATAAAACTGTTACAAAATAATCGACCATTTAGATGATTTAGACAGATTATTATTATTATTATTATTATTATTATTATTATTATTATTATTATTATTATTATTATATTTTGAATTGAAATTAACGAAACATATTCCATGATCAAGAAATGGACTTACGAGTATGAATAGAAGGTGAAGAAGAAGTGAAACAGAGGAGATAAGGATTGTCACCAGAAGCGGATTAGCGAAATGATGATACCAAAGATAAAGTGGTGGGTTTAATGGGAAAGAAATAAGTAATGTCAGAGTCTTATTAACGGTAATTATTTTTTGGGCAAACGCTAAATATTGCACCCCTTGCACTAATTAAAGAACTACAAATAATAAAATTATCTTAGAATTTGTGTATCAAATTTTTTTAAAGTGTAAGTTATATTTGTTTCAATATAAAATTTACTATTTTTGGATTTCTTAACTATTGCATAGAGTGCATTGGTTAGCAAAACCCTTATTTTAGTCCCTATTATTTTTTGGAAAATGATAACGAGTATTTTTGGGGCAATGGTTAATAAATATTTTTTTTTTGACGCAGGTTAATAAATATAAATATAATAAAATTATATTAGAATTTGTGTAGTCAAAGTCATAAAAATATATGAAATGTTATTTTCAATGTGAATTTACCACTAGTTTCTTTGGGGCATTAGTTTTTTTTTTTGGTTAAATAGTGGCTAGAAAATTCACCTCGATAAGTGGAAAATTTCTCTATCCCCATGATTATCTATAACCCTCCTACAATTCCAAATTGTCCTTCAATTCGTATCGTAGATCTCGAGCTAAAGTTTAGGATATATAATCTGAAGTTTGTGCGGAGTTTTGGGGGGTACAAACATCAGTTCGGGTCCTAGAACCTGAACTGATGCCTATACCCCCCAAAATTTCACACAAATTTCGGGTTATACATTTCAAACCTTAGCTCGGGATCTAGATTTCGAATTTTGCTTAAGGGGGTTATTCAATTGGGATTTCAATGGATTTTAAAAGACTTTTTTATGATAAAAAAAGTCTTGATGATTTTAAAATACTTTGTGGGATTATATTGATTTTGTGAGATTTTGATAGACTTGTTTAAAAGACTTTTGCTTACTTTTTATAAAAGTCTTGATTGAATAACACAAAATTTGTTTACTTTTTATAAAAGTCTTGATTGAATAACACAAGACTTTTTTATCATAAAAAAGTCTTTTAAAATTCATTAAAATCCCAATTAAATAACTCTCTAAATACTCCCTAAAAGCAAAAACGGTAGTTAAGAGAGGCAAGAGAATAATGGGGGTGGGTAGAGAATATTTCTGATAACTGAGATGATTGGGGTGGGTAGAAAATAAATTCATGAGACATTTTTTAGTCTCTATTATTTCTACCGGTATATTGTTTTCAATATCTAAATTATTGAAAATAATTTATTTTAAACAATTTTATTTTGACAAAATTACGTTTTTGTTTTTAATTTCCTTAAAGTCCATTAGGTTGGAATAAGAGAAAAAAAGTGATCATCAATTTTGGTATTTTATTCCTTCCAAAACAATTTGATCTGCAAAATATAAATACTGGACAATACATGATGGTAAAAAACAAAGAAGCGCAGAACAAATATTTAAAATATTGAACAAATTTTGTTTTGTATGAAGTTTGGTGGAGAAAATATTGTTTTAGTGTTTTAGACAACTTGTGCTGATGAAAAAATGTTGTCCCGTAGTTGAATAAAGAACAAGAACCGATTCATCCTTTGGCTCATAATTTGTCCAATTTTAAAAACAGTTTTAAAATCAATTATAGTACAGATGAAATTGTCTTTGTTCAATTCCTTGTCTTTCTAGCAAATCAAATGCAAGTTAATTTATATCTTAAGTTTGCTTTGTTTTATTTCAATCTTTTAAGTGTTAGATACTTTTATTCTTTAAATTATCAATTTTTGACCGTTTAATCCTCCTATTAGAGACAAAAACATTTTAATATTTTAATTTAAATGATCAAAGTGTTAATCATTTATAATTGAAGAGAAAAAATAAAATAAAAAATTAAGGGGTCAAATTTTCTAACATTTGTAATTAAAAAAACCAAATAAAAAAAAACAAAAAAAAATAAAAAAGCATAAAAGAGGAAAGTAAAAATTAAAATTACTTAACTTTTTTTATTACAATTAATTAAGGAACTAGAAATGCAATTTAACCTTTTTTTTCTACAATTAATTAAATTAACCAAGTCCTAATACTGAAAGCGTTAATGACAAACTAAAATTCATTCACTATATATATATATATATATATATATTCAAAGAATCTGAATGATTATTTTCAATCTTTAGAACATCAGCATAAATAATTTCATCGTACAATATTTGTATTAATACAAACAATCTATATATTAATAGTGCATAAGTCATAGCAGACTTTATAGCTTATAAGCTCGTTTGAGGAAAAAAACTTTGTTTAGTAACTGTAAGGTTATAGCTTATTTCTCAGACGCTATTTCAAGTAGCATTTTAGCTTATAACATATTATCTTTGCTTTCATTTATACACTTATTATTTTTACTAAAATCCAATTTTACCCTCTATTATTATTAATGATGCTGCTTATATATTTATTCTTCTTTAATGGCCAACGACCCAACGTTATCAATATAGCGTTTTTATTTTTTTAACACCATTTATACCTTTATTATTTTTTTTCTTCTTTAATAATCAACGTTATTAATGATGCTGCTTATTTTACCCTCTATTAAAATTTATATACACGGTGTTAAAAAAATTAGTACAACGTTATCAATATAGAAAAGTTTTTTTCTATGGTATGCAAATCATTATACAATCATTAATATAGGTTGCAATTACAACAATATAATTTACATATATGTGTTAAATATTAGATTGTAATATTTATTTTTTTATAAAATGATAAAAAATGAAATTTAAATAAAGTTAAAATCATTTTTATCAAAATAAAAAGTATTTTTTAATAATAATACGTAAGAAAATATATTGAATTGATAAATTAAAATTATTAAAATATAAAATATAATTATTTTCATTATTAATTGATATAAATTTTATTATGACTTGAGAATGTCCTTTTGTGTCATTTATATTTATCAAATAATTAAACCGCTATGCCATCAGCTATAAACAACCTTATCAGCTAATTGCTATTTTTGCCAAACAAACCCATAATACAAAGTAATCACAAGTCACACAACACACCTTTCAAACTTATTTTGAGCTACAGTAATAAAATTCAAACCCAAAATGTTCATGCTCATGGTTTTCTAGTCAATAATATGGTAAGATTAGTGACCTTCACTTTCTCTTTGACATCTGACCAGTTAAAATTTGTTTATAACGGTAAAAAATGTCTTCAATAACATCTTCACCAAAGTGACTAACTAACAAAAGTTCAATCACAACCCTCATGCGTTGAGCCATATATATTGTATCCAAAATCACTTGGTGATTCTGACATTTCAGATTCAAAGTCAAAAGTATCCCAACCATCTTGCGCATTCCAATTTAATTCAAAAATCTCAAATTTATTGATGGTAAATGATCCTTCTGTGAGAACTTCCAATTTCACTTCCGACGGAGATGGAAAATAGTTAAGGATATTGAAAGTATTGAGATTTTTTTCTTTAATGATTCCCTTTAACATACATTGAATAATTTATCTAAAGGTCTCGTTAATGTGAGTCCTAAGACATTATCAGAAAAATTTAAATACTGACGGAATTTCGAGACAAATTTTATTTCATCTCTATTAAAGATAGAAAAAAGTGTTTAGAGACAAAAATTAAAATATATGTACTAGTGACCGATTTAAGAGACAAAAAGTTCTGTCTCAAAAATATTCTGTCTCTAAATCTGTCTCTAGTTAATATATATATATATATATATATATATATATATATATATATATATAATTACATAAGAATAAAAGGTAGACGGGCAACAAGCTGCGCCGCTAGAATTGGAGACAGATGTTAGAGACAGATTTTTATTGTGTCTAATAGTTTTTGTCTCTGTGTCCGTCTCTAATTAGTCAACTTTTATTAAAGTAGTCAAACATCTGTTAGAGATGAAGTTTATTTGTCTTTGAATTAATCTTTCTCTAAAATTCATTTTTAAACGAAATAACATTGAAGATTCATCCCGCCAAATTTTAAACAAAATGATATAATTTAATTTTTTTATAATAATATTTTTAATGTTACAAAACACATTTTCCTTGAGTCACTACTAGAACTTTAGTTATTTATTGTTTGAATCGGGTACCTTCTACACTCAACTACAGAGATTAATCCTTTGAGTCGGGTAGGACCACAAATGGCGGTTAAAGCTCTTCCTCAAGAAAATTAGTTTATTGTTATAGCAATTTAATTTTCAGTAGAATAATTTAATTTTTAATTTGATATTATCAATAAATTAATAAATATTAAATATTTAAATTATTAAACTAATGACATTTTAAGATTTTCTGAATGGCGTGTCATAAAAATAATTTATTAGAGTATGTGACATGAACCTTTATAAAAGAAAATTTGAAAATATAAATTTAGAGGACAAATGTTTAGATAACTAAAAATAAAAATTGAAGTATGATGTTTTCATGCTTTTCTTTCTTTATGCGTGTTTTATGTTCCAACTCCCTTGTGGACCAACACTTGTTTCAATAGCCATGAATATCTTTTTTCCGTTCGTTTGACTTATTCTTTTTTACTTCAAAGGGTGGAGGAAGATCGGTTTGATCTTCATATGGAGAAGGCGTTGAAACACCTTTAGAAGAATAACATATAGTTAAAAGTTAGCATTTTCAGGTGGCGGTTATTACTTGTTAAGTTACTAATTCGGGATGTCCTCTTTAACCGGGGTATCATCAACAATTAAAATGACCATTGTTGTATCTTTTGGGCAGCCGAGGATTAGACTTTGAATCATATTTTTTTCACTTGTTCTTTCATCACACAAGTGTGGTTATCAGTTTTTAGGTGGTTAGGCAGTTCACATGTGCCTTTTGCGAACATCATACAACATTTTAACTCTTCTGGAGGTCTTGTAGAGGGAAAACACAGAAAGCATTACCGTCATATTATTTGGATTGCCACAACTTGGAGCATTTGGTGTATGCGCAATAACTTTATTTTCTGAGAGATTAGTGTTAATGTTAACTCTTTATTGGAATACATTCATTATTTTTCATAGTTTTAGTTTGTAGACAGACTTAGATGTGGTGTAAATATTACTTATTCTGACTGGTATAATTTATAACAATACTTTAGGTTGTTTCGCTAAGGCCTAGAGGATTTGTTTTGTTTTGTAAGGGCTGAGTATGACTCCTTGTACTCCTCTTAATACAATTTTGTTTATTAAAAAAATGAAAAATTGTGTTTGTCTCGTTCCAGTTAAGCGGTGACTTTGTTTTGCAAAAATAGATGACTTTTACTAGCATAAAAACAATAAACAATTTTTTTTAAGGGAGTTAAACAAATTTTTGAAGTATACACATGTCATACTATAATTGGTCTAATAGGAGACCAACACCAACAATATGTATTGTACTGCACCAACAATTTTTTTAAGCTAGTGAAAAAAGTTTTTTTCCTTAAAAGTGGATGATATTTAATTTTGTGTCAATTAAGATATAAAATATTCACCTAAATGAAAAAAAGAGATTTTTTTTTATTAGAAAAAAAGAATATGAAGGATTATTAGAAAAAAATGTGTTGTTTTAGAAAAAAAAGAGGCGCGATCTGTGAGACCTGCTATTTTAAACTCCCTCCGTTCTTTTTTATTTGTTGTTTTAGAAAAAGAAACTTGTTTCAAATTATTTGTGGTTTTAATAATTTAAGGTTATATTTTGTATATTATATCATCCTTTCTATTTTCTTTTTATTAATTAAATTTTATTTAATACTTTTATTGTATCTATATTTTTTTTACTAAACTTGTTCATATAATCTTTTTATTGTATTTAATTTGTTTGGTTCCTATTTTTTGGAAATTGTGTGTGCAAAAAAAAGAATTTATTGATGGATTCAAATTATGGTATAATATATTCCAAAAAAAACCTCTATGTTTGGTTTCTTTAAACAATTACTATGATTTATGTTTCTTCTCTTCTTCACTTCTATTTTTCCTTGGTCCTAAACCTCTATATTTATAGGATAAAATTCTTAGAAAATATTTGATAAGTATCGTATATCAATTGAAATTAATATCGAATAGAATATGATCATACAAATAAAATGGACTTGAAGTTTCATTCTTTAGACGTCTAAAGGGCTTAAATGCAGTTTTGACCATTCTATTTTGACGGATTCGGAATTTCAACCCCCTATTTTTAAACTCGGAATTTCAGCCCCCCTATTTTAGATTTTTCAAAACATTTTCACCCCCAATCACATTTGGCATGTTTTTGCTTATGTGGCAATTGTGATGTGTATATTATTTTATGATGTGGCTAATTAATTTTTTTAATCATTATATATACTTTTAATTTGTGAGAAACCTAAACACAACTTCTCCCTTCTTTCCTAGTCTCACTTTGCCGTCCAAAAATGGAGAATAACAAGGTCTTCATATGTGGTTCAAGTTCAACGGATGTTAGGTATATTTCTTTCTCCAATTTGTTAATTTACGTTCTCTAATTTGTTGAACATATTTTGTGAGTTCTATATATACTTCATGATGATGATGATGATATATATTACTTTTTGACACGATGTTATTCACTAGGAGGTTCTATATATATTGTTTTTGCAAGTTTTATATATATTGCTTTTTGAACAGATTTTGACAATATATATTACTTCATGATTATTTTAGGACTTGTGAAGGTAGGCAGAATGATGATGAATTGGACAAGGAAAACATGGAGACCGAAGATAGTGATTATATTGCAAGTGATGAGGAAGATGATGATGATAGTTACATTGATGATACTAAAGCTGAATGTGTGGATTGGAGTGTTATTTTTCCACCTGAAACACTTTGTTTGGTTAATAATAATGTAGGTGCTCAAGCAATAGATACTCCCACAACTGTAGCTGATTTTCAAGATGAAGTGTATGAAGATTCTGATGAGTTACATACTCCACCAGAGAGTGAAGATGAAGAGCATGGTAAAAACTATCCAAGTTTTAAGATGGATGATGGGAGTATTGGTGCTAAGATTGAAAAGGGATTAAAATTCAACACTAAAGAACAAGCAAAGGATGCAATTAAAGAGTATGCCTTAGAGATTCAGAAAAGTTTACATATCCAGAAAAATGATAAAAGATTCATGGTTGTAAAGTGGGTGGATAAATACCCTTTTCATTTGAGGATTAGTAAGAGGAGTGCAAATGAGTTTTGGCAAATTGTAAGTTTCATAGATGATCAGAAGCATGTAAGGCAGCCTTTGCATACACATGTAGGCCTCTCATCGGTTTAGATGCTTGCTTCTTGAAAGGAGAACATGGAGGACAATTGATGGCAGCTGTCGGTCAAGATGGAAACAACCAGATGTTTCCCATTGCTTATGCTGTAGTAGAAGCAGAAACAAAAGATTCATGGCAGTGGTTTCTTAATTTATTACTTGAAGATCTACATAATGTACAACACAAGCAATATGCATTTATCTCAGATCAGCAGAAGGTATAACATGCATTTGTCATTCTTAATATACAATATTTAATGTTCTCTATTATTTATAATATTGTCTTACCATTGGTGATCATTTTAGGGTTTGGTGCCAGCAATTCAAAACCTTGGTAGTCATGTGGAGCAAAGGTTTTGTGTGAAGCATCTTTATGCTAATTGGAAGAAAAAATATCCTGGATTGGAATTGAAGGAAGTATTTTGGATGGCAGCAAGGGCTACAATTGTACCAGCATGGGAGAGAGCAATGAACCGGTTGAAAGAAATGAATGATAATGCTTGGAAAGATATGAAGGATGTACCACCTACAATGTGGACTATATCTCATTTCAAGTTAGATACACAATCAGGTTTACAAGTTAACAACATGTGTGAAGCATTTAATAGGGCAATATTGGAGTATAGAGACAAACCTATCATCACTCTTTTAGATGGAATTAAACATTATCTCACAAAAAGAATTAGGGCTCAGAAGGATCTCATGCAAAGGTATAGAGGGAACATATGTCCGATAATCCAAAAACAACTTGAAAAGACAAAGAGGGTTGCTGATAGATGGGAACCGACTTGGCATCATGATGATGATTATGCCATATTTGGAGTGACAAATGGTATTGAAACATATATTGTGAATTTAGCCCAAAAGACTTGTTCCTGTAGAAAATGGGATTTAACAGGTATCCCATGTTGTCATACTATTGCATGCATATGGAAACACCAAAAAGAACCTGAAGACTTTGTTTCCTCGTATTATAGGTATAAAATTTATTTTAAATTCATATAATTCATGCTTTATTTATTAGTCATATTCTCATATCATTTTTGTTTCAGGAAGAGTACTTTTATCACTACTTATTCTCATATCATTTTTCCAACAAATGGTCCCCAACTATGGCCTATATCAACAACTGAGCCAATTAATCCACCAGTTGTGAGAAGAGCTATAAGCCGCCCCAAAAAGAATAGAAACAAGGCTAATGATGAGCCAAAGAATCCCCCCCATTTATTGCCCAGAGATCTACAAAATGTAAAAAGTTTGGTCATAATAAGAGGACATGTGGAGGAAAGCGTGCTGGTGTTAATTGCAACTTACTTTTTGTCTTATAGTTTTCATCTTATAATTCTAATATTTAACTGAATATCTTGTTTGAAATTCTAATTTTATACTAGCAAAAGAAGGGAAAAAAGTCCAAGGTACAAGGAGCGAATAATACTATTGAGTGTGGAGTTGGTGGATCAAGTGCTAGAGCAGATGGTGCTAGTGGGTCTGGAGTTGGTGGATCCAATACTGGTGGTTCTGGAGCACAAGGAGGTGATGGGGCTACAACTATTTTAAGTCGAGGATCACAACCTCCTCCAACACAAGATTCCCAAGCATAATCTATTTATTAATTAGGCTTATTTTTTGATTCAGTTGTTAGACATATTATTAAGGCTTATTTTTTATTCATCTGTTAGACATTTTGAGTTGTGCTTCTTTTAGAATTTTTTTTGGAATATAACTATGCTAATGATTATCAAGATATATTCAAATGTTAAACAACTTTTTCGATATGTTTAAATGTTTTTTAAATGGATTTTTATGGTATTTTTCTTGTTTTTTTAGTATTTTCCTTGATTTTTTTTTATTTTTTTTATATTAATTTATTTATAGATTTTTATTTATTTATTTTATATTTTTTTCCCTAATTTATAGCATTTTTTGGATTATTCTAATAATTTTCAAAGAAAATAATTAGGTGGATAAAAATAATACACATGTGTCACAAAAAAATAATAATATACATATCATTATTGCCACATAAGCAAAAACATGCCAAATGTGATTGGGGGTGAAAATGTTTTGAAAAATCTAAAATAGAGGGGCTGAAATTCCGAGTTTAAAAATAGGAGGGTGTTTACACTGATTTTTGGTAAACAACCGCTAGTTTGCAATGCTTGAGAGACCAACTAGAGAATCTCGGGACATGTTTGTGCATTTATTGTTCAAGTTTGAAAATAGCAATGTTCATTAACGCAAATGAACAAGTTTGTTTGTTTAAACTAAAGTAAATGACAAAAAGATAACTTGCTTGACAAGAAAAGTAAAAATACTCAAAAATGAGTACGTATTTGACAAGGAAAAGTAAATGTTTCAATGAATTAAAATGAAAGAAATGTAAATGAAAGCATGTAAATTGCATAAGAATATAAATTGCATTGAATCAAAAGAAAGTGATCACAAGAGCATACATTGTTTCCTTTTGTATTCCTTTCACTCGAACGCTTGGGTACTCAGAACTTGTAAGGATTTTCAGTATGTAAATTTGTGATATGATTTACAACAAATGAACTAGTATTTATAGATAAAATCTAAGGTTGTCTAATAACGATTAAATAACAACCATTTGACAAGTGTCTCGCCACACAATCTTCATTCCTGAATTCCAATAGTTGCCAAGCTTGAATGAAACGTTGCAATGGTTTGAATTTTGAATTTGAATCTTCTGACATCTTTCAACCATTTACTAAGTTAAAACTATGGTTCGAGTTCGAGCCACTCGAATGGTATAAACTCGAGCCAAGTCTTAGAAACTTGTGCATTTTTCTAAAGTCATAAATATTCATCTGATTTGACTTTTATTGAAATTATATATTTAATTTTGACCTTTATATTTAATTAATGACTGGAAGACTAAATTTCCATAATTAAAGGTATATTAAATATATTCAGAAGAATATTTTAACTTTATAATTTACTTAGCCAAAATATTGGCGAACAAATTGCCCCCAAAAAATGCCAATTTCGAATAGAGTAATTCGAATGGAGAAGTTGGCGTTTTTTATTCCACATTAATTGCATGTAATGGTAATCATGACTGTAAGTGTCAGTGCGTTCTCCCACTACTGACACTACTTCGCTTTTTCAGTCATCATGGGACACGTGGCGAGTGCGGAAGTTGAAAGAAAAGATGAATTTCTTTTCCATTTATTTTATTCTACTGAAACCAACACTATAAATAGTCAATAGCCATCATTCTAACACTTTTCTGCGAATTTCAACTCAGTTCTTCACATTTTCTTTGCATCTTCATAGCTTTCGTTCTAGATCTTGCGCCATTTCATTCTACAATCTGTTCGTTTCAAACAAATCGTTGTTTTATCGTTTAATCATCTTCACCAATCTCAGATCTATTCGTTGCATTAGATCTGTGTTTTGATCTATCTCAAAACCTAACCCTTTTTCAATTGTTCATCTTCTTTGAACCTTCTAATGGCTGATCAACAAGAATTGACTTCTGTTCCCTTTGCTGGAAAATGGAATCAAACCATTGTTAAATCTAATGGGGTTGAAGTTGTTCCTGAACCTCATGGGACTAACGCAGAACAGACACGATGGGAAGATGAACTGGTCATTCCTTTCTATATTGCTGACAATGTCTACGCGTTTGGAGGTCCATTCCCAGACGAAAGCACCCTAAAACCCTCGATTTCTGAGTTTTTTCCCATGCGCAAAACATGCGAACCCAAAATCTTTAGTACTGACCCTTTCAATTTTGCTTTTCTTCGAAAGCCTCATAACATGTGGAGGTCAGCTCCAAATTGCAATAATTCAGATTATATCGAGTAGCTTGCTCGAGTCGAGAAAGACTGGGGCTCCTTTTGGCAACGCTCAGGAATTTATGACATCATTCAACTGTCAAAGTTTGGCCCTGCTTATCACTATGAAATGCTAACAGCAGCCATGATGTTCTATGAGAGGAGCACCCACACCTTCCATTTTCCTTGTGGAATGATGACACCAACTCTGCTCGATGTAGCAGCAATCACTGGCTTGAGACCAGAAGGTGAGACTTTCGATCCAGCCAAATCGAGTGAAAATGTCTACTTCAAACTCAATGCTGCAGCTTTCTCCAAATTCATCGAGGAACATCAGGATGAAAGTGAAGTATCTGCTGAGGAACATGTGGCTTTCCTAACCTTGTGGTTATGCCAATATGTTTTCTGCTCGAGATCACTTCAAGTGACCCAAATGTACATTCCTTTAGCAATCCAAATTCATGAGGGTCATGGATTTTCACTTAGTCGTCTGCTCTTGGGTGTTCTATACGAATCAATGGGCGAATTCTGTTACAACTTGAAGAAATCTAAAGATGGAGCGCCCTTCCCAGTCTCAGGACCACTCTGGCTCCTGCAATTGTGGCTGAATGCCTCATTTACTAGGGAAATGGGACTAAAGATCCCCAAAAATTTCAAGGATGATGTGAACAACCGTTCCATCGAGGGAGTTAGGTTGGCTGTACTAACTTCCAGCTCGAATGAGACTGACCCTCAGGAGCTCTTCATTAAGTACATGAAGATTTTTCTCAATTTCAACCAATTCTACCACACCATGCTCCATTTGTCAGCAGAAAAGTAGGACCAGCTTGGCTACAGGATGAGTTCCCAGCCAATAACCCAGACAATGCTGATGATGTGAATGAGTTATGGCAGCATTACCTACACCCAACCGTCCTTAGTTGCAGGATTGGGTCAAAATCGAACCACTTAGTCTTGGTTGGGTACCAACCAAACTTGGTCTCGAGACAGTTTGGGTTATCTGAAGTTTTTCCCAAGAGTCTGTTCGAAGGAGAAAATAACATGGTCATTGGTAATGAGGTCTCCAAAGGTCTTTTTGCCAAATATCTCAAAAGGATGGGCAATTTTGCTTATAATGTCAATCCCATCGAATTCAACCATTCATACTATTGTACTGAGAAATTCCACAACTGGTAGGACAATCATTACAATAAATACATTGTTGGGGATGTTCGATCGAACATTATCAGGCTAAACAGTGGGTTTATAAGGCAGCAAATCCATGACATACAAGCACAACATAAGAATAAAGGTACGTTGTTTCAACAATAGATGCCAAATTATTTATTTCTTACATTCCCTTTATTCGAATTCTAATCTGTGACCTCTTTTTTAGGGAAAGAGGTGACTGGAGGACCATCACAGCCTACTGCTCGAACGGTAAAGCCTAAAAGTAATAGAGGCATTCACCTGGCTGATGATGAAGATAGAAGACAAGCTGATGAAGAAGAGAGAAGAAAGGAAGAGACCAGAACCAAAGGAAAAAACAGACAAGGTAAAATTTCTCACCTTTTCTTTTGATTCGAGCCATACCTAAACATTCTTTCTTCTACACTTGTGCTAGATAATGAGAGATTAACACACTACTAGCATTGTTAGGCCTTCCAAAGAAAACCAACTTCCACACATAATAGTTCATGAAGATGAAGTTAGTCATTCGAAGACCCATTGTTTTACTAAGCTCTCTTTTCTTCATGCTTTATTGTTCTTATGTTTTTTACTCTTATTGTAGGGAACTGAACATGAAAGACCTTTGAAAAGGAAACATAAGCATATTACCTCAGAAGGTAATAGTGCTCCAAGCAACACAGTTGCAGCAGATCCTGCACCCCAACAATCCAAAAAACACAAGAGTCAGAATAGTAAGAAGACTAGTTCTTTGAATGTTGAGTCGAGCAAGGGACATGAAGAGGAGAAGGGCGCTGAGAAAGCATCATAAGACTCTACAGTGGTGAAAGAAGTAAAGAAGAAGAAGAAGAAGAATAAAGGACATTCTAAGCCTTCCAGATCTTCTAAGTCTGATACCACCAGCACCGCTCGAGTGGATCATGACCTCACTGTGGAGGATGAGGACAACGCTGCAAGAGTTATCAATGATGATGCAAATAATGAAGGCAATCCTCCACTTTCTCCAGTGCTAGAACAAATTTCTCCAACTCCTGCTCTCGAGGGAACAGAAAATTTAACCAAGGCTGAAAATGACAAGGTAAGTCATTTCTTGGTTCATATGCTCGAATGAACATGTTAACCAATTTCTCAATCTTTACACATTATATTTTTTATTTTATTTTAGAATAAAGCTGCTAGTGAGCCTTCTGCTGGGAAGAATAGGAGTCCTTCCCCAATGGAGAAGTATATTGGAGCTAAGTATGGCCAGGTAATCATATTTGAAATCTTTGCCAATATATTCAACATTTTAATCTTGGTAGTGTTTAATTATATAAGTGTTTTTACTCCCAGGTTAATTCGAGTGTTCAACCTGATCTTCAACCTAACATTGGTCCCCTTGTGTATATGACTCAAGCTGAAGCCAACATCATATTCGAAAGGGAAACAGGACCAGTCAATTGGACTAGCAAGGCTGAGACAAAGTTGCCAACTCCAACCCTAAGTATAGCTTCGAGTGATTCTGCTGAAGAGGAAGAAGAAGAATCCATTGAAGAAGGGGAGGATGTTGATGGGGATGAAGATGATAGTATTATCAAGGAAGCTAAAGCTGGTGGTCCAGAACTATTATCAGTTTCCTCTACTTCGAGGCTCTCAACCAGTGCTGGCGTTCCAGAAGTGGAGTTTGCCAATATGCATAAGACCAACCCAGCTGCTGCCTTGGACCTTCTAATCCAATCATCAAAATCTTGCTCTTCGAGTGACAAAACTGATAGCTCTACTTATCCCTCCAGCTCTACTGCAAAGGCCAATGTTGAGCAGGATTCCTTGTTAACTAAGCTCAAATTTGAATATGGCTTGCAGAATGTATTGGCAGACCTCGAAGAGAATCCTTCAAATGCTTTCAGCCACTTAGCGTTTCTACGCTTATTTCATAACCCTCATACTGATCCTTTGACTCTTTGCAAAGTTATGCAAATAGAGAACATGATCGATCAGTATGCAAAGGTGGTACAAAGGGAAAGAGGTAACTTGGCCAAATTGAATAGCCAAAAGCATGCTCATGCTGCTTTATTAGCCAAGGCTAAAGAGGCACACCTCGAGGTTGCTAGGATTCGGAAGGAAGCTGCTGAAATTCAAACCCCAAGGCTCCTTACTTGTAGAAATAACATTGCTGCTTGGGAGGCTAATGTAGCTGAACTTCAACGCCAAATCGAGGAATATCAGGCCAAAATTGTTGCAGAAAGATCTGCTCAAGCGGCTATAGAAGAAGAAATTTCTCAATCCTTTCAAGCTGATATTGATGCCAAAGGGAGAGAAAGGATTCGAGCTTTTGACGATTCTGCAGTCATTGCTGCTGAAGTATAGGAGCTCGAAGACGCCCAACAAGTGATTGAGACTGAGAAAATTTCTATTAAAGCCTTGTATCGAGAAGTAGCCATTACCTTGTAATTTTTACAATTTACTACTCATTTGAAACAGATGTTATTTGTTCTACTTTGGTTTGTACTTTGACAATGCCCTTTTGTGGCAAAATTTATTTTTTATATTTGCCATATCTCTATTCGTCCTAAGTTTTATTCTGCACTTATGTTTAATTCGAGCAAAGCTGGTTTATATTTTTTCAAATATTTACCATTTATTCCCAACACATGTTTTTCAGGACTTAACTCTTCAATTTCATAAGCACCATTTGAAAAAACTTGAACAATTTTAAATGGACCTTCCCAATGAGGTGACCATTTGCCTAAAACTCTATCTTTTTTATCCATAGGCAGGATAACTTTCCAAACTAAATTTCCAGTTAAAAGCTTTTGACTTAACCTTTTTATTATAGGCTTTGGCAACTCTATCTTTTTGCCTAGTCATATATTCTAAAGTTTGTAACCTTTCTTCATCCAAATCAACTAACTCATCTAACATCATTTCCCAATATTGGTCATGTGGTATTTCCATCTGTCTTTGTATTCGAAATGATTGCATATTGATTTCAACAGGTAAAACTGCATCATGACCATATGTCAATCAAAATGGTGTAGTATTAGTTGATTCTCTAGGAGAATTTCTACATGCCCATAAAACCTGATCCAAAGTTTTATGCCAATTTCTTGGCCTTTGAGCAATGTGTTTTTTAATCAAATTATTGATAATCTTGTTTGCTGCCTCAACTTGACCATTTGCTTGAGCATAATATGGTGTTGAAGTAAGCAATTTGAATCTAGTTTCACTAGCAAATTCTTGCATTTTTCTTCCAGTGAAAACTGAACCTTGATCAGTGGTAATCGTCTCTGGAATGCCATATCTAAAAATAATATAATTTTGGATGAAATTAATTACTGCCTCTTGATCTACATTAGGCAAAGGTATTGCTTCAATCCATTTTGTGAAATAATCAATACCAACTAAAATGTAACGTTGGTTTTTTGATGAAGCAGGTTTAATTTCACCAATTAAATCCAAAGCCCATCCTTGAAATGGCCATGGCTTGATTATAGAATGTAGTTCACTTGCAGGGACATGTTGAATTCCTGCATGTATTTGGCATTCTTGACAACCTTTAGCAAATTCTATGCAATTTTTTAGCATAGAAGGCCAATATAGACCTTGTCTAAACAATAACCACTTCATTTTGTGGCCTGCTTGGTGAGCACCACAAACTCCACTATGCACATCAGAAATTGAAATGAAGGCTTCAGATTCACTAAGACATTTTAGCAACACACCTTCAGTTGTCTTTTTAAACAACTCATTTCCAATGATTACATAACTCAAAGCCCTATATTTAACTTTTCTATCAACTTGCCCTATAGGGTTTTGTAAATATTCTACTATTGGTTTTCTCCAATCACCATCTACCAAGTTATCAATGGTAAAAATGTCAGCACTCTCATATTCTTCTACATTCGAGTAGCCATCAAGAATTGGTGGTGAAGTTGCCCCCACATATTTTGCCATTGATAATTCTAAAGCCAATGGCTAATGAAAACCAATTTTTCTTTAATCTCGATCAACATATTTAAGTTTTCTGGAGTAACTTTGTAACCAGAGGCTATTTGAGCCAAATCATTGGCTTCTTGATTTTGTAGTCTAGGAATATGTTCAAATTCCACAGACTCGAATCGATCCAGCAAGGTACTTGCAATCACAAAATACTTAGCCAAATGTTCTTTAATACATTTGTACTCTTTTGTCAATTGCTTAATTACCAATTCTGAATCAGCTCGAATGATAATGTTTTTTGCCCCCAAGTCTATTAACAGTGCGAGACCAGCTATTAAGGCTTCATATTCTGCCTCATTATTGGAGCAAAACCCATTTATTTTGTATTTAAACTTAGTTGGAATTTGTATTGGAGATATTTTAAAATCCCAATTCCAGTCCCATGTTTATGTTTGGAACCATCGAAATACAAAATCCATGGTTGTGTTTGCACATAACTTAGTGGCATTTCAATCACTGAATGATCAACAAGAAAATCTGCCACTATTTGACCTTTTTTATCTCTTAAATGTTTATATGTTAGTGAGTATTCAGTTAGAGCCAGAGCCCATTTACCAATTCTACTATGTAAAATAGGTTTCAAAAGCATATGTTTAATAACATCGAAATGAGAATAGACATAAACTTCAATAGGCTTTATATAATGCTTAAGTTTGATACAAGAAAAATATAAACATAAACATAGTTTTTCTATAGCACTATATCTAGTTTCAGCATCATTTAATACTCTACTTAAATAATATATAGCTTTTTCAACACCATTTTCATCTTCTTGGGCAAGCATGCTACCAATAGTTGAATCAGATGCTGAAATGTACAACTTCATTGCTTTGTTTCGAATAGGAGGCATTAGCGTTGGTGGATGAGCCAAATAAGCTTTAATGTCTTCAAACGCCTTTTGTTGATCTTGCCCCCAATGAAATTGATCCCCTTTTTGCTTTCTAAGTAGTGGAGAGAAAGGATGAGCTTTTCCACTTAGATTCGAAATGAATCTTCTCAAAAAGTTGATCTTTCCCAATAGGGATTGAAGTTGTTTCTTTGTTCTTGGAGGCTGAGTTTCCATAATAGCCTTCGTTTTGTTTTGATTTATCTCTATGCCTTTTTTATGCACCACAAAACCAAGGAAATCCCCTAGCAGTTCGAATGAATTTGCTTTTTAGTAGTCTTTCAATCTCACTTTTGATCTTTGAGAGGATCCCAGGGTTGAATCTCCTTGGTAATTGTTTGATAGGATTCTTTCCTGGCTTGATTGGCAGTCTATGTTCCACCAATTCTCTACTCAATCCTGGCATTTCATTATAGTCCCAGGCAAAGCAATCTTTAAATTCTTTGAGTAGATTAACCAGCTTCTGCTTCAACTCGAAATCAACATTGGCACTAATATATGTTGGCCTTTTTATGGGGCCATCTCCAATATCAATTTCTTGCAAAGGATCTTGTGCTTGCATATTAGGATTCAAACTGGATGAGTCTTTTTTAAAACCTAAGGGCTCGTCATCATAAATGCAATCTAACCTTTGCTCATTTGGCAATAACTTGCCATTATTTTCATCTATGGTTTCTTCAACCATATTTTGTTCGAATGCAGCCTCTAAGGCCGTTTTGATCTTTTTCCCGGCAATATATGCCGTTATCTTGGCCCAAGCAAAGGGCTCAGACATTACTCGATTCTGCATCATCATCCCATCTAGAGGGTGGGATCACTCCATCTTCAAGAGGGAATTCTTCAATCACTTCCCTTTCCCAACAGAAACCATGTGTTGGATGGAGTTTGACAGAATGGTACACATTATTGGTGGCTCCTCGAAAGCCACTATCTCTGTCTCCACAAGGAGAAATTGAGGCTAAGTTTCTATCAAAGGTTTGTTTTGTAATATGATCCACCTCACACCTATAGAAACTTTGGTCAGCCTCAATGTTTTCTACAATCTTGTCTTCCCTCCAAAGTATTAACCTTTGGTGAAGGGTGGAGGGTACTGCACCCACTCCATGAATCCATTCCCTTCCTAGAAGCAAGTTGAAACTAGCCTTTGATGGCACAACTATGAATAAAGTTGGCCTAATGGTGCTGCCCACAACAACATCCATTTGAATGGCACCAAATGATTTGCCACTTTTTCCCTCATAATTAGAGAGAACTATATTGTGAGAATGCATATCAGTATCATACATTCCCAACTTCCTTAACATGAAATGGGGCATTAAGTTAACTGCAGCACCCCCATCCACAAGGACTTTATTTACACCCACACCACCAACTTTAGCCTTAATGTATAAAGGCTTTAGGTGGTTCTTCATACCTTCATGAGGCCACTCGAATGTAGCCTTCTGTTGCTCAATACACCCATTATTCATAACATAGTAACATACAGGGGTGTAATTATCTAGCTCAGGCTCTTCAAACTCTTCATCAGGGTCTGAAGTGGACCTTTGATCATACTCCCGTGGCAGAATAGACACCACATTGACCAATACATCGAAGTCTGGTTTAGAGCCAGATTCGAGCAGGTCCTCATCTAGAATATCATCCTCCATGTTATCCTCTGGGAATGATAGTCTTTCTTTGGCTGGCCTCTTTAAAGAGGACACCTCCTCGATTACTAAGGTTTTTTCAGCCTTTTTAGGAACAAACTCCTTCTTATTCCTTGCATCACTGTGGTTGCCTTCAGTATATGCAACCTTGGTATTGCCCCCAGCATGGGCAACTTTGTTAGTGCCCCCAGCATGGGCACTTGAATTGGAATTGCCCCCAGCATGGGCATTTGAATGAGATTTGCCCCCAGCATGGGCATTCGAATTTGAGTTGCCCCCAGCTTGGGCATTCTCTCTTTCCAATTTCTTAAGGCGTTGATACCTACGCCACTGGGTTCAAGTCATAGGATTTTTCCCCTTGTAGTTATTGTTATAAGAGTACTTCCTATTTTCAGCATTGTTGCTCGAAGCAACTTGACTCGAACCACCTAAGTCCATTCTTCTCTTTTGATAGACTTGGTGTTGGCCTGATGACCATTGGTTGACAGGAATTCTATTTGAAGGCACATATGTTTGCCTCCTTCCCAGCCTGTCATGGATAGTAGGGCCTTGATTCGTGGCCTTACCCTTGTTTGGCCTTTCAGTAGACCACTTGTTCTTGTTATCCACATATGGCATAATATTTTTGAGGCCTGCAGTAGCCTCCTTGTCACATACAGCACTGCAACGAGGACACAACATCACTTCCTTGTTGCTTAGCTTGCATCTATTCAGAAAATCAATGAGTTCCTCTTCAGCTCGAGGATACACCACTTTGATTTTCTCAGCATATTCTCCCTCAGTAACAGCTCAAACCGGAGAGGCTTCCATAGCATCTATCATTAAGCACTCGAATGGCTCCACGTAGGAAGCCTCAGCCACTTGGAGAGGGTCAGTATCTACCTTCATGGGCTGCTTAGCTTTTTCATCGAACTTCAATCTCCCCTCATCCAATGCTTTTTGCACTAAGTCCCTGAAAACAACACAATGAGAAGTTTTATGACCCAAAAAGTTATGAAATTTGCAATAACCTCTTTTCTTTCTTTGTTCTAAAGCAGGAACTTTTAACCCTTTTTGAACAATTATTTGGCCATCAGTGACCAATAAATCAAAAATTTCATCACATTTGGTGACATCAAATGTGTAGGTTTTAGCAACATACTTTTCATTTTTGGGTTCACTAGGATTTTTTCCATTCGAGGGCTTTAATAATTTACAAGTATAAGGAGGTCCTGGTTTTAATTCAGCCAAGTCTATTTCATTTGGATCAACCTCACCAGTCACTAACTCATACTCATCATCACTCTCATAGTTCCCAACATAGGCTATTTTCTCTTTCTTATGAAACTTATTATTTCTGGCTTTTTCATTTCTAAGTCTTTCAACTTGTCTAACCCTATCAGCCAATTGAGCCATATCCCTGAGATGTTGTGTATCTAATTTCTTTCGAATCGAGTAGTCTAGGCCACCAGCAGCCATTTCTACCAATTCATGTTCAAGAACTTAAGTGAAACATCTAGCTTTAAGAAGCCTAAACCTATTGAGATAGTCATCAATAGATTCTGGTGTTTTACATCTAACACTTGCTAATTCTTTGAGGCTTATTTTTGTTTGACCCATGTAGAATTGCTCATGAAAAAACCTTTCGAGTTGGGTCCAAGTAAATACAGAGTGTGGGGGTAAGGTTGTGAACCAAGTGAAAGCATTTTTGGTTAGAGAATTGGGAAAATACTTCATCCTTAAATTCTCATTATTTGCTATGTCCCCAGCCTCAGTCAAATACCTAGCAATGTGCTCGACTGTAGACTCTGTTGTATCACCAGCAAACTTAGTAAATTTGGGGTTTTCCAACCCCTTGGAATTTCTGTTTGCAAGACAAATTCAGATAGAGGTGATACAAAATTAGGCCTATGCAAACCTACATTTAGACCATTTTGGGCAAGGATGGTTTCTACCAAATTGGCTAAGTTATTTTGCCCAAAATCATTATGTTGAACATTTCTCAAAACCTCATCAGCATTTTGGTTTCGATGAACAAGCACCACTTCAGGTTCAACATTTCTTTGTACAGGTTGGTTAACAACCTGTGGTTCTTGTTGCTGGCCTCGAGTCTCTTCGATTCGATTGTCAGCAACTTGTCCAGGCCTTGGTCTAGGGGCCTGCAATGCTTGAAGTGGTTGTTGGATGGGCACTTGTGCCCCTCCAAAGAAATCAGCAATTCTACCCATTTGGGTAGCCACGGTTTGATAAGTCTGATTTGTATCTCGAATTAATGGGTTGATTATTGTACCCATTTGTTCAGTGAGTAAATTCACCATGTCATAATTACTCTCATCCATTTGTTGCCTCATAGATAAAAGTGAATCTGTAGTGAGAGCTGGTTGGTTCACTCGAACTCTAGCATTATTAGAATTTTGCCCTTGTGGAAAGGGAGACCTCACTGTTATCCTATCAGAGTGTAATGCAGGGTGTGAATACACGTACTGCATCATGGCTGTAGGCATTCCATATGGATAAGATCTTTGGGACTGATACCAACCCCCTGATTGACTTCGAAAGTCAAATGAAGATCCTGAGAATGGGGGTGGAACCCCACCAATAGTTTGTAAAGGCATGCTCGATGTGTTTTCAGCCATTGTGGTTGCAGCATTAGATGTTAATGAGGGCATAGAAGAAGACATAGGAATTGCCTGTGTTGCCCCCACAGATGTTGCATCTGTGGCTGATGTTGTCAGAGCGCTCGAAGCGTCTACATGCCCAAATAATGGGTTAACATCATCAGGATCCTGATTGTTTTGGTTATTGACATTATTATTGTCATTACCATTGTTGTTGTTGTTGCTTGTACTAGCGTTAGTGCCTCTAGGTCTCACCATCTCTGGTTTTATCCTACCACTTCTCAATTGCATGCACTAAACAATGTAATTTTTTGAAAACAACACACAAAACTTTCCAAAACAACAAAGAAGAAAATTTTCAGAAATTTTTTAAGAAAATTTTGAAAATAAAAACGCATAAAACCAGTCCCACCGGGTGTGCCAATTTGTTTACACTAATTTTTAGTAAACAACTGCTAGTTTGCAATGCTTGAGAGACCAACTAGAGAACCTCGGGACATGTTTGTGCATTTATTGTTCAAGTTTGAAAATAGCAATGTTCATTAACGCAAATGAACAAGTTTATTTGTTTAAAGTAAAGTAAATGACAAAAAGATAACTTGCTTGACAAGAAAAGTAAAAATACTCAAAAATGAGTACGTATTTGACAAGGAAAAGTAAATGTTTCAATGAATTAAAATGCAAGAAATGTAAATGAAAGCATGTAAATTGCATAAGAATATAAATTGCATTGAATCAAAAGAAAGTGATCACAAGAGCATAAATTGTTTCCTTTTGTATTCCTTTCACTCGAACGCTTGGGTACTCAGAACTTGTAAGGATTTTCAGTATGTAAATTTGTGATATGATTTACAACAAATGAACTAGTATTTATAGATAAAATCTAAGGTTATCTAATAACGATTAAATAACAACCATTTGACAAGTGTCTCGCCACACAATCTTCATTCCTGAATGCCAATAGTTGCCAAGCTTGAATGAAACGTTGCAATGGTTTGAATTTTGAATTTGAATCTTCTGACATCTTTCAACCATTTACTAAGTTAAAACTATGGTTCGAGTTCGAGCCACTCGAATGGTATAAACTCGAGCCAAGTCTTAGAAACTTGTGCATTTTTCTAAACTCATAAATATTCATCTGATTTGACTTTTATTGAAATTATATATTTAATTTTGACCTTTATATTTAATTAATGACTGGAAGACTAAATTTCCATAATTAAAGGTATATTAAATATATTCAGAAGAATATTTTAACTTTATAATTTACTTAGCCAAAATATTGGCTAACAGAGGGTTGAAATTCCGAATTCATCATAATGGGAGGGTCAAAACTGCATTTAAGCCCGTCTAAAGTAATCACATGACTGATACTTATGAGATCATAACTTCTAATTTATATTTTGGGAACATTTAAATATGATATTGGATTGCATCATGCCAACAAAGTTTAATATAAACAAGTTCTTCCCTAATTTATTTAAATTTTGGTTTATCAACCTAATTTCCTATATAAGCATTTTTCGATGTGTTGTGTACGTCACAATTGCTCCAATATAATGCATTTAAATCGGTCATAAAGAATATTGGGAAAATAGATTTATAGCCCATAAGGCTACTTCTCAAGTGATGAATTAATATTCCCAATATTAGGGGGAGAGATGAGTAGCTGAAAATGTGAACCAGAAGTTCTAATGAATCACTTGAAATAAATTATTATTAGTATCTCATCTTGATCCTCGTATACAATAGTTTGAACTAAAAGTTCAAAAGATAAATCATTTGCAATGTTTATGAAATCAAATATCAATTGCTAATGCTCCAATCAAAATAGATGTTCCTGTTGAACAATTCTATATTGCAAATGAGTTTTAACTATCCTGAAGCGTGGTAGGTCAATCGGTTCCAAAGAATCCTCAAATAAGAAAAGGAGCTAAAAAGAAAGATGACCTAAGTGAGGATATGAAAACTCTAAAAGAGTATTGACATAATTGATTTTAAGTTCCAGAAGAACTTATCAGGTACCTGAAATTTATGAAATAAAGAGATCTCGAAAAATTATGTCATAAATAGAATACGATGGAACCAAAAAGAAAGTCAACGTTGACGATATTCCTTTTCTTATATACAATATAGCGCTATATATGATAAGAGATAATGAGGATCATGAAACAAAGTCTATTGAGGATTATAGACCATGCAATGGTTAGCTATGATTGGCTATATGAAAATACGCAATTGCTACGTATTTAAAATCACTTTGCAAAGTGAAATTTTTTTGAACCAGCAGTCCGTACATCTGAAGATGTGAAAATGATGAGATACGAATCAATTTTTGTGCGAATAGAAGTTTGACTTGTTATTCAAGAATATCGATAAAAGTTTGTCATTGATTGTGAAGAAATATATTCACCTGAAGTGAAAATATTTTTCTTACTTATTAACAGTGTTACGATATATTTGTAACACTTGAAAGGTTCAACTTATTGACAGTGTTACGATATATTTGTAGGACTCACTTTTAGTGATGATTATATGAAACTCCCTGAAGGATTTGATTTCATGAGACATACTATTCAAACTATTCAATAGATGATTTAACAAAATGTATAAGTCTCATTGTTACTCAAACAATATATATGTATATTGTATACTAATTTTAGTGAATATTTCCATGAGAAATATGTTACAGACATCATTTGTCAACTTATAAGAATGGATTTGGAAACAAGTTTGATGACATGAATGTAATCATAACTCCTGAAGAGTTTTGGAAAGTTGATTTCTTATAAAAATTGAGATGAAATATGAAATTCATATTAGTTGTGTGCTCTAGTTGTTGTAAAACCACTCATTATGAACAAACATCTCATTAGAGTTTGAGAAAATAATGATTCATTAGGTGGTCCTGAAGCACCACATCGAACATTATAATACTATCATAACTCTTGAAGAGCTTATGAAATATGTCGAGTACAAAAGAATTTTGAAATGAAATATATCCGATGATCAAAGTTTGTTTGAAATTGCAAACTTAGTACTTCAATGAGGTTTTGTGCATGAAGAAAATTATATATATCAAAGAAGTCGAGCATATAATTTATATCTTAAGGATACGGCAATATCATCCAAATAAGTGGAAGTTTCAGCACTACATCAAGAAAGTTGAGAATTTGATTTTGTTGAAGTTTGTAATTCTTCACATACAACAAACTTGAAGAAGATAATACTACATCAACGACTTCAGAGAAGAGTATATAAAAGGAGATAAATTAAATCTTTCAATAAAGTCTTCATCAAGTAAAGCTTTTGATCAACTATATAGAAGATTAATTGGTCTTATTCGTCTCAGATATAATTGTCTTCATGAGGGGGAGATATAATTGTGTTCTGCACTCTTTTTTCCTTAACCATGGTTTTATCCCATTGGGTTTTTCTGGTAAGGTTTTTAACGAGGCAGATTCAAACACAAAGGATGTTGTACCCTTTTTCCTTCATTAGAATTTTTTTCCACTGGTTTTTTTTTTAGTAAAGGTTTTAACGAGACATATCCTTAATGGACATCCAAGGGGGAGTGTTATGAATATATATTGTAGATGCCCATTAGTCTTGGCCCATGTCATAGGCTCATGTAATCACTTATATATAGACAGTATGTACTATTGTAATGTAACCCTAACCCTAATCCTAATGGTGAATAACATAGATTACTCTTTCTCTCCTTTACATCTCTATTGCTACTCTTGCAACAATTTTCATCTTTTTTTTTTTTAGATTAATGGTTATCTTCATCTTTATAAGAATAAAAACATAAATGATTTTATCATACAATCAAAAACATGTATCACACCAATTACAATCTTTATTTCATTATATTAATACAATATAATTATACAAAGATTCTTATTTTTTTGGTACAATACAAACCATCTTTATATTAACAGTGCTATATAGATTTTTATTTTCACCCGTCATAGCATTCCTCTAATAGCTAAATTAATCACTAGCTAGACAAATAACGCAAATTAACCATAACACACCTTTGAAAATCATTTTCAGCCACAATAATAAAATTCAAATCCAAAGTGTCCAAGCTCGTATTTTTTTTTTGAAAGGTCCATGCTCATGGTTTTCTAGTAAGTAATATGGTAAAATTGGTGAACTTCAATCTTTCTTTGGACATCCGATCAGTTAAAATTTGTTTATAACGGTAAAAAATGTCTTCAATAACATCTTCACCAAAATGACTAACTAACAAAGGTTCAGCCACACCCCTCATGCACTGTGCCATATTGTACATGTATGCATTATCTCTTGGTGATTCCGGCGTTTTAGATTCAAAGTCAAAAGTCTTCCAATCATCAAGAGCATTCCAATTTACTTCAAAAATCTCCAATTGATTGATGGTAAATGATCCTTCCGTGAGAACTTCCAGCTTCACTTCCGATGGAGATGGATAATAGTTAGGGATATTGAAAGTATTGAGTTTTTCTTCGTTAATGATTCCCTGGAGCATACATTCAATAATTCATATTAATAATATTGTTGCTTTATTTTTAAAAAATTTAGACAGTAAATTTTTGGTTTTTGAAACCAACTCATATTCAGATTCGGGTAAGAATTGTTGATTTTTTACTTAATATCAACATAATTTTCCAGTAAACTCAAATAAATTAAAAAATATAGATCTTATAATTAGTATTTTTTGTTTTGTTTTAGTACTAACATGTCACTACCAATGACCACTGAATACTTCTTCAACCACTGACCACCACACTAATCACCGCTAGTCACCACTTTGACAACCTTCAAACACCACTATGACCACCTCCAATGACCACCTATAGCTCATCTCCAATCTAACCACCAGTAACTACAATTATAGCCACATCTCTGACAACCGTCTCCTATGTACCATTGCGGATCACCATTCTATCCACCGCTGATCACCAATCTGACAGTCATCAAATATCATTTTCACTACTAAAAATCATCAACCACCTCCGACTACTACTATGACCACCATTATATTATGACCACCACTAACTACCAATATATCTACCACTTATCACCCCTCCAACAGACGTAGTTGGCTACAACCACCACTTTCGACCACTATTAAATAAATATGTAATGTACTCATATTATTTTAATTTGTAAGCCTAATGGTACGAATTATTTGGATTAAGATATATATTTATGAACAATATTTATTTTTATGTTTGAAACTGATTTTAGTTTTCGAAAGTTTTTTTAAAACCCAAAACAAAAGTACCAATTAAAAGTACTAATTAATTAAAATTTTAATTTCAATGCTAATTAACAACAAATATCATTACTTGCAAAACCATATCATTAAGAGCCATAGTCATGAGTTCCCAAACGTAATAACAACACTCCTTGCGTGATGGATCGTCACTTTTTCTTCCTAAAATTGTGAGAATCATGTGTCCACCTTCAACTAATTCTTGGGCACGACACTTGAGAAAAAGAGAGAAATCTGTTTGAAATTGTTTGTAGTAAGCCTTCACAATATTTGAGGGACTTGTGCTCGCAAGATTAATGTTGCCCTTGTTGTTTTCTACTCCTTCAGGAACCTAGTTAATCATTATTAGTCAACAATTATCAATATATACCACCATCTATATTGGGGTAACATGTTTACTAAATGAGATTTGTTATGAAACCTCTAAAGTGATATTATTAATATATATCTTTATCTTTATCTTTATCTTTATCTTTATCTTTATTAATATAATCTAAGTAAAGTTGCAACTAACTAAGCAAACCCTAATTATGCTTAAGTTGGAACAATTAGGCGCCAACCATATTGGTTTAGTATGGGTTAAGTAATCAACCTATTTGATTTAATATATGGGTTAAGTAATTAATATTATTCTTTGAAACTAGGTATGGTTTATTACCTAGAAACTAGGTACCCGAGTATATAGATATGTGTATTATAAACATCAATTAAATGCTTTGTTTCTCTTCATTATCAATGCATTGTCTTTGTTCACTGATTTCATTTAATTTACTCTATATATATAGTTCTATATGCATCTATTTTAAGTTGGTCTACACAATTGTTCTCTTCCATGACATACAATCCAAATGATACATGAATTGCTCTACTTAGTCGGGTTTGTGTATTTTTAAAGAGAACAAATTGTCATTTGTTACTAACTTAACTTTAGATATAATATTCTCCCTATTTTTAGTCAAAAAAAAAATATATATTCTCCCTATTTTACTAACTACAACTGATATTTCTGCTGGGGTTTATGGTATTTTTTTTACTTTAATAGCTACATGTTTTTATAGTGCTAATTCTAACTTATACATGTGTAATCTCCATAAGCATGTTTTATCCTCTTATGTAGATGTTTTCCTTTGCCGGTTTTGGTGAGAAAGTACTTTCACCAGATTCAAAAGAATTTATTTTGATTGACGTTTCAGAGCATAATTGGTTTGCACGTTGGAATTTGAAGGTGGTGCAACACCATATTTCAAGATTGGGACCGCTTCTGCTCAAAATGGAGTCTATGTGAAGGAAAACCCATCAAGCTTGATGCTTTGTCGAATGGAATAAATAGTGTTATTTTCATTATTTTTTATCGTAATCTCATTTGAGATACATATTTGCGGGTCTATTTTAAGGACTATCTCTGAATTTTGAGGTTGTAGTTTTGGGATAATTATTAGTTTCAATTTTTTTTATTTGAGTTGTATTTAGCCATTTGTAATCTTGCTGCTTCTGTAATGGTTGCATATTGGTTTAATTACAAATTTCTATATCTTATGATGTTTTATTATAAGCTTATATAAATCTCTGAATTTGATCATTTTTGTATTTAAAAAGTACTAATCTTGATAAAATGAGTTAAGTTTGAATCCATGACTATTGATATTTTGAATATTTTTTATCCAACCTCATAGTTTTCTAATTTGAAACAAAATACGTAGAGAAGATAAATTTTAGTTTGTTAGTAGTTCCTGTATTTTTATTTTTTTTATAACTTGCATTTTTATTTTGAAACAAGTACGTCTTTCCTGTGATTTGCATTCCAAAGAATGTCATTATTTGCAAGAGTATTTTTATATAAGCTTAGAAATTGAACTATGCAAAATACAAATGATGAGATTCAACAATTTGATAGGGCTCTACCTATTTGTATAATGCACAAATTAGACATTTTACTCAGACATAGAGAATGGAAATAATTGATATAATCCTAAGTGTCGTTTCGAATAATGACGTGTGTTCAACGCTGGAACAATTAGGTGCATCTGATAAGTGTTCGTGTTTCATAATTAACCAATTTAGACGCAAACAAATTATACTATTACTAAGAAAGCTGCAAACTTAATTATGTGACTCATATTTTCATTATACTTTTTTATTTAATTTAATGCAATGTCCATGGAGAAGATAGCCAGCCGCCTACAAAACATTCTATTGAGTTATGACCAATTAGCCTTATTGAATAAGGTTGTATTTGATGGTTTCCAAAGCCATTAGTATTGCGTATGTGTTTTTCAATGCTATTTGTATCTGTTTATTTCCAATTACAAACCATGGAGCCACACATTTATTATTAATAGGAGTAGCACATTAACAACACCACCATTATTATTGTATGCTCGCGTTTTTTTTCCAATGAGAAACCATTTGTGGTTTTCCAAAGCATAGTCTTTGGGTAGTCCAAATCTATTGTCATTTTTGAAAATGTGGATCTTAATTGTTGCTTATCTGAAGTTCAAACTATATTACTCCCTCCGTCCCAAAATAAGTGTCACACTTGCCAAAATTGTTTGTCCCAAAATAAGTGTCACATGCTATTTATAACATTGATTTTTCCTATTTTATCCTTTAAAACAATCATTAGGTGAGAGAAAAAGTACACTCAAAATTCTACTTTTTAGTATTTCAATGTCTACTACCAATAAAAAGAGAGGGTATTTTAGTAAAAGTCATATTCTCTCTCTTTCTTTTACACACTTTTCTTAAAGTGTGTGATTTGGTCAACTGTGACACTTAAAATGGGACGGAGGGAGTAGTATAAAATTAAATGACAAGACTTAGATATTTTTTCATAGTTATCTAACTTCTACAATACTTACTCCATCCATCCCATATTATAAGAGGAAAAAAAATTACACTTATTAAGAAAAATTAAAATATAATGATTGAAAGTATGTTTTTTTTGAAAAAGGTCGTATAGAAAGATGTAAAAATTATTTTTATTAGTTATTGATTATAGAAAAAATAAGAAAGAAAATAAAATTTTATTGAAAAGAGAAATACTTGTGGCATTTCTCTTATATTATGAGACAAAAAATAGACTTTATTTTTTCTCTCTTATATTATAAAACAGAAGAAATATATTCCAAAATATTTGCTCAGCAAAATTTGCAAACGAAAATCACTTAGGAATGACTTCAATTTGAATTTGAATATAATACATATTGCTTACTATAATTTGCATACATATATGACCCGTGCGAATGCACGGGCATGCGATCTAGTAAATTTATTAATTAACTAACTAACAGTTGATATTATTCATTTTACACTCTAAAGTGACCACATACTTTATAAACAAATAGTAATCCGAAATAATAAGAATATGATGAAGTATAAACAAACCTTAGATAGCCAATGAAGACTATAAGAAGAATGGATAAAATGCAAACTTTTATTCGGAAAAATTCTGCCATAAAAGGAACCAGGAGCGCCTATTAGAATTTAGGAGGCCTATACTCAACCACAAAAGCTAGCTTAAGAGTTGAGGTTTGCACACATTTATAAAGGCTATCTATGCCATATCTCTAGCCAATGTGGGACTTCTAACACACCCCCTCACGTCCAGAACTGAATAAGCTGGAACGTGGAATCAACAATAATGGGTGCCCCAAATATGGGAGGTCTCCACAACAAATAACAAATGGATTTAGGATAGGCTCTGATACCATATTAGAATTTAGGAGGCCTATACTCAACCACAAAAGCTAGCTTAAGAGTTGAGGTTTGCACACATTTATAAAGGCTATCTATGCCATATCTCTAGCCAATGTGGGACTTCTAACAGCGCCAAAGAAGTAACAGGAGTTTATTTCAGTTTCTATTTCATCACGTAGTTTTTTCTTGAAGGTGTCAAGGGACATAAATAAATTGTTGAAGTCATTCCCCGGTAAATCATTCATAAAAACTTTATATTCAGGAGATTTATGATTAAGTTCTCGACAAAGCTTTTCCACAACCTTGATAATTTCAGAGATCACCAACAAAATATTTGGTCCAAAAGAACAACCCAAGTCTGCAATTGCCAAGCTTTTTGGGAGTGTGTTGCAGTACAAGTTGGTTATGGCTTCGTCTCTTAAATGTTTTGTCAATGAAATCACCTTTCTCTGTATATTCATAATTGATGCATAAAATTCGGAGCATAGTATTGCATGTCTTCTTATAATGGCAAATGGCAATAATCAACAATAAGATAACATTTATAATAAGTTGTGTAGGTCCATAATTAAACTTTGATTAGTGTCAAGAAAAAATAAAATTACACTTTGATTAACTAATTGTTGGCATAGCAAGTTGCATAGTATTACTATATAGTATGTACCTGAAGTAAAGAGTTGTTTGCATAGCTTGCTTCTCCATCGCTTCCATTCATGTGTAGTATCTGAGATACTTCCATTCTTGTTTGCTTATTTTGTCTTTCTTTAAAAGTACTTTTGCTTTTATTATTTAACCCTTGCCACACACTTGTATATATGCATATATCTAGCATGTGATCTAAGATGCATATATATAAGATAAGATGCAAGAATTAGGTTGGAACTTTAGTACACTCACATTATTCATCTTTAAATGTTGGAATCTTTTCTTGTTAAATAATTTGGTGGTTATAAATTCTATCTTTAAAGTGGATAAGAGAAATGATCAAAATTCAAACTCTAACATCTTGCATATATAATACAATGTCATACTAGCTGAGTTAAACTCACGGAACTAAAAGGTAAAATTCTCAATAGACTATTTAAAAAAAAATCATTTACATCATTTTAACATATATTCATTGTTGATGTCTAAAAATATCTGATTCATCAAAGCCATCGAGACCTTATTGTTTTTAATAAATTTTAATTGAGGGTGATGCTAGGCATATTGTGGTTTTTTTTTTGGACTAAAAAACAACAACATTATTTATTCAAAATTTATAGAGTATACCTATCAATCGAAATTATTACGTATTTAAATTTGTTAAAAACTAATAAGAATGAATTTGTGAACAATCTCACAACATCCGACTTAATAGCATAAAACAACCTAATATCTATGACAAAGCCTATAATTGATTTGAAAAAATTTAAATGTCCGCAATAGGGGTGGAAATAGGCCAGGCCGAGTTAGGTTTTGCCAAGAGTGAGCCTGACTTGTCAAAAATTTAAAGGCCTAAGTCTGGCCTATACCTTGTTATAAGCTTGATTTTTAGGCTTGCGGTTGGAAAGTCTGGCTAGACCTGTTAGCCTGTTTAAAAGTCTATTTCATATGAACTTTTTTAAATAAGTAATCATATTATATTTAAATAGATTAATCAACTAATTCACCAATGAGATTAAAATTTCTTTTGATATATCACATTATACTTTAGAGAATTTAACTATATAAACATCATATTTCAATTCTAATTTATAGTAATATATTTATAAATGCAAAAAATTAGTTTATTGTAAAATTCGTAGAATTAAAATTTATTTCAAAATTAAATATTTAATATTAAATAATAAAAGTATTATAAATATTTATCTAAATAGATCGACCTTGAATGGTATGTAGTCGGACCTATTGGGTTAAATAGACTTATAAAAAAGTCTTGACATGTTGTATTCAAGAAAACAACCTGAACATTGACGATATTAAAGTTATTGAATCTGCACTAAATTTGAATCGAAACAAATCTGCTAATCTAAACAAAATAAATATAATGACGTACTAAACGAGAACTCAAAACAAACACCATCCTAAAATTCAAAACAAACACCATCCTAAAATAGGTACATATTACTTATTTAAATAAATAAAAGACAATCATGAGTCATATTTCCGACGCATTCCAACCGCATTAGATTTTATTGGTAATTTACATAGATGGATGTAAAAAGTGTCCCACAATCATGAGATTAAAATTCTTTTTGATATTTCACATAATACTTTAGAAAATTTAACTATATAAATATCATTGTAAAACTCAATTAAATAATTTAATATTAAATATTAAAAATAATAAAAATATTATAAATATTTATTTAAATGGGTCGGCTTAGTAGGCTTAAAAATCATTTTTCAATGGCATGTAGCCTAACCTATTTAACTAAATAGACTTATAAAAAAATTTGGTCTGCTGTATTTAAGAAAACGGTCTAGCCTGACTCGATCCTATATAGACTAGGTTATAGGCCTCTATCTGGCCTATTCTCACCCCTAGTCCCTACTCCTTAGAAAAATTGGGCATGGATTCAATAATAGCATGAACTCCCTTCGTTTCAAAATAAATGTCGTTTGAATTACGTGCGCACTATTTAATTTATAATATATTTTGACCATATATTTTGAATAATATTTAAAAATAAATATTAACATATATGATGTTGTTCAATTTGTTTCGATGAATATTTTCAAAATATAAAAAAATTTAGAATTTTTTATAATACATAATTATAGATATTTGTGATCAAAGATTTCTATTGACATACGTACACTAGTCTATTGTGACACTTATTTTGAAACGGAGAGAGTATATTGTAAATGTTTATGAGTCCATTTGTTTTAGCTTATGTCCTTTTTTTTAAATGATTTTTATGATAATATATATAATATTTTTATACTAGGAACAAATTAGTCATAGTCAAAAGAAAAAAAAAAAAAATCGTTGTAATAGGACTAATTTATCTCAAGTATAAAACCAACTTCTTCCTAATTTGGACACAAAATCCAAATTTTTCATCCTAATTTGTACCTCAAAGCTGAAGAATAAACTCTCAACCAAGGGACCTCTCAAAAAGCAGGCAGACATTTCTTTCACTCTAACATTTTATTTGGAAATTTTTATTGAAATCGACCCCTTCCTAATTTAGACACAAATCCAAATATTTCTTCCTAATTTCATACCGAATACCTCAAAGTTCACGAATAAATTCTCAACCAAGGGAATCCTCGAAAAACAGGCAAACATTTCTTTCATTTTAACATTTAATTTGGACATTTTTAATGAAATAAATATCTTCCTAATTTTTAATGAAACATTTCTTTCGGTTCCAACTATCTAACAAAGTTAATTGTGCTGACATGACACCTAGAGTTGGGAATAAGTCAGGCCAAACTAGGCTTTGGCAGGTTTGAGTCTGGTTTACGAAATTTTTTTAAACTTAAGTTTAGTCTATGACCTATTTAAAGTTAATTTTTTTGGTCTGACCTGGCCTGACTTTATAGCAGGGACGGATCCAATTTTTTTTTTAAAAATAAGAATGATAATATTTATAAATTATTTTAAGTCATTCTATATATATATATATATATATATATATATATATATATATATATATATATATATATATATATATATATATTCATACAAATATTAATGTAAATAATAATTTTGAGTTTTTTATCGATTAGTTTTCGGTATAGATATTTGTTTAAGTATTAGTGTAAATATTAATATATAGTTTATTATTTGTAATTTCAAATCTTCCATTATACATATAGAGTATTATTTTAAGTTATATAGTTTAATTTAAAATAATCAACTTTGACTTTGCTTGTCAAAATAGTGGACAACTAATTGAATTTGTAGCATGGAGTAAAATTAACAAATGAACTAGCATATAAATAAGAAATGACGTAAAAAATATTAATTAATATTTAATTTTTTCTAGTAAGATAATATGGATAAAATTTGAATAAAAGTTATTAAGATATAAGTTAATTGAATTAGATTATTAAAGTAAACTATAAGCTAGAATAATTTTTGGTTCTATATATTTTGGCTTAAGGTGGATTCTTGTGAAGTATCAAACAATAGTGATATCATTGATATATGATTTAGAAGATATTCAATAAGTTATATTATTGTCTTTTTTTAATAAAAACTTTGCGATTTTTTGAATATAGTTTGTTGGTTTATTAATTTTTTTCTTTCTAAATTACCAAAATAAAATATTTCTTATCACTAATACATAAATTTTTTAGCCACATTAGTAATTGATGTCCAGGTCCGTCCCTGCCTTATAGCCAATATAAAAGCCTAAATTACATAAAAATTTCAATTTTTTTTTATTTTTTTATATTATATATTTTTTTTAATTCGCAATATAGTCTATTTTAAAGCCTACATTACATAAAGGTTTCTAATATATTCCATATTACCTATTTTTTTTTAAATAGATTAAAACATAATCACAAGCAATTTTATGTCTTAAATTATTTTTTATTTTATGTTTATAAATTATAACTATAGGATATAAAAGTAAGTTTTAATAGTTATGTATATTTTTATATGTAAAAAAACAATAATGTATATATAGGCCGGCCTATTAGGCTTTGTAGGCTCTTTTTAAAGCCTAAGTCTAGCCTATTGAAATAAAATAGGCTATTTTTAAAGCCTGAGCCTGATCTTTTTAGTAAATAGGCCGGCCTGACCTGAGCCTGTGTAGGCTAGGCCATAGGGCCTTGTAGGCCGGCCTGGCCTATTCCCAACCTTATGACACATTAATGCACACATGGTAAATCTCAGGTACTCTCGCCGTTTCAAAACTATTGTCTCTGTTGACTTTTGAAATTTATTTTGAACGTATAAAGATTATTAATTAGCAAATAAAATCTTGTTTGATTTGTTTCAATGAATATTTTCACAATATTAATTTTTTATAATTTTTCATAAAAGAAAGAATGAAGGTTGTAGAAGAAAGGAATATAAGAAGAAGGTTGAAGAAGACACCCCTTTTATTTTTCTAAGAACAAAATTTATTTAATCAAAATCGTAGAGTACATCAGATTGTACAAATTCAAAATTGTTAAAAACTAAAATGATGAATCAGTGAACAAACTCACAACATCTAAGTAAATAACATACAACGGTAAAGTTCCTACAAATATATATATGACAAAAAAGTCTTTGAAATACCCATAATGTTTCCAAATCTGTAACGTTACCAATATTAAAATCATTGATTTAATTTATACTGGATCGAATGTAAACTGAGAATTTGAACAAAACAATCACCGCACAAGTTGGAAAAGCAATTTCGTGTCAATTTTGTCTCTCACTTTTTGTCCTAACGCTAGAGGCTGACTAAATTTCAATTTAATCTCTAAGATTTGTCACATTTGCGTTAACATATAAAGTCAGCATAATTAACACTGTTAGTTAACTCAGGATAACAGAGAGACTAACTTGACTAACGTTTTGCAAACCGAGAGACTAATGTGAAATTTTGTTAATTTAGAGGGCCAAATTGCTATTTCATAAAAGTCAGAAATCAAATTGGGCATCTGCTCTAATTTAGACACCAAATCCAAATATTTCTTTCTAATATTTTATCGGTGTTTAAAATCGAATACAATGATGAATAACATTTACCTCATTTAAAATCTTACCAAGTAAAATTTTAAAAGAACAAATTAACAATTAAATAGAGAACCAACAATCCAATATCAACGTTGTTGAAAAACCAATACCAAAAAAAGATAGATATATCCACGTAGAAAAAAAATGAAGACAATAGATCAAGAGCATAGATCACAATTATCACCATCATAAAAATTACTACCAACATGCCTAATAAGAAAATCATTTTGAACCACAAAAATAAAACCCAAACAAAAATGTACCAAAAAATAAAAATAATACCCAAACATAAATGTTACTAGGTAGTTATGGTTTTTTTTTTTTGTCAATAGTTTTTTATTAGAAATTCCACTTTAAGATTAATAAATGGATTGTTCGGAGTCTAAACTTCGATCTCTACATATAAAATACAATGTTCATATCAACTGAATTAAACTTACAATACTTAATTATGGTTTTCTAGTCAATACTATGTTAATATTGGAGATCAAATTGTGGTCCTTATCAACGCCAGCGTCAATCACCACTACCAATTTTATTAAATTTTGTATAAAGGAATTTTATTGTTTAAGTTGAGAAATTTAAGTAACGAAACCTTTTAATTTTTTATATAGACCGAATTAACAGTTATTCGGTCCTACAAGGAACCACTTGTTTGACCAGTAACTCAGTGACCCAGTATATTGATCGGGTCGATAGCCAGTCCGGGTTTTAAAATTACGAGATTAATGAATTGCATTTGATATCTGCCATGATTTGCTTTCAAGACAATAATTATTGCCATGACACAATATTATTCTTCTCTTCCTTTTTTATCATTTAACCTCATAGAGCACATACAAATACAAATTCAACATCATTAAAAACGAAAAAGGATGAATCTGCAAACAAACTCACTTCATCCAAGGTCATACTAGCATAAACGACATACTCAAGCCTACAAATAATTTGACCAATTTTAAGTAACTGAAATACTCATGAACACCGCACGAATACATGAAATCAAACAACGTCAAACTGAGACAACGAAATCACAAAATAAAACGTAAAAATCATAATCTATGTGAAAATCACTTAGATTAAAGCAGAACAAAAAAAATATGCATATGAGTGATTCTAGATAAAAGATCACCCAAAACCACTCCTATTTGAAGCAAAGAAAAAGAAAACTACATAGAAGAGAATTGGGGCCGATTCACCTAGAAGATGATAATAAGCTTATGAAATTTTCTTCTCCTCCTTTCTTACATTACTAATGCAAATAAAAAAAATTAAAAACCAACACAATTTTAAAAACCATTTTGACGAAGGCACAAAAATTAAAAATCAATCTGAAATTGAATTTTTTTTACTTTTGTTTTCTAGTTAATGATATGGTAACATAGAAAAACTTATTTATCTCCTTTGACATCCTATCATTTAAGATTTTTTGGTAGCGGTTGAAAACCTCTTCAATGATAGCTTCACCAAAGTGGCTAACTAGCATAGATTCAAAAATAGCCCTCACACCTTTTGCAACAATGTAACCTTCACATTTTGGTGAATCAGTGACTTCAAATTCAGAGTCAAAACAACTATTTGCGTTATTTAGAGTGTTCCAATTCACTTCAAACACTTCCAATTGATCAATGGAAAATGATCCTTCGGTTATAACTTGCAATTTCACTTCAGATGGTGAGGGAGTATACCAAGGGATGTTGAAAGTATTTAGTTGATCTTCATTTATGATTCCCTGCAATGAACATTGAATCAATTGATATAATTAAAATTCACTAGCACTAAGTTATATGTTTTCAATTCCTTTGATTAACACTAACACAATAAGGATCTGACTCCTTTAAAGTGATACTTTAGAGGAGCCACAAATCCTTTATATAGGATCTCTACCCTACCTGTACGACTATATCATTCAGAACCGTCGCCAAAAGGTCCAAAAGGTAGCAACACTCTTTGCTGCATGGATCGTCACTTTTTCTTCCTAATAATGTTAGAATCATACGACCTCCTTCAACAAGTTCCTCCGCACGACAGTTGAGAAAAATAGAGAAATCATTTTGAAATTGTTTGTAATAAGCCTCAAGGACATTTGGTGGACTCGTGCTTGCGATGTAAATATTGCCCTTATTGTTGTCTATACCAATAGGGACCTAATAAATCACCATGGTACAATTGTTATATTCCACTCATTTATGGAGATAAACTAATACTAAAATTGTAAAAGAGATTATTTTTTTTTTTGTACAATCAGAAGATGATTTTTACTACAAGGCAAAAATTCAATCAACGCACATTGGGTCATAAGCTACATATCCCTCACTTAATTATGATCTTGAATTAACTTATTTGAAATTATCTACCGATATGAATTTTGTATTAGAACTTACAACAACAACAACAACTTAATTATGATCTTGTTCATAAGCTATATCCAAAAATAATTAAACTTTATTTTATATTTTATTATTAAAATAACTTATACATAAGCATTTATCATAATAAAAGCTTGTGTTATAAGATACCAATAAATGGTTTATCCAAACATGACCATAGAAATATGAAAGAGCATTGCTATATGTACCGAAAAGATGTATCCCGAAATTTCCCGAAAGCTCATTTTTATACTTTTTTTTCTTGTTTCTTTCTCTCCAAAACAAGAACACAATATGCCTGAAATATAATCATTCCAAATACTTTTTCAATCACCGCCATCACCACTACTCTTATGATTGGAACGTTGTGATTAATTAGATATCATCACAACAACACATGTCTATCCCAAAAACTTTTAATGTACTCTGTTATACCCAATATTGAGTGAATTTTATGTTATTTTCAAAGTATCTAGAAGATTGGTTGGTGTTGTTCATTGAAGTCAAAACAAATTGCTTAGTGACAACATTGGTTATACAATTGATAATTCTTTCAAACACAAAGAAAACAAACCCAATTGAAAAACATGTCTTGAGTGAGTTATAAGAAGAAATTTTAATTGGGTACATGATAGGCCAAAAATTTGGGAGAGAGAAATTGGAAGAAGAAGTAATTACAGAGAAGAAAAGTGAGGTTGTGGTTGAAAGGAGAAAAAAGAGTAGAAAGAAGGCGATAGAAAAGAGATAAAATAAATTAATTAAATAAAATAAAATAAATGCAAGTGGATGAGAATATGCCACATCATTCGGGATGCTTTCGGGATTCTATTTTTCGGTATACTTAGCATTTCTCAATATGAAATATAGAAAAGGAAATATAGAAACCTTAGATAACCAATGAAGACTGCTAGAGGAATGGACAAAATTCATGCTTTGATTTGCGAAAAGCCTGCCATGAAAAGAACCGGGAACCCCATAAAAGTAGGACAAACCCATAACTTCGGTTTTCAACTCATCATGTAGTTTCTCTTTGAAACTTTCAAGTGACTTAAATATGCTATTGAAGTCATTCCTAGGTAAATCGTTTAAGAATACATTGTATTCAGGAGATTTATGATTCAACTTTCGACAAAAAATTTCCACAACCTTGATAATCTCATACGCCGCAACCAAGGCATTTGGCCCAGAAGAACAACCCAAATCTGCAATTGTCAAACATCTTGGGAGTGTACCGCTATAGAGACTAATTATGGCTTCATCTCTAATAGACTTTGTCAAAGAAATCAATTTCCCCTATAAAGCATATGATGATCAACCACATAAAATTTAAAAAATTAGTTCAAATAAGCATAATTTGTATTGTTAATATTTGATGTTAATAATTAATTACTCCTGAAATAACTTGAATTGATGCCTCCACATACATATTTTGTTATTGTTGTAGAATTGAACAATACCAAATTAAATAAAAGACAAAAAAATAGTATAGTATTTAGTTAAAAAATTGGATCAAATACAAAGTATTGACACATTTTTAGTTATACTTGAAATTGGAATAATAATTATAATTATATATACCTGCCATGAGGAGTTGTTTGCATAGCTTGCATCTCCTACGCCTCCATTCATATGCAATATCTGTGCTATTTCCATTTTTTGGTTCTTTAATCTCTCTATTAAGTTTTAAGTAGATCCCAATATCACATAGATATATAGATGTCAAAGCTGCTCAGTGCTCACTTTCCTGTTAGTTTTTTAATGACATTTTTTTTTTAAAAGATTTATGATTAAGGACAAAAAGAGTATTTTAATTGCAATCAGTTGGTAAAGTGATCCGAAATAAGTGGACCTTTCTTCTGCAGCATATTAGATTTTTAAATTTTAGAACTTATATATTTTTGATTTCTTATATAGTACTCTTCCATCTCAAATTATAAGAGAAAAAACTTTGTTCTAACATATTTTTGTGGTAATCGTATTGGATACAATTTCAAAATATGTTAGCATATTTTCCAACTAAAATTTAAATTTCAGTTCACTATATTGTGATAATACTAATAGTCCCTTCCATTTTCATTTTCAGTGTTGCATTGGTATGGGGGTACCGGTACCTGGTACGGGTACTAGTGCGGAATATGCCATTTTTTAAAAATGTTATAAGACTAATTGGTGAAGATACGTACTCGGTACAGATACTCTCTATAAAATGGAGTACCCGTGCATCACTACTATACTCAACTCCAATTGGTGAAGATTTTATATATTTAATGTATCATTACTTTCCAAGCATGTTTTTAAAACCCGTAAATGTTCATGACTTAATGAATAATTATATTCAAAGTCATTTTGTTAATTTATATTATTAATCAACTTATATAATATTTTGTTAATAGTGGAATCTTAATATAAATTCAATTCGTATTATCACTTCTGAAAAAACTATTCAATTTGTCAACTTAATACAACTGACCCACGAGACAACTACATATATAATATATAATATTTAAATGTCTATATACTCAAATACAAATTAAGAGTTTGTTTGATGCGCAGGAAAAAGAGACGAAATATCATAAAATTATTGTATCATACTTAAAAAAAAATTTGGTGTACTAACACGATAAAATAAATTAAATTTATAGTTAATCACATCTCATTGATTCTTTGTTATTTTAATTCTTCTTTTAAGGTAGATTATCAACCTGATAGTATAATTATCCAAGACACTATTCATACTCATCTCTCCACAATTATATAAAATTAGTTAATTACGAGTATTTTTTAATTAATATCAATTAATTAATAAAAAAAAGTCAATGAAATATATTTTTTTTTTAATAACACATTTATTTTTTATCATGTGTACACCAAACACATGATAAGTGCTATCTTAGATAGACTTTAGACAGCACTTCTATTTAATAAGTGCTATTTTAGGTAGCCTTTAGACAATACTTCCGACTCATAAGGGCTATCTTATGTTGGCTTTAGGAAGCTCTTCCGACTCATAAGCGCTATGTTATGTTGTCTTTAGACAGCGCTTCCGACTCATAAACGCTATGTTATGTTGCCTTTATACAACACTTTCGACTCATAAGCGCTATCTTATGTTGGTTTTAGGCAGCGCTTCCGACTTCTCATAACTGCTATGTTATGTTGACTTTAGGCAGCATTTCCGACTCATAAGCGCTATCTTAAGTTACCTTTAGCCAACACTTCCAACCAATGTTTTAAAAACCGGACCGGTCATCGAACCGGTGAGGCTATGGGTTCACTGGTTTAATGGTCGGACTGCGAGTTCAATGGTCGAACCGCATGACTAGACCGGATTAAACCGGATCAAACCGGTGTAATGAACCGAGCTCTATAATAAAATTATATAGGTATTAAACCGGTCGAACCGGTGACTCGGTCTCTAAAAAATCATGATTGGATTGAAATTTTTACACCTTAAAATTTGGAAAAATTCTAAAATATCGTAATTTAATAAGTTCAATTTTAAAATTTAAATTATAAATATAGTGGTCACACAAACAACAAAATAAGTAAGTGAATATAAAGTATTTTTGTATTGAATTGAATGATTCAGTCTTTAAAAATAATTAAAACATATAAAGGATTAAAAAATATCAAATAATTATATGTATTAATTGAATCGGAGAATAAAAACATTTTTTTTATAATAGAATATAGCACCTATTCATTTTTATTTAAAAAATTATAACATATATATTTTAATTATAATTATAATAAAATTAAAATAAAAAATCAAATTTGATTTTTAAATAAATCAAAACTTGTGAGAAAGTTTAGTTTTTTATAAAAATAATATTAATAGTATAAGAATATGCATTATATTAATTACAAAGTAAATATGTTAACAAGATAATAACTTAGCATAGTGGTTGAATGTTTTTTCTTTTAAGAAGAGGTCATGGGTTCAAACCTTAATGAAGACAATTTTTCTTATTTTTAAACATTTAAATTCTTTATTCATTAATAGAGGGAAAAAAAAAAATTCTGGTAAAAAAAAAAAATTCTCGCTCAAAAAAAAAATCAAATTTAAAAAAAAAAAAGTTTAAAATGTATTAAACCGGCCGGTTTGACAAAACCGTCCGATTCACCGGTTTTTTCCGGTCTAGACCGGTTCGCGCCGGTTTTTTCCGGTCCATCTGCATATCCGATCCAATAGCCAGACCGGACCGGTTGACCTCCGGTTCACCGGTCCAACCGGTTCGACCGGCCGGTCCGGTCCGGTTTTTAAAACATTGCTTCCAACTCATAATATAGAGTGCTTTCATAATATAATTTTAGGTGCATTATTGGAGTGAAAATTCATTTAGGTTCTATAGAATTTATTGATGATACATTTAGTTATTGATAAAATTAAAATTAAAATTAATCTTTGAAATTTTTACACTAGAAATAAATTGGTCCCTAATTTGTTATAATAGAGGAATTAATTTATCTCCAAATAAAATTGTTAAGAATTAATTTATATTTTATTTTTGCTAAATACTGAATTGTGTGGGGTAAAAAAATTGTGAATGACTATAATAATTTTTTCGTCTAAAAAGAAAACAGAGTAGTTTTAGGTGCCGTAGAATTAAATTTCTATGTTTTCGTATTTGAATTTTTTTAGATGTGGTAGATTGATGACACTAGAATTTTCCGATGTACCAAAAAAATATTGATGACACTAGTGTGATTAATAGACTCAATTTGATACATATAATTTGATAAAATAAAAGTAATTGAAATTCTCATGTTTCAAGATCTGTATCGTTGACGCTTTTATTATTGGTTGAATCAGTAGTTGATTTGTCAATATAATCTAAACCATACGAATACTGAAACAAGACGAGAAATCAAACGAACACCGCATAAAATGAGAAATAACACGAATACCGCATGAATACAGTATATCCAACAACGTCGCACTAAAACGATAAAATCACAAAATAAAACATGAAAATTAAAATATATGTGAAAAATAATTATTTAGATTAAAAATGATAAGTGCCCAAAGTTAATACTCCATCGGTCTCAAAATAATTGTCTCTTTAAGACTTTTCATTTGTCTCAAAATAATTGTCATCTTAGAATATCAATGCAACATTTATTACTTTTTTACACCATTATACCTTTATTTATTAAATTTTATCTACTTAACTACTCCACTAATTATAATTAATAAAGGTATTTTAGTAAAAGATACTAATTTAATCATTTGAAACAGAGAGAGTAATATATATACCTGTCATGGGGGAGTTGTTTGAATAGCTTGCATCTCCTACGCCTCCATTCATATGCAATACATGTGCTAGTTCCATTATTGGTTCTTTAATCTTTCTTTTTTTTATCGTTCAAAGCGTTTTGCTTCAATACTTTTATGTAGATCCCAATATCACATAGTATAGATGTCAAAGTTTTTCTGTTAGTTTTTTAATGACAATTTTTTTTTTTTGTAAAAAGATTTATGATTAAGGACAAAGAGAGTATTTTAATTGCAATCCGTTGGTAAAGAGGGCATATTAAATTTTGAAATTTTAGATCTTGTATATTTTTTATTTTTTATATACTACTCTTCCATCTCAAAATTATAAGAGTAAGAGAAAAAACTTCATTTAACATATTTTTGTGGTAACCATATTGGAGACAATTTTAATAAAAGTTAGCATATTTTCCAACTAAAATTTAAATTTCAGTTCACTATATTGTGAGAGTACGTATAATCCCTTCCATTTTTCTTTTGGTTACGTAGTCCTTCTATTGTACTGTACTCAACTCCAATTGGTGAAGATTTATATATTTAATGTATCATTACTTTCCAAGCATGTTTTTAAAACCCGAAAATGTTCATGACTTAATGAATAATTATATTCAAAGTCATTTTGTTAATTTATTATTATTTTTTTTTTATAAATTACTCCCTCCGTAGCACAATATATTTCGTTTTGGAAAAAAAATTTGTACACAATATATGTCGTTTTACAATACCAATGTAACATTAATTTGAATCTTCCTAAATTACCCATGCATTTATACTTTTTTTACTAACAAAAGTCACTACTCTCTCTCCAACTTTATTATTTTTCCATATACCAACAAAGAGAGAGAAAGGGTAAAAGAGAAAGGGTAAAAGAAGAAAAACATGTATAATTTTGACAATATTCATAGAAGTTAAAAATTTCTTAATATGCGTAATAATGTCGGAACGACATATATTTTGGTACGGAGAGAGTAATTTATTATTAATTAACTTCTATAATACTTTGTTGATTTAGTGGAATCTTAATATAAATTCAACTCGTATATATTATCACTTCTGAAAAAACTATTTAATTTGTCAACTTAATACAACTAACCCACGAGACAACTATATATATAATATAATACTCTCTATATCCCGAAATATATAAGGGAAAAAAAGCATAATTTTTTTCCCAAAATATAAGGGAAAAATTATTTTCAAAAATATGTTTTTTCTTATTGTCATAAAATTAAATGCAAATTGCATTTAATTTTCTTTCTCTCTTTTTCTCAATAAACAATAATTAATAAAATATGGTTTCACACCTTCCTTGCAACTTATTTCAAGAAAAACCTCCACCAAATCATATTACAAATTCTAGTGATTATGTTTTCTTAATAAGTGAGATTATTTTTTTCTCTTATATTTTAAGATGGAGAGAGTATTTTTTTTTTGAACAAATGGAGAGAGTATTTAAATGTCTATATGTCATCACTCGTTAATCCAGTATACAAATTTAAGGTTTTCTGTTGTTTATAAATATACAACACGTGAAATATTGTTGAGTCAACTCAATAATTCATTTAGAATATATTTTTAGGTGCAATATTGGAGTGAAGATTCATTTAGGTTCCATAGAATTTTTTAATGATGCATTTAGTTATTGATAAAAATAAAATTTAAATTAATTTGTGACATTTTTATACTAGAAATAAGTTGGTCCCTAATTCGTTATAATAGAGGAATTAATTTATCTCCAAATAAAAATTGTTAAGAATTAATTTATATTTTATTTTTGCTAAAGACCGAATTGTGTGGGGCAAAAAAATTGTGAATGACTAACATTGTGGTACCTATTCTTTTTATTAAGGTACCGTACCCTGATGATTTGGATTACTTTAATAGGTCCACTTGTAATCCTAATATAACATGTCATCGTTTAAATACAAATTTTAAAAATTGCAAAATTATACCTACAATCTTATAAAATTAAGTTGCAATTCATTAATTAATTAAAAACAATTAAACAAATCATCAACCACCAAATGAAAACACTCACGATAACAAAAACATTAAAAACAAATCATGTTAAAACAATGTCTAGGAATGTCTCTCTGTATCTGAAATTGAACAAGATCATCTATCTTATTCTTTCTGAATTCTTCATTGTGAACGTTTTAGACCACCAATTCATTTGATTCTTGTTGCTTTGTACTCACAAATGAACATATAAGCTTTCCCTTTAGCCATTTCCATCCAATCTTGCGTCAATTCCATTTTCACTTTTGAAACCCCTTTTTTGCGTGGTTGTTTTCTTTGTTTTGAGGCACCGATTTAGAAAAATAATGGTAGATTTGGAATCTAAGCGGGAAATACTATGAAATAGAGTATTCGTTTGTATGATTCGGTGATCTTTTGAACAAGTTGTTGTTTGAATATGGAGCTCGGTTGTTTCGTTAATGACGGATGTTTTCTTTCTTTTTGCAAACGCGTGAGGAAGAGGGAGATGGTCCCTTGCCATATGTCATGATCTGCTTGGTCCTGGCACTTTTTTTTCTATTTTATTTTATTGTTTTTTGTTTGTGAACAAATTTAGCTAGTTGAGTTTTAGACCCAATTTGTTTTTTCTATTTTTTTTGTGACATTTTAATGAAAAAAAGGCTTATTGAAAAATAAGCACTTATTTTAAAAGTGTTTGTAAAATAAGTACTTTTGGGATAAACGCTTGTTTATTTTTTTTTGTATTTTTTTTTGTAATAATATGTAAAAACTTTTTATGAAGAAAAAAGTGAGATAAAAAGTAAATCAGTTTCTGCCGTATGACTTGCGTCTGAGTTATTTTTTATCTTGAATGATAGAAATTAGTTAATTAAAATAAAATGAGAAAATGTCTGACATATGTCTTGTCTCTGACTCAATTTTATTTTAATTAATACTCCCTCCGTCCCAAAACTATTGTCCTTCTAGCTTTTTAGTTTTCTCCCAAAACTATTGTTCTTTTCGGAAACCAACGTAAAATTAAAATTAGTTTACCATTTGTATCCTTACAAAAGTTAAAGCATTAATTAAATATATTTTCTCTTTCTTAATAAAGTAAGGGTAGAAGAGACTTAACTTATCAATCTTTATTGCTTCTTAATCCTCGTGGTTTACAGTCATCTCTCAAACGCAGTTGCGGGGATCAAACAGCGGTTTTCCATACCAAGTCAAGCGTCAATAACCACTGGCCAACTAACGTTTTGATAGGGTGTGTTTGGCAAAATTAGCTTATAGCTGATAGCTTATAGCTTATAGTTGATGACTGATAGCTTATAGCTGATAGCTGATGACTTATGATTGATAGCTGATAAGCTAATTGAAGTGTTTGGTAAAATTAGCGGTTGAACTAGCTGATAAATGTAAAATGACATAAAATGACATTTTTAATTCATAATAAAATTAATATCAAACTAATATTTAAAATTTAATAATTAATATAAATTTTATATATTTTTAAAATAATTTTATTCTTCAAAAAAAAAAAAATTTATTTCAGTTTTTATATTTTGGGAAAAACAATTAAACATAACAATTTTTATATCAAACACATAAATCAAAAGAAAATCCTATGACAAAAAAAAATCAAAAGAAAAATTCATAAAATAAAATAAAAAGGAGATAAATATATAAATGAATATAGGTAAGGTTACCTCGTAAAAATGAGTAATTATTTTTGGTAATTATTGACATTTAAAACACCAAGGGTAAAAATGAGTTTTAATTAAAATAATAAGGGTAAAAATGAAAAAAAAAAAGTTGATAAGTTATAAGCTATAAGCTAAAACACTATCTGAGATAGCGTCTGGTAAATAACCTAAAAGTTAGCAAAATAAGCTATAAGCTAATTTTGAAAAAACCTTACCAAACAGTACTTTTTATGTCGAATGAGCTTATAAGCTATAAGCTCAAAAATGAGACTTACCAAACAGACCCATAGTCCGTTTAACTTGAAACATAAACAATGAGATAGTTCAATATCACCTAGTAGAATGACCTTAATAATGGCTGTTTTTTATCTTGGCTTTGAATTCCTCTCTTGTGGAATGTTTGGTGCTCCTTGTACTTCTCATTTCCTATCAATAAAATTTTGGCAGAAAAAAAATTACCTAGTAGAACTAACTATGACTTAAGGAACTTAATTCCTATGAAAATATTAAATTAATTTTACAAATTAAGTGTGACTAAGGATTCAAATTTCATTTTTCATCCTCATAAAAAATGTGGCATTTCTTTGGCACTATAAAATTTTATTATGCACAATTTTAATCTTATTAGTTTTCAAAATTATGTTTATCTTTGCACTATTAAATTTTTCAATAATTTTTTTCAAGTATGTTTTGAATACTACAAAAGTAGCATAAATCTTGACCTATAAATTAAATTTTGAACTCTTAATTTTTGAAAGAACTTTTTATAATGTTCTAAATATGCATAATTAAAAAATACACATCGGCTTAACATCATAAAGCTAAAATAATTTTGTAGGAATGATATCATGATGTTTTTTATAAGATACAAAATAAAATATAATAAATTCTTAAATATAAAAATTATATTGATATAGGAAATAAATAAACATAATTTAAAAGTAAAATATATATACCAAAAATTGAGGTATAAGGCAAAAAACTTTTTTTACCCCATTCTTATATTAAAGAAAAGGTTGATGAATTATAATATCCAAAAAAAAATAAAACTCTTTAAATAGTGGTTCTATTTATGGTTCTATTTGTGGAAAGGATTTATTTGCAAATATTAAAAAATAGTGATAATTATAGAAATATTAAAAGATATAAATTTAATACTTAATGCAGTGCCACATATTCTCCACCTCACCATGGTATCGGTACCCATCCACTTAAGATGGGTACCTAAGAATTCACCATAATTTTTTAGTCTAAAAAAGAAAACAGAGTAGTTTTAGGTGCCGTAGAATTAAATTTCTATGTTTTCGTATTTGAATTTTTTAGATGTGGTAGATTGATGACATGTAGTGAGTATGATTAATAGATTCAATTTGATACAAGTAATTTGACAAAATAAAAATAATCGAAATATTCATGTTTTCAAATCTATATCGTTGACAATTTTGTTATTGGTTGAATCAATAGTTGATTTGTCAATCTAAACCAAACGAATATTGAAACAAGACGGGAAATCAATCGAACATCGCATAAAACGAGAAATAACACGAACACCGCAGGAATACATTATATCTAACGACGTCACACTAAAACGATAAAATCATAAAATAAAACATGAAAAATTTAAAACTATGTGAAAATTAATTATTTAGATTAAACAATAATAAGTGTCCAAAAGTGATAAAATCTCATATTAAATTTTAGCACTTATTAACTTATTTTGAAAGTTAATCTTGTTAAAACCTCAATTAATGTGTAAATATTAGTCATACTAGTCATTTTGGTTTTTTCTATCCAATTTCAACATTTTTTGTAAGTTACTTTAGATTTAATGGAATTTGAAGTTAAAAGTGATCCCAGTTGCTGTCACCGTGGCTAAGCGAGCACCACGGGAGTTGTTGCTACATGGTGGCTAAGCGAGATTAAGCGAAGCAAGTGAGAAACTCCTAGAGTTTGCTCGCTACATGGTGGCCAAGCGAGCTTCAATCGAGCAAAGTGGTTTCAAGGCTGATTGGCTACGTGTCAACAAGCCCTCTGGTGAAGAAAGCTTGGCTCACTAAGCCAGCCATGGCTCACGAGAGGTTAATTACAGACCTAGTATAAATACCCATCAGTTTCAGAAAAATAGTACCATTCACGAGAGCAAGTGTTCTAAAGGAGTTTTGAAGGCGTGGAATCATTCACTTGGCGGAGAAAAATCTATCATTGTGTTCATTCACCTCTCTTTTCCTCATCTTCTTTGTAAGCTCGCCATGTGTAGCTAATCTCTCTTTTGTTGAGGTAAGATATAATTGACTCTATGAGTATTGGTATTATCTTTGATTTTAATGTCTTAACTTAGGATTATAGACATATACCTTTTAAATCAATGATCTAGGATAATCACCTATTAAACTATAAACTTTAGATATAGATTTGGATTTAATATTCATATAGAGTATCAAATCTTAATGCTATTGTGTTTAGGGGTCCTCGTAATTCGGTTTGGATCGGTTATGAGACAAAAAGTCATCTGATCTAAAGAAAAAAGAGCATGCGGTTTGGTTCGGTTTTTGGATGATTAAAAAAAATATCCAAACCAATCAGATCCAATTTTATATGGTTTACTTCAGTTCAGTTTGTTCGGTTTTTAAATAAACAATGCATAAATACTTGTGAATAAAAAATATATTTTAATTGTTAAAAAATTATGTAAACAACTAATAATTATACTGCTAGATTGAAAACTTATTGTTTAGATGAAACTAAAAAGAGATATGAGTGAGATGAAGGTGGTTTGGGAAGGTAGTGATAGATTGAGAGACGGTAATTTTAAGGAGATGAAATAGAAAAGAGAACTAATAAAAAAATACATACATTTGATACTACATCAAATAAATGAAAAAAAACACACGAGTGATTTTGGATCAAAAAGACCCAAAACCATCTTTTTTAAGCAAGTAGAAGAAAACTCCCTAGAAGAGAATTAAGGGCAGCTCACCAAGAAAAATATAAGCTTCAAAATATTTCTTCTCATCCTTTCTTACATTACTAATGCAAATAAAACAAATTAAAAATCAACAAACTTTAAAAACACATTTTGACGAAGGAACAAACATGAACCTAAAATCTAAATTTTATTACTTATGGTTTTTAGTTAATGATATGGTAACATAGAAAAACTTAGTTATCTCCTTTGACATCCTATCACTTAAGATTTTTTGATAGCGATTGAAAACTTCTTGAATGATAGCTTCACCAAAATGGCTAACTAGGAGAGATTCAAAAATAGCCCTCACACCTTTTGCAACAATGTAACCTTCACCTTTTGGTGATTCAGTGACTTCAAATTCAGAGTCAAAACAACTATTTGCGTTATTTAGAGTGTTCCAATTCACTTCAAACACTTCCAATTGATCAATGGTAAATGATCCTTCGGTTATAACTTGCAATTTCACTTCAGATGGTGAGGGGGTATACCAAGGGATGTTGAAAGTATTTAGTTGATCTTCATTTATGATTCCCTGCAATGAACATTGAATCAATTGATATAAAATTCACTAGCACTAAGTTATATGTTTTCAATTTCTTTGATTAATGCAAGTTGTAAGTCCAAGTTAATTGTGCAATAACACTAACACAATAGGGATCTGACTCCTTTAAAGTGATACTTTAGAGGAGCCAAATCCTTTATATAGGATCTCTATCCTACCTGTACGACCATATCATTCAGAACCGTCGCCAAAAGGTCCAAAAGGTAGCAACACTCTTTGCTGCATGGATCGTCACTTTTTCTTCCTAATAATGTTAGAATCATACGACCTCCTTCAACTAATTCCTCCGCACGACAGTTGAGAAAAATAGAAAAATCTTTTTGAAATTGTTTGTAATAAGCCTCAAGGACATTTGGTGGGCTTGTGCTTGCCATGTAAATATTGCCCTTATTGTTGTCTGCACCCACAGGGACCTAATAAATCACCAATATACAATTGTTATATTCCACTAATTTATGGAGATAAATTAATACTAAAAAGAGAAGATGATTTTTTTGAGTATCTTGAATTAACTTATTTGAATTTATCTACTAACATAAATTTTGTAAGAATGTTTGTTAGAACATATAAAAATAACTTAATTATATTAGTGTTCATATGTTATCTAAGATAACTTGAAAACAACTTTATTTTATCCAAAAAAAAATAATACATAAATTAAACTTATAAAAAAAAAACTTATAACATATCCAAAAAATAATTAAACTTTATTTTAACTTTTATTATAAAAATAATACATAAATAAGCATTTATCATATTAAGCGCTTGTGTTATAAGCTACAAAATAGATTGTTTATCCAAACATGACCATATATAGAATTATGAAATATATATATATAAAAAAAAATACATAAACCTTAGATAACCAATGAAGACTACAAGATGAATGAACAAAATCCATGCTTTGATCTGCGAAAATCCTGCCATAAAAAGAACCGGGTACCCCATAGAAATAGGACAAACCCATAACTTCAGTTTTCAACTCATCATGTAGTTTCTCTTTGAAACTTTCTAGGGACTGAAATATGTTGTTGAAGTCATTTCCTGGTAAATCATTTAAAAATATATTGTATTCAGGAGATTTATGATTCAACTTTCGACAAAAATTTTCCACGACTTTGATAATTTCATATACCGCAATGAAAGCATTTGGCCCTGAAGAACAACCCAAATCTGCAATTGTCAAACATCTTGAGAGTGTTCCACTGTAGAGACTAGTTATAGCTTCATCTCTAATAGACTCTGTCAAAGAAATCACTTTCCCCTATAAAACATATGATCAACCACATAAAATTTTAGTTCAAATATGCATAGTTTGTATTGTTAATATTTGATGTTTATAACAAATTACTAAGCAAAACAGCTCAATCCATAAAAACCATAATTACTCCTGAAAATTGAAATAACTTGACTTTTATTGACTCAAAACTTGACTTGACTCCACATACATATTTGGTTATTGTTGTAGAATTGAACAATAACAAACAAAATAAAAGACCAAAAATTAACATATTTAGTTAAAAAATTGGATCAAATACATGAAATTTTTTTGACTTAAACTACATGAATTATTATTGACTATTTTTAGTTATATATACTTGAAATTGGAATAATAATTATAATTTTATATACCTGCCATGAGGAGTTGTTTGCATAGCTTGCATCTCCTACGCCTCCATTCATATGCAATATCTGTGCTACTTCCATTTTTTGGTTCTTTAATCTCTCTTCTTTTATCGTTCAAAGCGTTTTGCTTCAATCCTTTTACGTAGATCCCAATATTCCTATAGATATATAGATGTCAAAGCTGCTAATTTTTCTGTTATTAGTTTTTTATTTTTTTAAATTTGTTCACCAATCAAAGAGCTTATGGTTACATATTCTATGAGGGTATTTTTTTCAAATTGCACCCATCTTGATTTATTAATTTGAACACGAAAAAATAGCATTTTTTCTAATATGTTGAAATGCAATGGAGTTTAAGAAGAGGAGAGCTAGGCTGCTAACAACATTTTTTAATACTCACTTTTTAATTGGTTGTAATTAATTTGAGTTGTTCATTTTAAAAATAAATTTTAAAAATAAGTCCACATAAAATAGTAAGATTCATATGACTTTTATTGAAATATCAGTAATTAGGATCCACTCAATTTCTCATTTGAGAAATGTAAAACACCATTTGAAAAGATTTAGACATAAATATTTGAATTTTTTTTTAAATATTTAATGATAGTGGAATCTACTTAGTGGTGGAATCCACTAACTACTCTTTGTTTCTTTTTTTTTGTTTTGTTCAGGAACTACTCTTTGTTTCTATAACTCTCTAAATAGTATTTTCATATTCTTTTGAAAAATAGAGAGAATCATAACTTATATCATACTCCTTTGTTTCTTATATATATAAAAATAATACTCCTTAATTTGTTCCTTTTTATTTTTTTTGAAAGGCGAATATATTATTAATAATAATTAAATCTCTGTACAAGACGAATAAAGACTGATAAAAGATAAACTACTAAACAAGAGTCATATATAAACAACGGAATCCAATGAAAATTATGAGTATTAAGGAAAATTGTATGATTAATTAATTTGTCTTAAATGTGAGTAAAAAAAGTTATAAATAAATTAAATAAGTATAGAAGTTTGTAAAGGGTCTAAAATTAAGCTAAGGACAAATTTTTCTTTTGTAAATTATTAAGGACAGAGTGAGGGAGTATTTTAATTTCAATCCCATACTAAAGTGATCCACATAAGTAGACCTGTCTTCTGCAAAATATATATTATTAGAAGACTTATATATTTTGATTTTTGAGTTTCCTATTGAGGTAATAAAATTTCAATAAATGTACGTTAGCATATTTTATTTTTATAATATTTTATTAATTTATTCACATCTTCTGAAAAAAAAAATTTAATTTGTCATTTTTTATTTTCTAACATTAGATGATTGAATCTTATGAATAAAGTTTAAAGGGTCGTATATATCAATGTTATTCCCTTAAATGGGTATATTTTCAAGAGAATGAGTTTTATAATACAAAAAAGAATAGCAGAGCAATTTATTTTTTATTTATCTTTTATTCATATATAATTAATTTTATCTATATAAAATTATAACTAAGAATATTGTTGTTAGAATTGCCTCGAAATCTCATTGGAATGGAAAAAAAAACACAAAAATAGCATAGAAGGCAAGAACTGGCGCGGCGCGCCAGAAACATTGCGCGGCGCGCAGGAGACAGGGAGTAACATGCAGGAATTGCGCGGCGCGCCAGAGGTATTGCGCGGCGCGCAGGTGCGCGGCCAGAAATATTTGTTTGTTGTTTTTTTGGACTTTTTTGGTCAGATTTGTTCCAGTTTTATATGAGATTTGTTCCTAATTTATTGTTATATTTTTACTATAAATATAGAGGTTTAGGAACAAGGTAAAATACAAGAGGAGAAGGGAAAGAAACAATTAATCTCTAAATTGTTTATTCTTCATCTTGGAAACACTATATTAAGTTTCTTGGTTACGGGAAGAAACTTGGGATTAGGGTAGGATTAGGTTTCTGATTCTTGTAACCCTTATTGGGAGTTTCATTGTAACGGTGATACTTTGGAAATAGTGGAACGGAGGGGCTGCTCTCTCCCCAAGATTAGGTCGGAATTTGACTGAACTGGGTAAACAAACTATTGTGTCTTTAACTGCTTTCTCTATAATCTCTCTTGCTTCATATTGTTGGATTAATATTCATTATCTCTATATTCTTTGATACGTGGTTGCTTAATTACTTTGCTCCACACATCAAAATCTTATTGGTGTGACTTCATTGAAAACGAATTCACAACAATTGGCGCCCACCGTGGGGCAAGGATCAAATCGTGAATTAGGTACCATGGTTTCGAAGTTTTGATGTTGAGAAGTTTACCGGGAAAAACGACTTCGGGTTGTGGAAGGTAAAGATGAAGGCGGTCTTAGTCCATAACAATTGTGATGAAGCCTTGAAGGGAGAAGCAAAGATGCCGGCAAAGCTTTCAGCTGATGAGAAATCTGAGTTGAATAAGAAAGCGGTTAGTGCTATTGTCTTGTGTCTTGGAGACAACGTGCTGAGAGAAGTAGCTAAGGAGACCAATGCGACGTCTATGTGGGCCAAACTTGATTCATTGTACATGACCAAGTCGACGGCACATAAACAGTTTCTGAAACAAAAACTCTACTTTTATCGAATGGTGGAGTCGAAATCCATAACGGAGCAACTGGCAGAATTCAATAAAATTATTGATGATTTGGCAAATCTTGATGTGAAAATAGAAGATGGAGATCAAGCCTTACACTTACTGTGTGCATTACCTAAATATTATGAAAGTTTCAAGGATACCATGCTCTATGGTAGAGAAAGCGATGTTACCTTGGAGGAAGTTCAATCGGCCTTGAGGACGAAAGAACTAACTAAGTCTAAAGACTTGAAGGTGGAAAACAGTGAGGATGCGTTAAATGTTTCTGGTGGAGATAGAGGTAGAAAGGCAAGGTCAAAAGGAAACAATAAGTGGAATTGTCATTATTGTAATAGGAAAGGCCACTTCAGGAAGGATTGTCCGGAATTAAAGGGCAATAATAATTTTGTGCATGTTGTGGAAGAGGGTTATGAGAATGCGGAAGCACTTTTGGTGTATAGTTGGAAACCGGAGGAGAGTGAGTCTCTGAACTCTGGTGATTCTCATGACGGTGGAGAGTTAGGGGATTTCGGGTTGGAAGTTTCAGAAGAATTGGAGAGGTCTTGCCAATTACAAGGTGGAGTACATGGTGGAATTACTTTGGTGGAATCTCAGATTGAGGTGGAGTCTTCCAATAGTGGGAGAGAAACAACATTAACTCTTGGAAATATGGAGGAGAGTGGAAGTGTTGAACCAAAGGGGTGTGGCCATGGGGACCTTGGTGGTAAAATGTTTCAATTGTGGCTGAAGAAGTGCAAGACCTTGAGAGGAACTTCAGGGAGGCAATTGAAAGCAACTTTGATCAAATTAGAGAACTTGTTATACTGCGGGTTGTAGTTGGAAACAAGGAAAGTTTGATGTTGTAGCTTGAGGTGGATCAACCTAAAATTCCATGGTTGGTTTGGTGCCAAGCAATACTCCAAATGACGGAAGGTATTCCTAGGGATTGGAGGGTGGTTGAGCTTGTTGAGCTATCTAAAATTCCGGTGATAGCTGTGAGCAAGCAAATCTTCAGGAGGACGGACTTAGCTACTCCGGGGGCTGAAGTGGAAGCGGTGCATCTTGTTGTTGGGCTACCTAAACACCCTAAGGTAGTGGAAGACAAGAACTTCATGAAGGAAGACATTCTGAGGGATGAAGGAAAGGCAACAATGCTTGCGGGAAGCAAGTGGAAGCAAGTGCCTAGGTCAAGGTTCAAGTGTGACTTGAACTTGGCCTGTGATCTTGAATAATAGAAGTTCAAGATGGAGAGAGCAGCATGGTGGTTGGTGTAAATTGACATCACCATCGATTTAAAGTCAAGGTGGAGAATTGTTAGAATTGCCTTGAAATCTCATTGGAATGGAAAAGGAACACAAAAATAGCATAGAAGGCAAGAACTGGCGCGGCGCGCCAGAAACATTGCACGGCGCGCAGGAGACAGGGAGTAACATGCAGGAATTGTGCGGCGCGCCAGAGGTATTGCGCGGCCAGAAATATTTGTTTGTTGTTTTTTGGGCTTTTTGGTCAGATTTGTTCCAGTTTTATATGAGATTTGTTCCTAATTTATTGTTATATTTTTACTATAAATATAGAGGTTTAGGAACAAGGTAAAATACAAGAGGAGAAGGGAAAGAAACAATTAATCTCTAAATTGTTTATTCTTCATCTTGGAAACACTATATTAAGTTTCTTGGTTACGGGAAGAAACTTGGGATTAGGGTAGGATTAGGTTTCTGATTCTTGTAACCCTTATTGGGAGTTTCATTGTAACGGTGATACTTTGGAAATAGTGGAACGGAGGGGCTGCTCTCTCCCCAAGATTAGGTCGGAATTTGACTGAACTGGGTAAACAAACTATTGTGTCTTTAACTGCTTTCTCTATAATCTCTCTTGCTTCATATTGTTGGATTAATATTCATTATCTCTATATTCTTTGATACGTGGTTGCTTAATTACTTTGCTCCACACATCAAAATCTTATTGGTGTGACTTCATTGAAAACGAATTCACAACAATTGGCGCCCACCGTGGGGCAAGGATCAAATCGTGAATTAGGTACCATGGTTTCGAAGTTTTGATGTTGAGAAGTTTACCGGGAAAAACGACTTCGGGTTGTGGAAGGTAAAGATGAAGGCGGTCTTAGTCCATAACAATTGTGATGAAGCCTTGAAGGGAGAAGCAAAGATGCCGGCAAAGCTTTTAGCTGATGAGAAATCTGAGTTGAATAAGAAAGCGGTTAGTGCTATTGTCTTGTGTCTTGGAGACAACGTGCTGAGAGAAGTAGCTAAGGAGACCAATGCGACGTCTATGTGGGCCAAACTTGATTCATTGTACATGACCAAGTCGACGGCACATAAACAGTTTCTGAAACAAAAACTCTACTTTTATCGAATGGTGGAGTCGAAATCCATAACGGAGCAACTGGCAGAATTCAATAAAATTATTGATGATTTGGCAAATCTTGATGTGAAAATAGAAGATGGAGATCAAGCCTTACACTTACTGTGTGCATTACCTAAATATTATGAAAGTTTCAAGGATACCATGCTCTATGGTAGAGAAAGCGATGTTACCTTGGAGGAAGTTCAATCGGCCTTGAGGACGAAAGAACTAACTAAGTCTAAAGACTTGAAGGTGGAAAACAGTGAGGATGCGTTAAATGTTTCTGGTGGAGATAGAGGTAGAAAGGCAAGGTCAAAAGGAAACAATAAGTGGAATTGTCATTATTGTAATAGGAAAGGCCACTTCAGGAAGGATTGTCCGGAATTAAAGGGCAATAATAATTTTGTGCATGTTGTGGAAGAGGGTTATGAGAATGCGGAAGCACTTTTGGTGTATAGTTGGAAACCGGAGGAGAGTGAGTCTCTGAACTCTGGTGATTCTCATGACGGTGGAGAGTTAGGGGATTTCGGGTTGGAAGTTTCAGAAGAATTGGAGAGGTCTTGCCAATTACAAGGTGGAGTACATGGTGGAATTACTTTGGTGGAATCTCAGATTGAGGTGGAGTCTTCCAATAGTGGGAGAGAAACAACATTAACTCTTGGAAATATGGAGGAGAGTGGAAGTGTTGAACCAAAGGGGTGTGGCCATGGGGACCTTGGTGGTAAAATGTTTCAATTGTGGCTGAAGAAGTGCAAGACCTTGAGAGGAACTTCAGGGAGGCAATTGAAAGCAACTTTGATCAAATTAGAGAACTTGTTATACTGCGGGTTGTAGTTGGAAACAAGGAAAGTTTGATGTTGTAGCTTGAGGTGGATCAACCTAAAATTCCATGGTTGGTTTGGTGCCAAGCAATACTCCAAATGACGGAAGGTATTCCTAGGGATTGGAGGGTGGTTGAGCTTGTTGAGCTATCTAAAATTCCGGTGATAGCTGTGAGCAAGCAAATCTTCAGGAGGACGGACTTAGCTACTCCGGGGGCTGAAGTGGAAGCGGTGCATCTTGTTGTTGGGCTACCTAAACACCCTAAGGTAGTGGAAGACAAGAACTTCATGAAGGAAGACATTCTGAGGGATGAAGGAAAGGCAACAATGCTTGCGGGAAGCAAGTGGAAGCAAGTGCCTAGGTCAAGGTTCAAGTGTGACTTGAACTTGGCCTGTGATCTTGAATAATAGAAGTTCAAGATGGAGAGAGCAGCATGGTGGTTGGTGTAAATTGACATCACCATCGATTTAAAGTCAAGGTGGAGAATTGTTAGAATTGCCTTGAAATCTCATTGGAATGGAAAAGGAACACAAAAATAGCATAGAAGGCAAGAACTGGCGCGGCGCGCCAGAAACATTGCACGGCGCGCAGGAGACAGGGAGTAACATGCAGGAATTGTGCGGCGCGCCAGAGGTATTGCGCGGCCAGAAATATTTGTTTGTTGTTTTTTGGGCTTTTTGGTCAGATTTGTTCCAGTTTTATATGAGATTTGTTCCTAATTTATTGTTATATTTTTACTATAAATATAGAGGTTTAGGAACAAGGTAAAATACAAGAGGAGAAGGGAAAGAAACAATTAATCTCTAAATTGTTTATTCTTCATCTTGGAAACACTATATTAAGTTTCTTGGTTACGGGAAGAAACTTGGGATTAGGGTAGGATTAGGTTTCTGATTCTTGTAACCCTTATTGGGAGTTTCATTGTAACGGTGATACTTTGGAAATAGTGGAACGGAGGGGCTGCTCTCTCCCCAAGATTAGGTCGGAATTTGACTGAACTGGGTAAACAAACTATTGTGTCTTTAACTGCTTTCTCTATAATCTCTCTTGCTTCATATTGTTGGATTAATATTCATTATCTCTATATTCTTTGATACGTGGTTGCTTAATTACTTTGCTCCACACATCAAAATCTTATTGGTGTGACTTCATTGAAAACGAATTCACAACAATTGGCGCCCACCGTGGGGCAAGGATCAAATCGTGAATTAGGTACCATGGTTTCGAAGTTTTGATGTTGAGAAGTTTACCGGGAAAAACGACTTCGGGTTGTGGAAGGTAAAGATGAAGGCGGTCTTAGTCCATAACAATTGTGATGAAGCCTTGAAGGGAGAAGCAAAGATGCCGGCAAAGCTTTCAGCTGATGAGAAATCTGAGTTGAATAAGAAAGCGGTTAGTGCTATTGTCTTGTGTCTTGGAGACAACGTGCTGAGAGAAGTAGCTAAGGAGACCAATGCGACGTCTATGTGGGCCAAACTTGATTCATTGTACATGACCAAGTCGACGGCACATAAACAGTTTCTGAAACAAAAACTCTACTTTTATCGAATGGTGGAGTCGAAATCCATAACGGAGCAACTGGCAGAATTCAATAAAATTATTGATGATTTGGCAAATCTTGATGTGAAAATAGAAGATGGAGATCAAGCCTTACACTTACTGTGTGCATTACCTAAATATTATGAAAGTTTCAAGGATACCATGCTCTATGGTAGAGAAAGCGATGTTACCTTGGAGGAAGTTCAATCGGCCTTGAGGACGAAAGAACTAACTAAGTCTAAAGACTTGAAGGTGGAAAACAGTGAGGATGCGTTAAATGTTTCTGGTGGAGATAGAGGTAGAAAGGCAAGGTCAAAAGGAAACAATAAGTGGAATTGTCATTATTGTAATAGGAAAGGCCACTTCAGGAAGGATTGTCCGGAATTAAAGGGCAATAATAATTTTGTGCATGTTGTGGAAGAGGGTTATGAGAATGCGGAAGCACTTTTGGTGTATAGTTGGAAACCGGAGGAGAGTGAGTCTCTGAACTCTGGTGATTCTCATGACGGTGGAGAGTTAGGGGATTTCGGGTTGGAAGTTTCAGAAGAATTGGAGAGGTCTTGCCAATTACAAGGTGGAGTACATGGTGGAATTACTTTGGTGGAATCTCAGATTGAGGTGGAGTCTTCCAATAGTGGGAGAGAAACAACATTAACTCTTGGAAATATGGAGGAGAGTGGAAGTGTTGAACCAAAGGGGTGTGGCCATGGGGACCTTGGTGGTAAAATGTTTCAATTGTGGCTGAAGAAGTGCAAGACCTTGAGAGGAACTTCAGGGAGGCAATTGAAAGCAACTTTGATCAAATTAGAGAACTTGTTATACTGCGGGTTGTAGTTGGAAACAAGGAAAGTTTGATGTTGTAGCTTGAGGTGGATCAACCTAAAATTCCATGGTTGGTTTGGTGCCAAGCAATACTCCAAATGACGGAACGTATTCCTAGGGATTAGAGGGTGGTTGAGCTTGTTGAGCTATCTAAAATTCCGGTGATAGCTGTGAGCAAGCAAATCTTCAGGAGGACGGACTTAGCTACTCCAGGGGCTGAAGTGGAAGCGGTGCATCTTGTTGTTGGGCTACCTAAACACCCTAAGGTAGTGGAAGACAAGAACTTCATGAAGGAAGACATTCTGAGGGATGAAGGAAAGGCAACAATGCTTGCGGGAAGCAAGTGGAAGCAAGTGCCTAGGTCAAGGTTCAAGTGTGACTTGAACTTGGCCTGTGATCTTGAATAATAGAAGTTCAAGATGGAGAGAGCAGCATGGTGGTTGGTGTAAATTGACATCACCATCGATTTACAGTCAAGGTGGAGAATTGTTAGAATTGCCTTGAAATCTCATTGGAATGGAAAAGGAACACAAAAATAGCATAGAAGGCAAGAACTGGCGCGGCGCGCCAGAAACATTGCACGGCGCGCAGGAGACAGGGAGTAACATGCAGGAATTGTGCGGCGCGCCAGAGGTATTGCTCGGCCAGAAATATTTGTTTGTTGTTTTTTGGGCTTTTTGGTCAGATTTGTTCCAGTTTTATATGAGATTTGTTCCTAATTTATTGTTATATTTTTACTATAAATATAGAGGTTTAGGAACAAGGTAAAATACAAGAGGAGAAGGGAAAGAAACAATTAATCTCTAAATTGTTTATTCTTCATCTTGGAAACACTATATTAAGTTTCTTGGTTACGGGAAGAAACTTGGGATTAGGGTAGGATTAGGTTTCTGATTCTTGTAACACTTATTGGGAGTTTCATTGTAACGGTGATACTTTGGAAATAGTGGAACGGAGGGGCTGCTCTCTCCCCAAGATTAGGTCGGAATTTGACTGAACTGGGTAAATAAACTATTGTGTCTTTTACTGCTTTCTCTATAATCTCTCTTGCTTCATATTGTTGGATTAATATTCATTATCTCTATATTCTTTGATATGTGGTTGCTTAATCACTTTGCTCCACACATCAAAATCTTATTGGTGTGACTTTATTGAAAACGAATTCACAACAATTGTCAAGTTAATACAACCTACACATCAGACAACTACGTATAATACTTAAATGTTTATATGTCATCATGTCTTAGTTTAGTTTTGGCCATGTTTAAAATGCACAAGTCACTCACATTATGCACATACACCACTTGAGTGACTTGTTAGACAAAAAATTTCTATTGTTTATACATATGCATATGAAATATTATTGAGTCAACTCAATAATTCATTTAAAATATAGTTTTAGGTGCATTATTAGAGTGAATATTTAGTTCGGTTCGATACATTTTTTTGATGATACAGTTAGTCCTTAATAAAAATAAAACTTAAAGTAATCTTTGATATTTTTATACTATGAACAAATTAAATTAATTTCTAACTCGTTATTATAATAGAAGAACTAATTTAGTCTCCAGTATAAAAATTTTAATGTTAAAGTTTGATTTAGATATTATTTTTGTCATTGATGGAATTGCGTCGTTAGAAAATTGTAAATGACTATAATAGTTAGACTCGGTAGAGGAAAATATAATTCTACGGCACCTAGAGGCTAGAACTATTATATTTTCAGTGGTGATTAACATTAGACTTGGTAGAGAAGTCCACAGTTCGATTTCTGCAACTGCGTATTTGAGAGGAAACTAAAACTACTTAATGCTAGAACTCACTCCAAACTCTAAATTATATGCCCTCCCTTCTCATATGAACTAGAGAGTGAAAATAAAAATATAAGACATTTACTTACTATTTTCCTAATTTCTCTTATTAAATCTAATCAAATGTCTACTCCATCTACTATACCAAAAAAAAAATGTCTACTCCATCCGTCTCATAATATAGGTGTCTTATTTAAGTTTTTAGTACTACTTCTATACCAAAAGATACGACGTTTTAATTATATCACACAAATTAAAAAATATAATTAATGTTAAATGGAAAAGAGAAATTATGAGCTAGTTTACAAAAGTGTTAATGGGTTAATTTCCCCTGTAAAATATACAAGTTTTGCAATATTTTCCTTAAAAAAAATTTTTGAAAATCCCCCTGTAATGTTTAATTTTTTGCAATAATATAACCGCCGCAAAACCCTCGCTAAATTATATTTCGCTTCATTGGTAATGTAAAGTGACATATAATTTTGTTAATTTTAATAATAAAACGAGTTTATTTACTAAAATGCCCTTATCAATAATAGTTAGTGGAGTAATTTGATGAGTTAAAATGAAATAAATTTACAAAAATAATAATAAATGTTGTTTTGATTTTCATAAAGGACAAATATTTTAAAACAAAACACAAATTCAAAATGAACACTTATCGTGATGGATTCATTGTGTTTTTTTTTTTATAATAGTGACCGGAGGGAGTATACATAATACTACCTCTGTACCAAAATAAAAGTCGTTTTAACCATAACACACAAATTAAGAAATGTAATCGTTGTTGTATGGAAAAGAGAAATTATAAGTTAATTTACAAAATTGTCCTTCATTAATGGTAAAATTGTTCTTCATTAATTGTATGGAAGAGAGAGTAATAAATAGCTAAGGGTATAATAAGAAAAAAGCTTAATTACACTTTTGGTCCCTTAACTTATTTTTTAGTCTCATTTTGGTCCCTTAACTATTAAAAGTTTCATTTTGGTCCTTTAATTCTATTTCTGTTAGTCAAGTTAGTCACTTTTAACATTTAATATTTTAATATTTTTGTCTAAATAAGAACCATTGGATCATACATGTAGAGTTGTCAAATGGGCCGGCCCGGCCCAATCCGGCTTGGCCCGGTGGGGCTTTGCACTATTCATGGGCCAGAGTGGCCCGGCCCATTTTCTATTGGACCATAATTTAGTGAGCTCGGCCCGGCCCTTTAAAAGCATGGGCTGGCCCGATGGGCTTATGGCCAGCTTCGATCTGATTTATTTTAATTTTTTCAGTTTATTTTATCTTTTTTAAGTGACTTTGATATATTAGTTCTTCATAATTATTAATTTTATTGAGATATAACTGTATGCAAATGTAAATAATTTTTACATCATCACTAAATATGTATTAATAAATTATAACATTATTTTTTACTAAAGTTTTAGGTAAATATAATCATTTTTATTGAACTTACACGTTAAACTTTGTCTTTTATAATATTTTTTCAATTAAATGATAATTTTTTATGTATTTATTGATATTATTTTTACAAAAACGATATAAAAATCTCGATAATGGGCCGACCCGAAGCCCGATGGGCCAGCCCGGCCCAGCCCAATCATCGGAAGGGCCACATGGACTTGGGCCAGAAAAGCTCGATTGCAATTGGGCCAGCTATTTTGAAGTCCGAGCCCGCCCAAATCTGTGGGCTAATGGATCGGCCCATCACCCCGACCCATTTTTGACAGCTCTACATACATGTCTATTATATCTTATCATAAACCATCAACACCTAACTTTTTACTTCTCTCTTCACTATGTGTCTTACAACCCCTCGTGTGAAAAGACATTGGATATGATTAAATACTTGTATAATTAATAATTAATCAAGATGAGATCTGTCACCTCACAGTAATGAGTTTGAGCTCTATGATAAAATAAAAATCATGGCCAGGAAAATTGATTGAAACAAGAATTGAGTTTCTTGAATCATAGATGTTAACTTATTAGAGTTTGACAATAGTACCATACTCTAGAGTTAACAAGAGCTGCAATGATGGAAGAAAATATTATATCATTCTTCTAGTGGTTCTTAAAAGTAAATATTACTTCGTACTATCAAGATGTTAAGGAGTGTTGCTAGACGTCTACCTTAATTAATAATATTAATACAATTAATTTATTATCGGCTTAGTATTGAACCTACAGAATTACACAAAAATGAGTGTTCAAATTTTTGCTATAGAATTAGTCTATCATTTGATAATTAAATTAATTAGAGAATTTAATTAATCAAATATAGCTTATTTTCTATGTGGAATATTATTCTATTTTTTCTAGCACTAAAAATATAAATAATATATATTTATATATAAATTGACCTAAGCCTAAATATATACACTATATATTTGAATGGTTTTCAAATGCACAAAACGTGCATATGTATATGAGTTAAATTCAAGTAATTAAGTTTACTTGATTTAGATGATTCCTAAGTGGGAAGTTGTAGTGGTAATTCATTTTGGTTTTGGAGAAAACTATAGTGGGGAATTTAAGTTGACATTGAAGAAATCTATGTTGGCTTACTTCTATGTGATAGAAGTATGTTTGTGAGTCTATAAACAGATCTCAAACATTTTCTCCAAATATATATGATTAGATCAAGTGAATATGATTAAGTGATTTGAATTTTTAACGCTAATTTCATTTTGCTCATAATTTTGATTCTATTATTTAATTTAAAGGGTTAATAGCAAAATTAGTTTCGGTGTGGATACTTGTAGTTTCTTCACATAATTGAAGAAAAATGTTATAATTTCAAGAGGTAAATGTCAGGTACACGTTTATAATATTTTTTAGTTTAATATTATTTAAGTGCAAAATAGATCCAAAAATTTTCCACCATTTTTCATTCACAAATCACAAATACTCTTAATTTTCTTCATTATTCTGTTGTTCTTAGTTATCCTATTTGTTTGTTTTGTTGCTATTCTAGGGTTTTAACTTCAACATACATTGTTGTTAATTTTTTTTACTCAAAGTCTGAAACTGATATAATGCAAGAGACTAACGGTGATGTTCCTTGTTTCTTGTTTGATATTGTTTCTAATTCTATAAATATCTTCCTTTGTTTTGTTTGTTTCCTTGTTTAATTACTTTTTGTTATTTTTTGTTGATTTGTATTAGAAAATTGAAGATGAAGTTTAGAAAAATTGACACTTTTTTTAAAAAAAGAACTTGTGAAGATGAAAGAAATGAAGAAATTAGAACTCATAGTCCTACAACTGAACCTGGTCGAAGAATTGAAATCGAAGAAAATAGAAGTCTTATAATTGAACCTGTTAATGTTACATCTGAACCTGCTAATGTTTCGGGACTTGAAGAGTTGGAAGACACAGTTGAAATGTTGCATACTTTAGAACGAGATACTGGAAAGCGTTCTCCAATTTGACGATATCCACCAAATCAACAAGATGAAATTAGAAGAGCTTATCTAAAATGAGGTCCATATCAAGTGCATCTAGAAAAATATCCATCGTCCGGTAGTGAGCTCCATCCAAGACGTTTCCAAAACTTTTGGTTTAGCTTATTTCTTTCATGGCTAGAATACTCCCCTTCAAAAGATGCTACATATTGCTTATCGTGTTATCTTTTTAACAAAGGATTGAATCCGAATGTTCAACTCTTGTACTAGATGTATTCAATAATGGTGGTTTTAAGTCTTGGAGAGAGTCAAAGATGGAAAGAATTGTACTTTTCTTAGGCATATAGGAAAGGATCCTTGCTCATCATACAACAATGCAATGAAAGCTTGCGAAGACTTGTTGAATCGAAAGGTACATGTTATGAATCTTATTGAAGTGCAAAGCTCAAATGAAATTATCAAGAATCCTTTACGTCTCAAGACTTCAATTGACGCGGTTTGTTGGTTAACTTTTTAAGCATGTGCTTTTAGGGGTTACGACGAAATTAGTGAGTCAAAAAATTGAGATAATTTTCTTGAGTTGGTAAAGTTATTGGCATCATGCAATGTTGAAGTTTCAAAATTTGTGTTGGAAAATGCTCCAACTACTTCCAAATACACTTCACATCATATCCAAAGGAGCTCTTGATGAGTATTATTGCTAAAGGGGTAAGAAAACATATTCGTGAGGAAATTTGTGAGTCCAAATTTTATATCATTGTTGATGAAGCTCGTGATGAATCAAAAAAGGAACAAATGTCTCTTGTTTTAAGATTTGTTGATAGAGCTGGTTTAATACAAGAACGGTTTCTTGATGTTGCACATGTTGATGACACTACATATTTAACTCTTAAGGAAAAGATTTGTGGTATACTTTCTAGGCATAACCTTCATGTTTCTAACATTCGTGGTCAAGGCTATGATGGTGCTAGCAATACGAGAGGACACTATTTTTGAAAGATTGTCCTTTTGCATATTATGTCCATTGTTTTGCCCATCATTTGCAACTTGCCTTGTCTCTACATCAAGAGAACTCAAACCAATTCATAGATTCTTTGATAAGCTTACTATGATTGTTAATATTGTTTGTTCTTCTACTAAGCGCCATGATGAGTTACAAGTTGCCCAAGTAACAGAAGTTCAATATATGTTGGAGATTGATGAGATTATGACTAGTAAAGGTGCAAATCAAATTGAAACTTTAAGTCGAGCTGGGGATACTCGTTGGGATAAATATGTATGAAGCAACTTAAGGTTTAAAAAAAATCAAAAAGAGAGTAAAAGTTGGACAACGTCTGGAGATGCTGATAGTTCTTACGATTTCTTAAAAGAGTTTGATTTTATATTGATCATGTTTTTGATGAAAGAAATTATAAGAATACCTGATGTTCTTTGTCAAGCCTTAAAAATCAGGTGACAATAGAGCATTATTTTAGAGTTGAAATATTTTTTTCTGCCATTGACAAACAATTGCAAGAGTTGAATAGTAGATTTAATGAACAATCAATGAAATTATTAACTCTAAGTTGTGCTTTAACTCCTAAGAAAAATTACAAAGCTTTTAATGTTGAAACTATTTGCACTCCAGTTGAAAAATATTATCCCATGAATTTCACTGAACAAGAGCAAGTTCATTTGCGCATTCAACTTCGACACTTCATTGTTGATGCTCGTCAACATTCAATTTTGAAGAATTTAACAACAATTCAAGAATTATGCTCATGTTTGATTGAAACTGAAAAGGTGGAAATATAATTCTTGATTGATAGATTACTCCGTCTTATTTTGACACTTCTGGTTTCTATAGCCACAACAGAGATGTCTTTTTCAGCAATGAAAATTAACAAGAATAGGTTGAAAAACAAGATGAAATCCATTTTTCTAGCAGATAGCATGTCAGTTTATATTGAAAGGGAAATTGTTGCAAGTATTAGTTGAAATACTATTATTGATGAATTCAAGGCCCTCTCAACGAGTAATGTAGCATTTTGATGTATTTGAAATCATGTAGTTTAACTTTTTGATGATCACATTTGTGTTCTTATAACAATTATATGATGTATTTTGATGATCATATTTTTTTTATATATAATATGAATTATATGATTTGCATTTTATATTTGGGTAGCTCCGCCACAAGTGACGTATTATGGTGCTCCCAACTTCACGCGACCTACACGGACGAGTTACGTAGCTACGTGTGCCCTCAACTTCATGTGACCTGAACGAACAAGTGATGTTAGCTTCGCGTGCTCCAGTTCCACATGTATTTTACGGACGAGCTACATATGGATCTTAAAGTATTAGCTTATTGGGTCTGGACATTCAACGAAAGGCCCATTAGGTCTAGAAAATGGAGACTATAAAAGAGAAACTTAAGAGATGAGGAGGGGATTCTAGGGAAAAAATAGTGTATTGTAACTTAGCATCTTTATCATTTTCAGAGTGCTCTCACCCTAGAAAGCAGCTTGCCTGCTTTGTAATTATCTTGTGTTTACATATGTGAACAATAAATATTACTCCCTCCGTACTAAAATATATGCCGTTTTAGAAAAACAGTTTGTACCAAAATATATGACACTTTACATTATCAATGAAGCATTTTATGTTCTTTTTATCTATTATATCCTTAACTATTTGTTTCTCTTTCTTCTTTCAACTCTACAATTTATGTTTCCCATACAATTAATGATGAATAATTTTGTAAATTAACTCATAATTTATCTTATCAATGCAACATTAATTATATTTCTTAATTTGTGTGATATGGTCAAAATGTCAGAAATTTTGGTACGGAGGTAGTAGCACATAAGATGTTGTTTAATTTGTCTCGATGAATATTTTTAAGATATCCAATTTTTATAATTTTTAAAGATAGATAATTAAAAATATTAACAATCAAAGTTGTGCATTGTTAAACGTGAATTGGTCGAATGTGTCAATTAGTTTGGGACGGAGGGAGTATTATTAAATGAATAAAGACAGTGACGGAGGATAAGGTTAAAATTAAATGATACATTTGCCTCTTTTAAAACCTCATCAAGGCGACATTCTAATCGAGTTGCTCATTAGTTAGCTCAAGCGTCTCATTTTATTTGCTAGTCCCCAAATTCTTAATACTTTCCCTTCACGTATTGAACCTATTATTACTAATGAAATGAATTAAGTTTACTTGTATAAAAAAAAAACATTACCGATAAATTTTAAAATAATAAAATTTAGTAATGAAAAAAATAGCATAGAGGAAATTAACAAGTATATAGTAAGCCTATATCAAGTCCGATGAAGCTTCAATGAAGGGCTGGGTAAGTTGGGATCAGATTTGTCTTTCAAAAGATAAGAGAGGGTTGGGTGTCAAGAATTTAAAAATCTTCAACGAAGCTTTATTGATTAAGTGGAATTGGAGGTGTTTGTCTCAGAAAAATGCCTTTTGGTCGAAATTGCTTCTTTTTCGTTACGGTTTGATGCACTCAAATTTTCTGAGTTGTGATATGAGGCTTGTTTGTTCCAGGTGCTCTATCTGGTGGAGAGATTTGGTCGGGATGGGCAACTCGCTTTCTTTCTCCTCTTTTCACATAATATTCGTACAGTTGTTGGAAGTGGACACACTATTAGTTTTTGGAAGGAGAAGTGGTTGGGAAATCAAGTTTTCAAGGATTTTTTCCTGGCTTATTTTCAAAATAAACTTTTTCGGAGGTTCTGTTGATTGATAGGTATGATGAGGAGCAGACCCGGTCATCACCCCAAGCAAGCTGTGCAGCTGTTTGGGGTCTCCAAATTAATAGGCTTCAAAAAAATTTTTAGTAGGTACTTATAGTATTAGATTTTATTATATTTGACTCAAATAAAATAAAAATACTTAAAAAAAATATTAATACTATAAATATCAATAAAAAATTTATTAGATACTTATAGTATTAGATTCAATCTATATTTATCCAAGAGCTTTTTATACTCCTTGTGCTTGTCATAGTCTTAATTTGACATTGTGTGATATGGCTAACTCTTGTGCTAAAGCTAGAAATTTATAATTTTAATATATGATGTTATTTTAAAAAAAGTAGTATATTTGTTTGATACAATTTTTTTATTAGAGGTCCATTTTTATTATTTGCTTAGGACCTCCAAAATGTCGAAGCCGGCACTGATGAGAGCGCATGAGTTGCAAGTGGAAGTGGCGGAAAGTTTTGTGCACAAGAGAGATAATCACCATTTATTTTTTAATTGTGCTTTTGCACAACAAGTCTGGAAGGTTGTAGGATTGTGGCTGGTATGCCCGGTTGACAATGTGGCGGATGGCAGGGCAGGTCTCATTACATTCGTTTCGGTAAAGTGGTAAAAATCAAAACAGGTGCGAGATTCCATCATGTGATTTGGTTGGCAACGACTTCATCCTTGTGGAGATTGTGGAATGCCATTTTGTTCCAAGGAGCAGTTGTGGAGTTAGATAGTCTCTTGAACAATATTTATTTTTATTCTTGGTTTTGGTTTAATAGTCGTGTTGGACGTTCTACTTCCTGTATGTTTTATGATTGGTGTAATAGTTTTATTAATATGTCTTCAAAACATATAATTTATCCATTTAAATTGTAAAGGTTGAGTACCCCTTGTACTCTTCATAATTCAAATTTACTTATCAAAAAAAAAAATCCGTTGAAAAAACAATTCTACCATAAAAGATTAAAAGATGTCCGCATAGAATAAAAATGAAGGCCATATAGATCAAGAGCATAGATCACAAAAATATAAAAATTACTAGCTAATAGCTATGCAAATATATTGCACATTAATTATTAACATACCTTTGAAAATCATTTTGAACCACAAATATAAATTACAAACAAAAATGTTATTAGTTATGGCTTTTTAGTCAATACCATGGTAATATTGGTGACTTTAGTTTTCTCTTTGGGCATGAGATCAGTTACTTTTTTTTGAAAGCGGTTAAAAACCTCTTTAGTGACATCTTCACCAAAATGACTAATTAGTAAAGGTTGAGCCACAGCCCTTGTGCATTGTGCTGCATTGAACCCGCTATCAAGTTCATAGAAATTTACTTCAGAAACCTCTAATTGATTAATGTTAAATGATCCTTCTGTTAGAATTCCCAACTTTACTTCAGATGAAGATGGATAATAGACAGGAATGTTGAAAGTGTTGAGTTTTTCTTCTTCTATGATTCCCTGAAGCATATATTGAATAATTTGTATTAATAATGTTAAACTAATAAATGTTTAAAAATGGGATAAGATCGACTATTTTTGTAGTATTTTTCCCCACATGTGTGTGGTAGAAATATCACAAGCTTTGTCAATTTTAAAATTTTAAAGTTTTCAAATGAGTGTTATTTAAATATTTTGCTCTTTCAATGTGTTATTAAATATTTTTTATACTTATATCTGAAAATAAATATCGTCTACACTACTTTCAATTCAAGTTATAAGATTTCACCAAAAAAACCTCAATAAGGTGACAACTTGTGTACCCCCACAAGATTTGGGGGTATATACCCTCAACCACTATAAAAAGTTTTAAACGATATAATTTTTTATAAAATATACCGTTGGATTAAAAGTTTATATCATATAGATCATTTGTGTAAAATTTCAAACAAATCTAAAATCATTTGATATGTTATCGAGATACATAAAGATTAACGGTGTTTAAGAAATCACAGAAACTGTTAATTTTGATGTGTCTCAATAACATATCAAATGATTTTATATTTGTCTGAAATTTTACACAAATGATCTATATGATATAAACTTTTAATCCAACGGTGTATTTTATAAAAATTTATATCGGTTAAATTTTTTTTAAGTGCTTGGGGGTAAATACCCCCAAAACTTTAGAGGGTAGACAAGAAAAAACCAATAAAATGGAGACTCATAATTTACCTGCGAGACCATATCATTAAGATCCATTGACATAACTTCCCAAACGTAACAACACTCTTTGCTTGTTGGATCATCACTTTGTCTTCCAATTAAAGTTACAAATAGTTGACCCCCTTCAACTAATTCTTGGGCACGACACTTGAGAAAATGAGAAAAATCCTTTTTATATTGCTCATAGTAAGCTTCAATCACATTTGAGGGGCTTGTACTAGCCAAGTAAATGTTGCCTTTGTTGTCTTCTACACCCTCAGGAACCTAATTAATGTGCCAATCAACAAAACTTATCAATATTAATTTCACAAAGCATACAAGTCGATTAAATAAAGGAAAATTGTCCACGTGAGTTTAACTCAGTTAAAAGGGATATTATACCTAATACGTACTCAAACTCTTATATGCCCACTTATTCATCATTATTTTAGTCATTAGAACCAAAGAGAAACTTTCTTCTTATAAGAGAATAAATAGAAAATTTGGTATTAGAGTGAAAATTTTACTAAAGGTACATATATTACAAAAAAGAATAAGAAAAGAGAGTTAATATAACAAACCTTAGACAAAAATTGAAGGCTATAAGAGGAATGGACAAAATCCAAACTTTTATTGGGGAAAATTCTGCTATAAAAGGAGCCAGGAACCCCAAAGAAGTAGCAAGGACCCATTTCAGTTTTCATTTCATTACGTAGATTTTCTTTGAAAGCGTCGAGGGATTGGAATATATTGTTGAAGTCGTTCCCCGGTAGATCGTTCAAAAAGAGCTTGTATTCAGGAGATTTATGATTCATTTCTTGACAAAGTTTTTCCACAACCTTGATAGTTTCTGAGATTACCAATAATGTGTTTGGTCCACAAGAACAACCCAAGTCTGCAATTCCCAAGCTTTTGGGAAGTGAGTTGTTGTATAGATTGGTTAAGGCTTCGTCTCTCAAAGGTTTTGTTAAAGAAATCACCTTTCGCTGTGTGTATATATAGACATAACAAATTAATGAATAAAATTTATAGCAAATTGGCTCACATATATATGCATGTGCGGCAAACATTCCTAATCTTAGTTATGCAATTCTTTTGTCTCACATGAAATATTTTACTTAAAAGATAAATATTCTTTTATTCCCACACAAAAATTAAATAACTTCACTTGTCAAAAAATAAACATAAATAAGAAATAAAATAATGAATGTTTGTTTGATCACATATACAAAAGTGAAGACCTTACCAAAAAAAAAAATATACAAAAATAAAGTTTTTTTTTGTCAGGTAGCCTAGCAGCTAAAAATTCACTCCTTAAAGATGAATAAATAGACATATCGGGTTTGAATCTCAGTCCCTGCACAAATGTACAATGTCTTTTACCAATTGAGCTAAGCTCATGATAACAGAAATGAAGATTTGTTTAATACTCTTGAAGCAACAATTATACAACACTTTTAAAATATGAAAACACGTAGTGAAATATAATTTATATTTGTTTGGATGACAGCAATATTTTGTTATAAAAGAGAAAAAAAAATGAGTCTCCAATTTTTTTGCTTAATGATGATCCTACAAAAAATTATCACTCATGTATCGATATATTTCTTATTGAAATATTTCTATTGTATAAAATTTTGCCACCTTCAATCAAATTTTTTAGATCATACTATATATTCACACACACACACCTGAAGTAAAGAGTTGTTTGCATAGCTTTCTTCCCCGATGCCTCCATTCATGTGTAGTACTTGTGTTAAATCCTCCATCGTTTCTTTTTATATTATGCTTATTATTATGGCTTTAAGTTTAAGTAGATCTCATGTCACACATATAAATTGATGCATCACATGTGAAAGTTACTAAAAAATTCACTCCTTTCAATTTTTAAAAGGAAAATGTTATATATATAGCAAATGAGAATCACCCGAATTCCATCGACATCGAGACATGTATTCCGCCTAGCCACTTATTGTTAACTTCCATCGTTTTTACCAAGTTTTTGTAATATATTCATGCACTATATATAGTAATGTTGTTTTGTAAATATGTAAATTTCAACATTTTAAAGACAAGATGTGTTTTTTTTCGAGACAGGGATATTAACGCCGAATGTAATGACTAATCATTCATGTTGGAAATACAATCAAATAAAATCTTCATCCAAATAAGCAAAAATAAACAAGATCTCCACAAAATAAATAAAACTAAACAAAATCAACTCACAATAATAATTTAGTACTAAATCTTCAATAATTTATTACTAAATCTACAACTTTTACAAGATAAAATTGCAACTTCTCAAACTCTCTCACACAAATGCAATTTTTATCAGGACCAAAATTGCAAACCCCTTTCAACTACAATTTTTGCACGGAAAAATTGCATAAACAAAATCAACTCACAATAATAATTTAGTACTAAATCTTCAATAATTTATTACTAAATCTACAACTTTTACAAGACAAAATTGCAACCTCTCAAACTCTCTCACACAAGTGCAATTTTTATCAGGACCAAAATTGCAAACCCCTTTCAACTACAATTTTTGCACGGAAAAATTGCAAATCATCGCAACTACAATTTTTGCACGGAAAAATTGCAAACCCTCGCAAGTACAATTTTTGCACAAAAAAATTGCAAACCCTCGCAAGACACACAACTATCGAAACCCCTGATACACCCAAAAGCCTAGATAAGTTGTGGTGAATAAAACTAAATATACATCCTTATATTTATAATAACTTTCTAACTCTTTTTTCTTCCAATTATTAGATGTGGAACTTGGATGAGTATGCACTTTTACACAATAATTCACTGGATTGGAGACACCTCAAAGAATGAGACAGTTGACCTAGAGATTTAGCCAATATGTGTTAATATACTATTAATATTTTCTTTTTGTAACATGTTTTTTTAATTATAAACTTATATTTTTAATGGAATTTTAATTTTACTATGAATCAAATACAATATAAGAAAATTATATTTGGTGGTTAAATCATTAATGCCTTTGCTTCAAATCTTGCCATGTGTCCCAAATGTGGGTATTTGATATCTAAAATCAACTATCAATATATAAATTTTGATCACCTATATTATTACATTTGTATCATTCCTTTAAATAAATAGAATCAACTCTTATGAGGACAAATATGTCATTTTAACTCATATTTATATTTTTTATTATTTTTTCTTTCTTACTTTTTTTTCCATACATTCTCTCTCTTATTTTTCAAATGTTTTCTCTTTCAACTTTTCTAATAATCTAAAATTGACATTTTCTTTCACCTTTATGACATTTTCTAAAATTGATATTTTACTCAATGTTGTTACCCTACCTTTTTCTTTAACAAAATATTGAACCAAATTTCAAAATGTTTAAATACAGAAAGTTAATTTTTAGTGTTGATACTTGTATACGAAAAATTAGGCAAAAATGAAACTCATTCTTTATTGAAATTGATTCAAGATTTTATGCTTGAGTAACAAGTTTTTGTTTTAAAAACTTGGACGGCAAGTGTTTTTTTGTTACAACATGTTTTGTTAAAAAAAAATAAGTTACATTTATTCATGTATCAAAAATATTAGGGGTGTAAGATTGAGGGAGAGGTGTAACCCAAAAAATTGAGGAAGAGATAAAAATAGGGAGAGGGACATAGGGTATATGAGTTTTTTTTTCTTTGTATTAACCATCTGGTTCGTAGATAAAGTTTGTCCGTGTACATAAATTCAAATTCTACCTTATAAATTGAAACTAAATTATTTTTGATAAAAGTTCTTACAAATTTAAAACATATTTTTCAACTTTTTTAATAATCTAAAGTTCACATTTCCTTTCTCCATTGATAATTCTTTCATCTCTTCTGATCAAATTTTTTTTTCTTCTTTCATGTTAATTTATCATCTAATTTTTACTATATTTTTAATATTTCACCTCTCATTAAAGAATGTCTAACATTTTATCAATGTTTAGTTGTTTACTATACTAAAATATATCATCATTATTTATGATTATAGACTTATAATACATTCAGATAGTTTGAATTTATATAGCTTTGTTCTCTTAATTGTTTCTTTCAGATGTATCATTTCTATATTATTATTTTTACATTTGAAGTCCTAGCTTAGTGGTAAGAGCTTATCATTGTAATTTCAAGATGTCGAACTGAAATTCCGCTAGAGACAGTTGTAAACTGATCATTATTCCCCAAATTTTAATTTTAATATTTATTTTTTTGTATCAAAAAATTATTCTTTTAAATGTTATTTAATCAATTATAGTATGTAACCGATATTTCATAAGTTCAACAATTGTGACAAAAATGTATGTATTAATAATAAAAAATATGTTTGTAGACATAAACATAAATATATAAAATTTGCAACGGGTTTGCATAAAAAAACAGTTTCAACGGGTACGGGACAACATTTAACTGGTTTTGTACTGAATAAATATTTTATAGAAATATTTTAATAATATTGATATTTTGAAATATCACTTAATGATTTTTCTTCATGTTATAATATAGCACTAAACGTCAAATAATATTAAAAATACGGAACAATTATATGTTATTGATACATAAATAGAATAAAAGATAAAAAGAGAACTAGGAAAATATTTACCACTCATATCTAAAATTAATACGAATAAATATTTATCATTAATAAAAACATTTGACACACAACAAATCGTATTTGCATATATAAACTGCAACGGGCTGTGGTGCAAATATATATATTTTTTTGGTCAGGTAGTCTAGCGACTAAAAATTCACCACTTAAAAGTGAATAAGTGGACATACCAAATTCGAATCCCAGTCTCTGCACAAATGTACAATGTCCTTTACTAATTGAGTTAAGCTCATGAGGACTATGGTGCAAGTATTTTACAAAAAGATTATTTTATTTTACAGAAAGGTTATATTAAAATTGATATTTTAAAAATATTTATATATTTTTCAAAATTTATTATATCTATTTGGACTATTAATAATTAACTGACCCGTGCATCGCACGGGTATTTTTCTAGTTCTTTAGAAATGTTAAGTATTTGATTGTGCGGTTGATCGTAGGATATCTAAAATCAGTTCGTTGAAAGGAAATCGGTAAGGTAAGGGCTTTTTCCCCATACACTCATGTCCTTAAGATTTATGTTAAAGATTAGTAATGGAATTGTTTAACTAATACTCCCTCCGTCCCAAAACTATTGTCCTTTTAGAGTTATGCACGTAGATTAAGAAGCAATAAAGATTGATAAGTTAAGTCTCTTCTACCCTTACTTTATTAAGAAAGAGAAAATATATTTAATTAATGCTTTAACTTTTGTAAGGATACAAATGGTAAACTAACTTTAATTTTACATTGGTTTCCGAAAAGGACAATAGTTTTGGGACAAAACTAAAAAGCTAGAAGGACAATAGTTTTGGGACGGAGGGAGTAGAAGTGAATGATAATAGAAGGAATGACAAAAGACTATTTTATACACTTTATATATTATTATAGTATATTATGAATTATATGTGTGGCTGAATATATATCTGATTATGTGGTTTTGTTGTGTGTGGCTGATTTTGGATTTGAGTATTATTTTGTTGGTGTGGATTAAATGATGAATTTTATTGAGTTTGAAAGAAAGTTTTAAACTTTCAATGGGTGAAATCAAGATGTGATGATTTTAAAAGGTGTTAATGGTGTCTCTTAGTTTGGTGGAATTAACTGAGAGAGGTGCATCTATCCATTCATTCATTCATACATTATTGTTGATCATCTCTTCAGAGTGGTGTTTTGGTGATGCACTTTTTGGAGTGGTGTATTGTTGATCCATTCTTCGGAATGGTGTATTGAGGATCCACTTGACGGGGTGGTGTATTGAGGATCCACTTGACGATGTGGTGTATTGAGGATCCACTCGACGGAGTGGTGTTTTAGTGATATCCGGATCACGTAGGTTGCATAGTTGTCATGTGGTTAACAACTAGGACTTGGTGTTATTTATTAGTTGCTTGCATCGATTTTGTTTGATTTCATCTTTATGGTCGAGCATTTTATTCTTTTATGACATTTACCTTCCGTCAGACATGATTCAATTTTGATAAGGAAATTGACCCTTACATTAAATATGGTTGTAGGTACCAAAGGAATGTGGAGTTGATATGTTGCTTGTGCTTTGCGCGGGGATAAATTAAAAGGGGTTTTACTAGTCTATATAGTTGTAAATTTAAATGAATCCTCTTAACAATTTTATAGTTAATCAATTTGTAAGTCTAACATGTTTTATAGTTAATCAATTTTGTAGTATTTTCGATTTAATAAGCTTTCTTTAATTTTTATAATAATTAAATGTCTTATAATTTTGAAGAAATAATGATAGTGACTTGTTTTGAAATGAATTGTAAAGAAAAGAAAGAACAAAAAAATCGTAGTGTTTTCCTAAGAAAGAGAATTCTTATGAAAATTTTAGTAATTAATGTCCCGAAAATCGGGGATGTTACACTAATACCTATTACACCTTCCGAAAAAATTATAGTATTGAACAAACATTGGAGTTGGAGATTCGGATAAATGATTCGTACCCAGATCTTTTTCCTTTGTATAAAATTTCGAGAACGAAAATTCTTTTAAGGAAAATGTCCTATTTTTATTAATTTCTTTGTCTTATTTAATTATGAGTTTTGGTTAATATAGTTTAATCGTTAGAAATTATAGATTATAGATGTTAGTTGGGTTTTTTTGTCAAAAAATGAAGAAGATGTTGTTGGGTTTTATGAGAAATAAAGATATTGGGCTTGAGTTAAGTGATTGAGTATGATGAGGGGTGTAGGCCCATAAGTGGTGGTAAAGACTAGTAAATTGTTCTAGATAGTGAATGTTAGTTTGGGTAATTGAAATAAAGGGTGGAAACCAAGTACAACATAAAGGGATAAGTTAGAGAGAGAAAATATAATTGGTGAAAGAAGAAGAAGAGAGGAGCTCTAGAAGAAAAGAAGAAAGATATCAAGAAGAGGAGAAAAGTTTAGAGACTCAAGCTAGATTCTTCGTAGCATATGAAAATTTAAATATGAAATCTAACATGGAAATTTAACCATAATTAACTCCCACATAAATAATTTTACAATACAACTTAGGATGACATTTACTAGCATGTATAGAACATAGTACTCCATTATATCAAACGAAAAAAAGGAATTAATAGCTCCTATTTATTTTTAATCACCGCAATATTTCTTCCTAATTATTAACTAGACAAACAAACCAAACAAACCACACACCACAAACTTTCTAATTATTTGTGAACCAATGGCATTTATAAACCGTAAATAATTTTTTTTTTAATTTCTTATGATTTTCTAGTCAATAATATGGTGACATTGACAAATTTAGTAATCTCCTTGGACATTCGATCAATTAAGATTTCTTGATATCGATCGAAAAGCTCTTCAATAATAGATTCGCCAAAGTGATTAATTAGCAAAGGCTCAGAAACAGCTCTCATGCATTGTGTGACATTGTATGGACCATCACTGAGTGATTCAGACATTTGAGACTCACACGAAAAAGCATTCCAATCCTCAAGAGCATTCCAATTCACTTCAGAAACCTCTAATCGATCGATGGTAAATGATCCTTCTTTGAGAACTTCCAATTTCACTTCAGTTGGAGATGGAGTATATTGAGGGATGTTGAAAGTATTGAGTTGCTCTTCTTTTATGTTTCCCTAATGCACAAAAAGAAATTAAAATTCATCCATTATTTTGTATTTTATTTTTAGGTATAAACTTAAGAAGTTCGAACTTTGATTCCTTTAATAATATATCTGATAATTACTAACTGAATTATACTTGCTGGAAAAGAATTTATATTTTACAAAAGTTGTGAGATGCGACTCTACATATGATATTTTTGTCCGTATATATAAAAGCTAATTTTGAAAGAAAAAAAAACTTGTCCCTTGATATTACAAATTTCCATTTACATTTCTTATTAATTTTTTAAATACAATCCTTTTTTCCTAATTTCTTTTTTAAACACTAATATATTCTTTTTTTTGGTAGATATTTAAATATGACAATAATTATCGTAAATTCACATGAGTGAGGGAGTTGAGATTTGATTTTTTTTATCACGGAGTTAAGAATTTTAGAATTTTTTTTGCATTTAAACTGTGAGTTTTGGACATAATTAAGAACTAATTTTTATTGAAGATGAAAAATTAAAAGAAAAATGTTAATGCTAAGGAATCAAATATGTCACAATGTACCTCCAAGACCATATCATTCAGAGCCATAGCCATAAGCTCCCATATGTAGCAACATTCTTTGCTATACATAATGTCACTTTCTCTTCCCAAAAATGTTAGAATCATGCGACCCCCTTCAACTAGTTCCTCTGCACGACACTTGAGAAACAGAGAAAAATCTCTTTGAAATTGGTTGTAGTAAGCAGTAAGTACATTTGAGGGGCTTGTAGGAGCCATGTATATGTTGCCCTTATTGTTGTTTACATTTTCAGGAACCTAAAATCAACAAAAATTTGTTCAACCTTAGTTACATGCATATGCATAATGAAATTAAATTAAAATAGTTCATGTAAGCTTAACTCAGTTGGAAGGACATTACATATAAGGTGCAATGAAATCTGCTAGTGAACTCTGCTACGTTCACTTATATTCAACTATTTAACAAGTTATTTAAACATAAATAGGAATGAAAAGTTAATTAAACATTTAACCTTAGATAGCCACATAAGGCTGTAAGATGAATGAACGAAATGCAAACTTCGATTAGGAAAAATTCTGCCATAGAAAGAACCAGGAACTCCAGAGATATAACACGGACCGATTTTAGTTTCTATTTCATCGCACAAACTCTCTTTGAAGCTATCTAGAGATCTAAAGATGGTGTTGAAATCATTACCCGGTAAATCATTCAAGTAGATCTTATATTCTGGAGATTCGTGATTAAATTTTCGACATAACTTTTCCATAACCTTGATAAATTCTGATACCACCAACAAAGTGTTTGGTCCAGAAGAACAACCCAAATCTGCAATTGCTAGACTTCTTGGGTATGTATTGCAATAGAGACTAATTATGGCTTCTTCTCTAATGGCCTTCGTCAAAGAAATCACTTTTTCCTGTATATACAACCAAATGATACTAAATTAAAACACAACAATTAATATGCATTTATTTTACCATCCATAGATTAAATATATATTTTTTGATGGATTACATTATAGGTTAAATATGAAATCATAAATACCTGAACTAAGGAGTTGGTTGCATAGCTTGCTTCTCCCACACCTCCATTCATGTGTAGTACTTGTGCTACTTTCATTCTTCTTCTTCTTTTTCTACTTCTTTCACTCTTTCTTAGTCTCTTGTTTTTTTTCCTTCGTACACTTAATGAGTGGCCATACCACGCACCTTATATATAGATATGTGAAAGATTCCTTTCAAAAAAGAGATGTGTGAAAGCTACTAAAAAATTCCGCGTTTTTCACATGTTCGACTAACGTAACATAGTACTTTTCGTGTATATTATTATTACATCCTTCTCAAAATAAGTGTCACACATTTGCAAAACTAATTTATATATATATATATATATATATATATATATATATATATATATCTCAAAAAATGATTGTCACTTTCTTTGTCTTTTGTTTATTTGCTTCGTGCATTTAATGAGTGACCATATACCACACATGAAACACCCTAATATATATGTGTGAAAGCTTCCTTTAAACAAAAAAAGTGTGAAAGCTACTAAAAAAATTCACGTTTTTCACATAACATTTGTGCATATTGTTATTACATCCTCCTCAAAAAAAGTGTCCATTTGCAAATTATATCTCAAAATGATTGTCGCTTTCTATTTTCAATGTATTTTTTATAGTATATATTTTCTTATTTATTTTATGAGTAATAATGTTTGCAATTAATCGAAATGTGTCATTTCTCCTTTGAAAATATGTCCCGTAAACAAAAGCATATTTAACCTTTCTCAATTGAAAATAGGTCTCGTAAACAAATATCTCTGTAAAATATTTATTTGATAGAGATGTCACATTATATAGCCGGATCGTTTAAATCCAGTAATTTCCATTTATATATTTACCTCAACAAGTAAATTTTTAGTCCCTAAAAACTATTTGATACAAAAAATTCCTAATCAAATATAAATGGAGAATTCATTGAAATGTGATAATGTATGCATGAAGCTCTCGTGGTACTGAGTCTGAGATTGACATCACTCATAATAGTACAGTACACTAACCCGATCGAATTATATATATTTTTTAGAATAAACCCGAATTATATTTGTTAATATGCTTTTCTAATACTTTTATTATATTCAATCGAAAAAGTGAATGTGTTTTTCTCTTGATTTTACTCTTTTTTTCTTTTCTGAGGTGAATTTGCTTGCATCAACAACTGTTATTATTAGGAATTTTGGACATTAATTAGCATTGTTTATACGACTAAAATAATAGTTTATATAAATAAAATAAATTATATTATAAGATTCTTTTGATTATGTATTATGAAAAATTAATAAATCTAACTTTTTACGACATCAAATTTGAAACATGATGTAATGAGGTATGTTATTTTTTTTTATAATAATGAGATTAAATTTATGAATTAGACAGAGAATACTCTTACAATCTAAAGTTAAATGTGCGTGTGAAAAATTAAAGTACGGTCAAAAGTAACTAGAATCGAAGAGAAATGAGCATCAAATCCTTTTTTTTTGCTAATAAATGCACATGAGATTGCCTCTCTGAAGCAATGTTGAATAGTGACATACTAATATTGAAAGTGTAGTAATTTAAGAACCTTTTTCAAGAGAGGTTTGAAAAAAGATTTGGTAGTAGAATGTAGAGCCGTCAAATTGTAGAGCTTTATCAATTTGGGTCCGGCCCCCACATACAGATGCCTAAATATTCAAATCAAAATGGGTCATATTTTACATAAATCCCAAATATAACAAACCCATAAAATGGACCCTAAGGCTTCAAGACTCTATAAATCTATAAAATTTCCTTCTTTTAAATTCAATTTTTGGTGTAAAATTTTTAAATTTTTTTTGGTAAACCGTAAAAATATTTCAAAAAATCGTAAAAAAAATTTTAAAAAAAATTTTTGAAATTGAAAAAAACTCCAAGAATTCTTTTTCTCGAAATCGGTAAAAATTCTGAGAATTTCTTTAAATTTTGAGAAAAAAGTTTTTCGGCGTTTTTTTTTTATTTGGAGAAAAAAATTCAGAATTTTTTCGATTTCGGAAAAACGATTTTTTTGCATTTTTTACGATTTTGTGAAAAAGCCAACGGAATTTTTTTCGATTTCGAGAAAAAAAACTTCGACATTTTTTTTCGATTTCAAGAAAAAAGTTTTCGGAAAAAAATTTTCTCTTCATTTTTTTCGATTTTGAGAAAAAAGTCGTCGGAATTTTTTGATATCGAGAAACAAAGTTATCAGTTTTTTTTCAATTTCGTGAAAATAATGCTGAAAATTTTTTTATTTCGAGAAAAAAAGTTTTTCGGTGTTTTTGCCATTTTTTATTTCAAAAAAAAAAGTTCGCGGAGTATTCGTTTATTTGTTTCACGAATATTTTCATTGATGTAAAATATTTATTTTTGTTGTTTTAGTTTTTGAATTTGTGTTGGGCCAATTCTAAGCTCAATAGAGAGGCCAAGAATAAAAAATAAAAAAGAGGACCAGACCCAACTTAAACTAATTAATGAGAGGACTAACAATTTTAGTCTTAATAGTGGGGCTTCATTTGAGAGCTCTAATTTAGAGCCTATTTAACAGCTCTAATTGCCATATAAATACGGTATTTTGAACGTAGAAAAATTAACAAAATTAACAACGTATTTAACATATATACTTATATCTATTTATCTCTCTTTAATTTTTATTTGAGAAAATAGAAGATCACACTACCTAAAATTTAATGTGGACATCTCAACTATATTTCTATCTATAGCTATATATATTCCGTCAAAAATAAAAATATAACTTCATATCCAAAAAAGTTATTATATAAAAAGAAATTGAGTTTAAGTTTGAATGAAATATTGTCACGTATCATTTTATATGTCTCAATAGATTAGCACTAACGTATGGAACTCAAAAAAGAAAAGATTAGCACTAATGTAGTAACGCATTAAGTCCAATTTTGTGTATCCACAAAATGGTTTGTTTTTAGATTTGACTGATCACTATGATGTAACTCGCCTTAATTAACTCTATCTAGGGATGTCAATTTGTATCTGTTAATGGAGATGATTTGTACGGAGATTCGAAGTGGCGGTAAATAAATTGAGAGGTTAAATTGAAATGATTGTGATATATATGACTTATTTGTGTTTTAGGACTTAAGTAAGTCACTTAATTTTATTTTTAAAGTTAAAAAAGAGTTCAAAAATGATAACTAAGACAATTCAAAACATAACCACTTAACTATTTCCAATGTAATTGCAAGAATATAATTGAAGAGTTAAGTGAGGAATAATATTTTATGTATTATACAAAATAATAACACTTGAGTTCTAATAATTAATTAATATGGTTATTTGTATATATAAATAAATGAAATTAACAATAGACAGTCTCGGAGGTTAATTCAGTTAGTTTGCACGGAAAATATGGTTATTTTATATACATTTTAAAAAATATTTGACAACAAAAAGTATTTGGTAAATTTTTTATTAAACGGTTGTTGTTGGATGACCGTATTAAAATTATTTTGCTCCTTCTGTACATATATTTTCTCTATCTTAAAATATAACTAAAAATTAGTCAATAAAAATTGATATATATCATTAAATTATATATCATTTAAATTTGTCATTACTCACTAAATACATCAATTTTCTTCAATCTATTTTTACTTATACTAGAAATAAACCCGCGCGTTGCGCGGTTTCGATTAAATTATATAATTATAAAATATTTTTATAAATGAAAAATAATAATTGTGATAAGTATATAATGTTGGATGAAAAATAATTGTGATAAGTATAATATTTTGTTAAATGAAAAATAATTTTTATTATTGTTTTTAACATGTAATTATTAAAAATGTTTGATATTTTTTTTTTACAAAAATAATATTGGATATTTGCTATCTTAAAAAAGATATTTTACTATGTTGATTGTTGCTATCTTAAAAATGGAAGAAATTTTAAAAATATGTAAAGTATGTTGTATTCAGTTTATTTAGTTTTATTTATTTATTTTGTTTTTGAAGTAAAAATTATAATATATATTCAATTTATTTAAATTTGACAGATGTATTGAATATTTGTTATGTTAAAAATAGAGTTTCATTTTAAATATTTAAAGAATAAAATATTTAGTTAATTTAATTTTTCAATGTGAAGTTGATACAAATTAAAAAGATTGGCTTGTCAAAATTACATATGTGAAGTTTTTTTTTTTGACTAACATATGTGAAGTTATTTATTTATTTCTTTGTTATATTTTTTAAAAATGATTTAATAAAATCTCAAAAATATTTTTAAAGAATGGATTTGTATCTCTAAAGTGAGTAAAGTGTATAGTGAGAAAATGCAAGATTGTGATTGTAACAACTCTCATGATTCTCACAATTTTTTTATGATGTACATATAATATCTATCATTAATTTATGAATTAAAAGTTAAATTATCTACTTTACACTCTAAAGTGAATCATAAACTTTAGAGAAGTCAGATCCTAAAATATTAATTGAAGGTTTCTTCAATGTAATAAAAATTTGCATCTCATATATTATATTTATATAAGTTTCTCTTATAATATATAAGCTTCTCTTGTATATAAGCTTCTCTTAAATAATAGTATAGATTAAGAGGTTGTTTGTTACAAATTAATAAAAAAAATGATTTTGGCTTTAAATAATTTAGGGATTAGTTTTTAGATATTTTATAAAAAAGTGGAATTAATTTTATGATCGTTTATTATAATAAAAATTATTTTTTTAATAAATTAAACTTTTGTTTGTTTGTATACAACAATTAAAAGTGATTTTCTTTATTACAATTTGGCTTTACTCTTTCCTATTTATTTACCTCCATATATTATAATGAAATTTCTATTAATATATTAGTTTAGATTTTCCTCCATCTATATCGGAACAAAATTTTCATTAACATATTAGTTTAGATGACATATGGATTTCAATTATAGACTTGAAATTGAGGCTGACAACATAATATTGATTTTATATTAATACTAAAAAAATTATACATATGATTTATTTTTTTGATGTTTAGAAATGTAACGATCTCACATATGTATCTTCATTTTTTTCTTTTATAATTTGATCATCATTTTTCATATTAGCACCCTTTATCACAATACTTGCATTTGTTTTAAACTCATTATATAGTATGTCTAAGATATAATTTACTTTAGTCTCATAGTTATTCAAATTAATGAATATAAAATAATAAATTAAAAAATATTAAGATAACATATTATTTTTACATGTAGCTAGCTTGACATTTATTTTACACACAAAAAAAACCAATGCTTTGGATTATGAATGGACACAAACAATAAATTTTAGAATAATGTTTTAAATATAGATTAAAAACTTCATGCCACATAATATATATTGATATTTATTTTAGTTACACACATTAAATCAATTTAATGGAGCATGTTACAAAGTTTTAATATAGAAAAGAAAATGAAGAGGAAGCTTTTTAGATATGCCACATAAGCATAATGGAGGCTTAAGAATCAATAGAGCTTCCCTTTATATATATAAGATATATAAGATAAGATAAGATAAGATTTTGGTTAGAAGAGTATTATTAGATTCTCTCTTTTATTGGTAGTTAGTGATGACTGATGATATGACAATGAAAGTGATACACTAATTTCGTTTAACATGTTTTATTTTTATTTTTGACTCAATTTCGTGTAACATGTTGTTGGCCTTCTCTCATGAAACATACCGGGCTTACCAAACACTATGTTGTCCTATGATAAACACTATTTTTCTTTCAAAGGAAAGGACAATAATAATAAAGGAATAGTGTGTCGTGTGAACGAAGTACGAACATTGGTTAAGAATTTTCTTTTTTGTAATTCTTCGGTGTTTGTTTTTGGTTTTGATTTGTCTCCATGATTAACTTTGATTCTTTGTAACTAAACTTTTTTCATCTAAGTGAGAACACCTTATACTTACCTAGTGCTAGCTTAATATATTTTTTTTTGGTTGCTTCAAAAAAAAGTGTGCATGTCGTGTGAACGAAGTACGAACATTGGTTAAGAATTTATTTTTTTTGTCACGTAGTCTAGCAGTTAGAAATTCATCCTTTAAAGATGAATAAATGGACATACTGGATTCGAACATCAGTCCCTATACAAATGTACAATGTCATTTATCAATTGAGCTAAACTCATGAGAACTCATTAGTTAAGAATTTTATAACAAGAAAAATATTAATTAGCACAGTCCATACACTAGTTAAAGAAATGAAATATAACAAAATTATATTAGATATTGTATAGTCAATATTAATAAAATACTATAAAAGTTATTGAGTTCAATAAAAAAATTGCTTATTTTATGCTTAATCAGTGTATAAAATGCACTAGTTAACATGATCTTATAACAAATATCTTAAAAGAAAAAAGTTGTTAGCTTTTATTGTATTAGTCATCCTGTTTTTAGAGAAAAAGATTGTAATAATTTATAGTTCGAATATAAATTAAGTAAAGTTTGATTAAAAATTGTTTTACTTAAAAATCAAATTTAAATTTTCTTAAATTATTTTTTGCTAGAGTTCGTTAATTACTTAAATTCAATGTCTTAATATAAGTTGTTAATTTTATCGATGTAACAATTGCACCATTTTTTTATACAAAATTATTTCTTTTATTTCTCAACCATTGTTCTTGGAACATTCAATAGAATTTGTCTTCTGTTTATGATAGATACATTTTTCATATGCTGATACATGCATATTTGTTGTTCTTATGAAAAGTACATGTTGGGCTTACCAAACATCATTTTGTCCATTGGCCTTATATTATTATTTTTTTGTAAGAAGTTAATGGCCTTCTCTTTTAAAAGTAATAATAATAATAAATATGCTATCTCATATTTTAAAAATAGTTTTTTATTTGGTACATAAATAAAATGACAAAATAATAATTTACACGCATAAAAGTAAAGAAGTTGAGATTCGAATCCCGTTCATTATATCCGGCCTAACAATTTCGATATTTTTTTACCAATTGATCTAAGACTTGTGAATAATTTTTTAAAACTAGTTAAAACATTCTTTAATTTGACAAACATCAAACAAGTTCATATATCATCTTTTACGGTTAGGACTGTTGATCTATGTTTTTTTAAGGGACACAAGTAAATTTTATTAATAATGGGTAGCATAAGTCATGCTAACATTAAATTTGGGGAAATTATTGTTGAGGCGAAATTTCAAATTTTTTTTTAATTTGATGTTTTAAGGATAACAAACATATTCATTATATTTTAAATGTAATTTTGGTCATTATATTACCTAACAAGTGCTTTTGAGTGTTTTTCATAACATAGGTGTCATTGAGCCTATTAAACAAATTGAATTAAGTCCAAAGATTGATACACAAAGTTGCAGCATCATTCTTTGAACAATCTTTGACATGCGCTACACTCTTCACTTATTTATTTTAAGTGAACAATAGACAAAGACAAAGAAGCATTTAATATTGACTTTTCATCATCAAGATCCCTACAGCAAATAAATATTCTTTTGGCAAAGATTTATTGAAGTCTTTCATGAGACTTCCCTTTTGAAGCCAAACATAAATACAAAATATGTGCCAAAGAATATTCTTGAGTAAAAAGACATTTAATATGTTTCAAGAATTTATTAAGATGGAAAATATCTTAGACCAATGAGAAAGCAACAACAAGTCTATGACTCATATTGAACAAGCACTTACAAAAAGAATATTAAATCTTCATTCTTAAAGTAAAGGCTAGAAGCTACAAAAAGGAACTTGTATTTGCAAGGAACTACATCTAATCATACATTGGCAATTGACAGCAAGAAAGATTTGTGGAAGCTGTCCCCACACCATTCTTCTATGTTTCCCAAAGATCAATCTTTGAAGGTACAAATCATTGTTTCATAGTACAGATCAATCTTTGAAAGTATAAATGATTAGAGAATATTTTCTCATGATGATGAGGAAGACTATTCATGGCACAATTATTCTACACATGTCTGTTACAAAGCTACAACTTTACTTTGTCTCCAAGCAAAAGAAAGGACAGTACCAACTCAGCATACACGCTCCCCTCAAAGAATGATTTTTCATCAATCTTCCAGATCTGCCTTCATTAACTTTAAATGCAATGGCCAGTGCATCATTCTCTGATCTTTTATTACATTCTCCAAAACATAAGGGGCTCCCTCACTCTATAAATAGAAGACCTCTCAACAGAAGAATGGCAAGAGTTTCCAAACAATTTCAATCATTGAATACATGTCTTTGTGAACAAGATTCTTCTTAAACTCTTCTCTGATCTCTTTCACTTCAAATTTAAATACTTGCAACTGGATCAAACAATATTCCTGAGTAATTTTTAGAGAGATTTTTAGTTCTATTAGAAGCTTTATAAACTAGTACTAGTTTATTGTCAAGTTTCTAGATCCAAACAAACTCTTTGTAAAAAGAAATAGAGATCTTGCTCAAGGGTACATGACTACTCGTTTGAGCAAAGAAAGAAAGACCATCTCAGTATATAGGTGGCAGTTAAGCTGGTGAAAGCTTGAAACAACTTGATCCTAGTTTTAGATCAAGAGATCCTGAGAAACTTGAGATTGTAACATCTCAAAGAACATAGTGGAGATCCACACTTGGTGTGGAAAGTGGACGTAACCTTTTTAAAGTTGTACCAGTATAAATTGATTGTGTATATACTCTCTTTCCTTTACCTCATTTATATTGTGCAATTTAATATAGTCAAGATCAATCTGAAAGATTGATCTCATAACGTTCTTTGAAACAATCTAGTAAATTGTTCAAAGAACATTCTTTTGATATTAGATTATCAAATCTTGTTTTTAATACTTATATTGAGTTATTGTTAAGTAACTAATTATACTAATAAACTTTTAAGATAAATTTTTAAAAGGTTCACAATTCAAACCCCCCCTTCTTATGAAAACTTTGCTACTTCAATTATAAGTGCTACTAAGTCCAAAAAAACAATTACAACTCAAAAATTGAGACTCATCATCATCCCCTACCTAATAATACAATCACAAGAATTTACAAACCATTTAGAGGAAAGACAAGGAACCCCGCCTTTTTTTTTGCCAAAAACTATTGCCACAAGATATTCTTGATATCATCCATAATTTCTTCTTTTTCATCTTTAAGGAGAAAATTGCAATGTTACTTGCCTTATAAATCAACCAAATTATTACATGTCAAATCGTTAGGAAGGCTTGTCAAAGTGGCACCCCAGTTATTCAAGTATCATGCCAAAATGAAGTATTACCACGCACTAAGGGTGGTAAAATGGGTCGAACTCTTTAACCAACTACTTTTGGCATCCGAGTCGATATTTTAAACTCGATATCATAAGTTTGTTTGCCCCGCCTAACTCACTTAAAAATCAGGGTGGGGAAGGGCGGTTCGGGTTGGCAGTGAACATTTTAAAAATAAACTTTGTATTTTTTTCTTGTATTTGGGATTAAAAATAGAGAAAAAGGTTAAACCTCATAGGTGAGTACAATTCAACTTTTTTTTCTTATTACTTTTATAAGCCCCAAAAATGAAAGGCTTAAACTTCAAAGGTGAGTCCAATCCAATTTATTTTGACACTTATTTTGTTGTTTGAATTTCTTTTAGACTTGTTTAATGTTGTAGGATTTTTATTGATGCTTCAATTTATTTTTAGACTTGCTTAATGATGTTTTGTTTATTTTGGTTCTTTGTTTTATTTCGAGACTTATTTATGTTAAAGAATGACTCTTTTTTTTATAAGCGAATTAAAACCAAGTTAACAAGTACTAATTGTTTATCGGAAAAAATTTGGTTCATGTGAAATTATTAATCATTACAATTTACTACATGATTTGTGTTGTTGAAAAATATTCCTTGTTTAAAAATAAAATTTTGTAAATTATGTAGTAAATTAGTAGAAAACAAAAATTACATAAAAATAATTGTTTGACAAACTGATCCGCCAACTTGTCAATAAACGGGACTAACTTGCTTTTTGAACTCATGTTCTTATGTTAGCCGGCCATACCCCACTTTTGAACGAGCATAAACAGCGAGAGTCTAAATGTACTGGACTGAGCCACCCATTTTACCACCCCTAATTACCCTTATTCCCCCTTTATTTTGCTCAAAGCGCCCACCACCCAATCACCATCATTCTTCCCCTAATATCCCAGTTTACACAAGTCCTTTAACCACAATGATGATTGGTTAGGTCTATTTATAATTTCCATGTTTGCCGTCTCTAAGATCTTTACACCATATTTTGTGACCAACACCTTTTTCCATTGTGAGTTTTGCTTGGATAGGAGCTGCCATCTCCACTTTGCTTGTACAACGTTATTGAAAAGTCTTAAATCCTTAATCCTAAGGTAAAAGTTTTTGCATGTTCATTAGTATAAAAAAAGCTTTTTAATTAGTCGATTTGCCATTCTTCGCCGATATGTGATTGATCATCTTTCCAGGTGTATTGGACAACTTTGGTATGGTTGGTAAGAATCTGAGAAACCCTATTTCTCTTTGTCTCCTCTATTATCCCTTAAACCGGTCTGCTTCGGGCATAATGAATTTTGTTACAATTTATTTGGTTCCAATGATTCATATCTGGTGCACATTAAGTCATTAACTCAACTTGGAAAGAATGTTAACATTTGAATTGTGACTCCACTTATTACAAACAAATTCGATCATCAAAATCAGAATCAACGATACATTTTCAAATTTGAACTGACGTCGATACGATCAAACCTGTATAATATGCTTCTGCACCAAAAGGATAGAATAGTGATTTGACTTTTGAGGCCTATGCTACTAAATTTGGAACTTTTGCATTTGGAAAAATTTGATGCCACTGCCACCCACTATTTTTCATAGCATGGTCCAATTTTTCCTCCACAACAATTAACAAATATAATAAAAATTATATAAAGTGAAATCTTCGTGCGCCTAAAATTCTTTTTTTAATGAAAATTTTATTCTTTTAGATTCAATAAAATTTAGATTTATAAAATACGTAATTTTTAAAAATATGATTTTTTTTCCAATCGGATTTCAAAATCCGAAAAAAAATACATGTTCACTTTATAAAATCTGAATGGGGGTATTTTGAGAAAAATGAGAGGGGCACAAGATAAGGGAGAAAAATTTCACAAAAACAAATTAAAATCCAATTCAACAGTGGTCCATGATGTTCTACATGAACAAATTTAGAGCAGGCAGCCCAGTACTATATGATCTAAGGCCCGCGATTACTTATTAGTATAGTTTCCACACTTTATTAATAGTTTGGGATATAAAAGTGGTAAGTTCATATTGAAAACAACAATTTATATATTTTTATTATTTTGACCGCACAAATTCCAATATACTTATATTATATTTGTGTTTCTTAACCAAATATATTTATTTTAATATATTTATTAATATATTTATTTAATATATATATTTTATCAAATAGGTTAGAATTCACCCCAGGAATAAGTGATTGTACAGGGTTCGATCCTGGTCCCTGTATTTTACATGCAAATTATTTTATCAACTGAGTTAGACTCATATGATTCATTTTTTTAATATATTATACCCAATATTTTCATAAAGGGTCTTGTTAACATGTGTCTTAAGGGCACATTTTAAGGATACTCGAAATAATAATTTTGTTTTGAAATTAACAATGTTCGCCTTTTAAAAATATAAAATGCACAAGTTTTAATTCTAAATTTCTATTATTAGTATACTAACAAGTGCCTCAAGGACACATTTTAACATATCTCTATCATAAATGCTATACTATCGACTCATATTTCAGAAAAGAGAGTTTTTTTCACACCTCTGAACTTCTTAAGCGCCTACCAAACTTCCAATTTTACTCTCTCACTGGTTAGGCAGCGAATTTATAAAATAGTTAAAATTAGAGGAAAAAAATAGTTCGTTATCTAAGTAGCGAGTTGAGTTCTCAATTCGCTACTTATGTAGCGAACATTATAAAAATCAAATTTTTTGTTCCCCCCTTCCTTCCCACACCTCTCATTTTTTTTTTGATCTGAAACACAATTCGCTAATTAATTGTTAAAGTGTAAATCCTTCCTTCACCTCCCAAAAAATATTTTGAATAAAGTATTGTATTAGCAAGTGATTAAAAAATGAAAAAAAAGAGCTTTTAATTTATAGAACTATATGATATGTGATTGGTCTATACTATGTCACAATCTCTCTAGTGGCCAATCAAAATGTGATCTTGAACGGTGGTCAAATTTTTATCGTAAGGTTCACTAGTTAAAATAAAAATAAAATATATGTTTGTTGCTTATATGTGGGAAATTTTGTGTTGCTTATAAAGGATGTAAAATGTAGTTTCCATATTAGTTGTTCTTTTTTTAAGAAAATTATTTTGTAGACCAATTTTTTCATGATACAATAAATTTTAGCTAAAATACTCTTATTAAGTTATTAGTATTTTTTGACAGAAATACTCTTTTTCTATTTATTTTGACTAGACAGAAAAGCTTATTGCAGTAGTAGTATAGTAGTTTAATGAATTAAGTTACAATAAATAAAAGTACTAGTAAGTAAAAATTAAAAATATACTAGTATTCTAAAATGTTAAATAATATGTATCCAAAAAAAATGATAAATAATATTAAATAAGTAAATCTTTTAAATATCAATAATAAATTGATTTAAGCATTAAGAGACTTTGATCTCTTAAGTAAATGGCAATGAATTTGACTGTTCACTTTAGTGTATGAAGAGAGATCATTTACATTATATTGTGTACTCTACAAATTTAATCCACACAGAGATTAGATATTGTTGAATAGCTGTGAACTCAGTACTAACATAGTAAAAGAAACGAATTGACGGATAAAAAATTAGAAAAATAATATAAAAATAAAGAAGAAGAAAACTTCTAAGCATGACACCTAAGAAAGGTATAAAAAATGAATCTGATATCTGAAAATGACTGGTAGTTTTGGCCAAATTAAATTTAAATTGAGTGACAATTTGTGTACCCCATAAAATTTTGGGGTATATACCCTCAATTACTATAAAAAAATTTAATCGATATAATTTTTTATAAAATACATCGTTGGATTGAAAGTTTATATCATATAGATCATTTGTGTAAAATTTCAGACAAATCTAAAATCATTTGATATGTTATTGAGACACACAAAGATTAACGGTGTTTAAGATATCACAGAAATTGTTAATTTTGATGCGTCTCAATAACATATCAAATGATTTTGAGTTTGTCTGAAATTTTACACAAATGATCTATATGATATAAACTTTTAATCCAACGATGTATTTTATAAAAATTTATATCAGTTAAATTTTTTTTAAGTGATTAGGAGTATATACCCCTAAATCTTGAGGGGTAGACAAGAAAAAACCATTTAAATTTGATGCTACAAGTGAAATGGGTAGGAATTGAATTGTGCATATTAACAAATTATACCATATAGTAGTAATGTAAAGCAAAGGAAATTCCCAGCATGTTACCCGCAGGACCAACATACCTTCATTACTATAGCATATAAATATATCTTCACTCAGTCTTAATTTGTTGTCAGATTTTTAATACAAAAGTCCTATACTTGCTTTGTTTAGTTTAAGGCCCCACCTTACAACATGAGCCTAACATTAGAGACAAAAATAACAGAGGCATTGAATTGAGAAACCAAGCTTATTTTCATCACAAAGCTATAAGACTAGACAGTTTACTAAGTTTAGCCTCACTACAATAATAACTTGCATATGATATGTCCAAATAATGTGTGCTGAATTATTGTATTATTGTCTTACAACATCCAACTTCTTATCAACTTATAAGGGATATTTAAAAGCAAAGTCAGAGAGACAGTTAATTAGAGATATATACATATCTAGCTACCCTAAAATCTTGATCATAATATACATTTTTGGTTTAAGAAAAATTAATTAACTAGCAATTAATTAAGTTAATATTACATGCTAAAATAATACTTCCTTCAACCACAATTATTAGCGCAAATTTATATTTTAAATTCATTGAATAATTAATATATTTAATCTAATTAATATTAATATATAGACCAAATATATTAATTATTCAATGAATTTGAAAAATAAAATTTACTAATATCAACAATGAATTTGTTCAGATGATAAAGAGCCTAATAACCCCTTAAGAATGTGGTTAAGGGTTTGATTTTTGACTCATGCATATGGAAATACTTCAGTTGGAAGCACTATTACAAAATCACGTTTTAGCGTCGGCCAGAAACCCACTCTAAAGGGCTAAAAAACGACGCTAGTAGGCTGTAAGCGTCGGATTAGCGTCGCAGTCGGGGGCTCAGGCTAAAGTGCTCGAAGCTAAATGCTAGCGTTGGCTTAGGACCATCCGACTCTACATTAGAGTCGGCTATTATTAGAATCGGCTAAGCCGAGTCAATAGCCGATTCTAATACCATCCGACGCTAAAATAGTCAACAATCAAAAAAGTCAACAAAATATGGTAGCCTCGGGCTAGCCGACTCTAAAGTCAACGTAATGAAAGTCAACAAAACAAGGTAGCCTCCGCTCAGCCGACGCTAAACAAATTTTTGGATATACTAAACAAATTTATGAAAGTCAAAAAAAATTTGTCCCCTTAATTGCACCTTAACTGCACCTGATTCCTTGTTTCCAACCTGATATACTAAATATAAAAAATATAGTGACTCACCAAACAAAAGATTAAAACTACAAATCATATTAATGTGACAGCAAAAGGGAAAGAGACTCAACCAACATAAGAAAACCAACCGCTAGCAAGTAAATTGAAAAACTTTGCCAAAAAAACACCATAACTATATTTAGTCTTTACAAGGACATAAATGAACATAAATTAAGAAAAAAATGGTTGTTCTTGTATATGAGGTTCTTGAAAATAATAAGTAAAAGAAGCTCAAGAGTATAGTGTATTATTAACATTAGATTGAAATTATAAGTAAAAGAATAATTAAATTCTCATGTAAACTACACTGCCACTAAAACAAACATTGCAAAAACTCAAGACATAAAAAACAAAAACATCATTGCACTATGATTACATATCAATCGAAGACAAAAAAAGTAGCTTGAAATTATGAAATTCTGAATTGGGACCAAAATAAAATGCAAGCATACCAACTCCAAACACCAGAACTGGAATCCGAAGCCACATAAACACCAACCTAAAATCACATAAAAACCAGAAAATAAGGGAAAAAAACCAATAACACAAAAACAAAACACCCAATTTTATCGAAGGCAACAACATTTATATCATTAAGCTACTAGTCTATACTTATGTATTCTTTCTTTTCTATTACATCAAGTGAAACCTCAACGGAAGAAGTAATTTGTTCTGAAAGTGTAATAAACCTCAACACATTGTTGTTGCTGCATATTTAGGTAGTTGCTTGCAAGTGTCATTTAATTGTATTTGGATCAATTTTAATTCTTCGAAGTAAATGAAAGTAAGTACTTATACTACTCTACTGTTGGATGCAATAAACTTCTTCACTAACCTTTGTGAATGCTCTTTATTAGCTTGAGCTTGAACTTTAGAGTCTTGAGCTTTAGCTTTCATGCCGTCAAACCATTCTCTAACTTAGTTTGCAACAAAAAATGGACAGCATCAAAACCAATTAGAGCACTGGGAAACCAATTAGCTTCAGCCTTCTCTTTGTGAAACCAATTATAATATAAAATTAATCACAAATACTCATATTAAGTATAAAAGTCACCTAGTTATATATGTCTCAATTCTTATGTCAATTAATAATTAATACATACCGCATGCATGTCTTGAACAGATGAGAAGTGTTAATGCACTGAACACATTTTGTGGTCAATCAAATGGAACAAGACAGTGTCATGTGATAGTCATGCCATGTTAGAATAATTCCTAAAGTCTAAACATATATCACATAAATAAACTCTAATAACTTAAGACTTATTAGTACTAACAATTTACATTTGGTGACGGATCTTGGTTGTTGTGAGGCACTAACAATAAGAAACTAATATACATTCTAAAAGACAATAGTCATTGATATAAAATAGAAATTTAACTCAACTACAAGCACATAATGAAATATTAATTAATAACACCAAAGACACAAAACACAAATGTGAGAAAATGTAAGAGAAAGTAAAAGAATAAGAATCGCTAGTCAAGTAACAAGATAGGCTAATATAAAAGATAAGGAATTACTTTAATAAAATAAATATTCTCTTTTCTAACCATACATTCCAATTTGTATGGCCGTTTGATACTAAGTATAGCCTAACTCCAAAATCCATTTTCTTCTCTAAAAATACAAAACAATAAATTATATGCCCCTATTATTATTAAAAGACAAAGGAATAACTTCCAATTTGTATGACCGTGTGATACTAACTAAGTATATTTTACAAAAGGAAGGTGTTAGTTGACAAGCCAATATAGGAAGGTGTTAATGCAACATCCTCAATTTTCTTAATCCAAGAAAGAAAACCATCTTCTCAGCTGGCCTCTAAATATCACCAAAATTAAAGACAATACAACAACATCACAAGCAATTAACACTAAAAATGAGAGATTTAACATTAGTATGTTCTACCACATATTTTTTTTCAGGGACATAAAAGTGAAGATAAGTAGGAGACAAAAATAGCGGACACCACAAACATAATGTTAATAATGGAAGAAATGAGACAATAACTTACATTGAGAAGACCACTCATTGCTTAGAAATAAAAAGGATTGGATAAAAAATTAGTAGTACCAAGTCCAACAATTGCTTTGGAGTATGTTTCATCTTTGGGAATTTTATTCTTAGCTGAACCAACTTTGTCATCTATAAAATTACAACATATATAAGTCAATTTTCTCATAAGTGATGATTGTAAAATGACGATTTTGAACCAAATGCAGCTTTCAATAACAGGGAACCTAAACATAACCAATAACATGCCAAAAACAGCAGCAAGCAACTCAAAACTCACACACCAAGAGCCTAAAAAACTATAACACAAAACACAACTAGTAACCAACCTCAACACCTAAAAAGCACATCCTCAAATGTGCTTACATACCACACAATTTCAAAAAAAGAACTCTGCCAAGAAAGACAACCAATTAAGGGAAATATTTTAGCAGATTTAGCAAACCTAAGCTAACAATTATGTGGTACTGGTGTAATACAGAGAATACCTTGAATGAACTTCATAATATGTCATGGATTCTAGTTGAGAAAATTAGCATAGTGTGGTTCTACATATAATTAGGGTTTTGCATCATATCAATTTAACATATTATTACACGTCTCCTTTCTCTCTTTATCCATCTTCAAGTAAGCTTCTTGTATCAGGCCCAAAAACTCATATTTAAGAATTGCTCATATCATTTTGCCTTGGTCTACCTACTTCTAGATTTTTTAAAAGTAGTGAAAGAAGTAATAGAAGTAATGGGGACTGAACAATCATACAAGCATAGAAATCAAATCAAATAACTTTTCTACATTCAAATCAACACATCACATAAAACTAGCGAAGGAAATAGACAATAAGCATCAAGAAAAATGGGAAAGGGAAATAGAAGAATTGCTTATGAGTCTAATTTGAAGTTTATGGCATCAATTTGGTAAATAAAACACTTCACAAAACAGGACCAAAATTAGATTATAATCGAACGAGACCCAAAATCTAACATAAAGGTGAGGTGAAACATCGAATCTTTACCTAACATAATGAGATTTCACGGAAAGATCCATACTTGAAAGTTCCGTCACCGGCGAACAAGAGAAGTGAGAGAAAGAGAAACGGATCAAGCGAGAAAGGATGCATGTCGAAAGGGGGAAGAAGAACGCAATTGGAGGTGGCGACTGACGATGTGTGGTGAGAGGTGAGATTCGACAAAGGAAAAAACGGCAGCGTTCAATGTGTATAGGGGTTGATAGAAGAAGAAAATTAGGGTTACGGATTTTGGTGAAGATGAGATAGAGGGAAGATAGATTCGTGTGTGTGTGTGTGTGTTATGATGAAGATTTTTTTTTTGGTAAGAGTATGTTATGATGATTTAAAAATAAATAAAATATATAATATTAAGATTAGAGTCAGAAGGTCCGATGCTAAATGGAAGAAGTTAGTTTAAAATATCACTCTTTTCTTTACCAAAGCAAAAAAAAATTCAAAAAATTCAATTTTAATATAGCGGACGCTAAACCGACGCTAGTAGCGTCGGAGTCGGGGGCCGACGCTAAATTCGGAAGCTAAATGCATGATTTATTGTAGTGAAGGGAGAATACGTCTGATATGCTCGGTGTCCCATAAATTATCCGACAAATATTAATTATCGCTAACGGTCATGAAAACTTTGTACTTACTGTATATCATTGTAACCTAAAAAAATTTGTTAATAATTATGTCCCAAGAGAATAGTACTCTCTCTCTGTCCCAAAATATAAGCAAAGATATAAGTAAAGAATTGGAGAGTTTTTTTTTTTATAAAAAAGTAAAAAAAAAAAAAAGTCTATATTTTTATGGATACTTTCAAAATTAAACCAAATTAGTTTTTTTTTACATCAAGATAAACCAAATTAGTTTGATCTTATTGAATTTAATTTTTTATTTTGTATTGTTTAAAACTTTTTATAGAAGACTTTATAGCTTACAAAAGTATTTACATTTATTTCCTCAAAGGCCACTGGTATTGGGAACTTGAATTCTTGATCTTTTGAATTCAAAACTTGTGTTTTTACTACTAGGCCAAGCCTTTGAACATTTTTTTTATTTAGACTCAAATTATTTATTTATTTATTTTTTCTTTAATTTTAGCTATAATTGAGCCAATTGAACAATTAAACTATGATCATAAAGAATAATATACATCATGGAGTATCAAGTAAATATGAGCCTTTTAATTTGTTACTTCTTTTTCTTCCTGTGCTCAAAACTATGATGAGATGAGAGTACTTTTACTTTCTCAATCCATCATATTTCTTCCTGCAAGACTCATGGTGCTGTGAACATGACACCCTTTCCTTTTCTATGAACATGTGCTGTTTTATTTTGTTTTCTTATGTATTTATTTATATATTAATAATTATTATTTTCCATTTTCATTACTGTTTTTACCAGATGACACAGTAATTATATGTTTCCATTTCCCTTAAACAACAAAAAAAAAACACATTGGGACTCAAAATGTGCTTTAATAATCATGTTACCAAAGCTTTCCATAAGTGGATAATCTGTGTCACAGTGGTGGAAGATAAGACAGTGTGTTCATTTGTCTTATAGTCTTTCTTTGTTCTTGATGATTCAGGAAGAGATGTATGTATCTGGCAGTCTGAGTTAATGATTTCTCTTCCTATGATTGGTCACTGTGTGGGGGTAATAGTACCAACTTCAAAATATAATATGCTTGCAGATTTGGGTAGTCACATTTTATTTTTGTAAAATTTATATAATTTCTTTATTATACGGTTCAAATTTCATATGAGTTCAAAGATGGAACTTTAGTTCAAAATTCAAATGATCCCGAGTAAATTAGTAATGTTGTGTCGATCTTATAAATTTATAGATGTACTCACTCCGTCTCAAATTATAAAGAGAAAAAAAATTCTAATTTATCAAGAAAAATTAAAATATAATAATTTGCAATATGTTTTTATTGAAATAAATTTTACATAAATATGAACAAATAATTTTGATTGGTAAATGCTTATTGAAAAAAAGGAGAGAAAGTCACTAAGTCTAGTCTAGTGTTAAGGGGTTTGGAAGTATGTTAGAGGATATAAGTTCGATTCTCAGCTTCATTTGTAAAGCAAAAAAAAAAAGAGAAATTAAATTAGATGTAATTTGCAATTAATATCATGAGAATAAATAAAAATATATTTTGGAAAAATTAATATTAGTTTTTTTTTTTATAATTTGGATAAAAAAATGAGTATTTTTCTCTTTCAATTTAGAACAAAGTAATAAGTTTTAAAAGGATTTGTTTTGTCATGTAAAAAAGATTAACGGTGTAATTTTTTTTAGTAAAAGTGTAATTTGTTGTTCGTTTATCTTCTAATAAATAATTAAAATAAACACTTGGCCAGAAAAGATAATACTTAAAATAACATATAAATGCTAAAATTCATAATTTTTATTACACTTATATGGTGGGTCAGTTTAATGTTGTAATTTTAGAGAATGAAGTTCAAATTGCATTATGATAAAAATGGTGATATTGCTGTCTTTGCAAATTATAGGGAAAATAAATAAAGGTGTGGATTTTTTTAGTGTTGACACAAGAATTTGGATTAGATAATGACAAAGGATATAAAATATGAACACCCTTTTTTGTCTGAACCTTAAAACATAATCATGACTTGGTTATGTTTTTATGTGGTTTAATAAAAATAAGTGGGTTTGTGAATATAGAGCTTTCCAAGCAAGTGGGTCCTTAATATGGAAAACTTTTGTAGAAGAAAAAGGTTATTAACACACACACCCAACATTTTCTCTCAATTATTTCTTACATAAATAAATACCTTCAAATTTTGCTTTCTTTAGGTCTATAGAAGGTTTTCAACTTTATTGAATAATTGAGATTGATCTCTAGCAAAAATAATTTCCAACCAATGGATAAGAAGAGCTACTAGATTTGTTTAATGTATAATTATTGCCTTTGTTTCTGCCTTCAATAAAGGAATAGTCTGTTGGTACCTACCATTAAAGAATTCATTACAACAAGTGCCAAATAAATAAACCATGTGACTTCTTCTAATTCACATTATCATATAAGTAAATTCAATTGATAGATAATTAAATGCTTAGTTTTGATTTTGCATCTAAAATAGTTCTACCTTATAGTTGAAATGTTAAAAAATTTGTCTCTAGAATTTTTTTCATTCTTAAGTTTATTGTTGACTCAATTTCAAGTGAATATATCTAGATATAAATTATTCTACATTCTTATTTTCCATTGAATTTATTTTAAAGATTTTTATGGATTGAGAAATCTAATTGTCTGTATGTTATATTACTATATAGAGTTTGAATCTTATACCTCCTTTTGAAAAAAAAATTACTGTCCTTGTTCATCTAATTTTAATCAAAGTAAATTTTATAAAGTCAACTTATAGCACATTTAAATGGGTTTATGAGTCCTCCAACTTATAAAATGTTCAACTTTCACCTTTCATAGCAATGTTGGACTTACTCACACTTGCCACAACACAATCTCTCCCTCATGTCTGAGTCATACAATTCATGCTCTCCTCAAGCGGAAGTTTTTTCCAACCGTAAACACTTAGGGTTGGAAATGAGTCGAGTCGAACATGTTTGAACTCGACTCAACTCGATAAGAATTGGTTTGGCTCGAAACTCGGTTCGAGTTCGATACGAACTTTTTTTATCTCGAGTTTGGCTCGTTTAAAGTTCACAAACAGTCTGGCTGAGCTCGTTAGGTTCAGTTCGTTTTTAACTCGAAATTCAATTAGAGAGATTGACACTTTTTTTTTCTAACTCGAACTCGGCTCCATTTTAATTCACTAAAACTTTTAATTCGACTTCATAAAAATTATAGCAATGTGCATGACATTGACTTTCAATTTTAATGTGGTTCAATTTTATCATATTAATTATAATGTGATTCAATTTTATCATATTATTGTATCAGAGTAAGTGATTATGTTAGTTTTTTCTAAATACATTATATACTATGTATAATCAATCATCTAAATATATGAAATCATTTATATAAATGTATAAAATTAAATATATAAATTTAATGTTAAAAAAAATTGTAGTATATTTTATATATATAATCGAGTCAGTTCGTGAACCAAACGAGTCGAACTATATATAGTTTAAGTTCAGCTCATTTTACTAACAAACTTAATTTTCAGCTCAAGTTCGACTCATTTATTTCATGAACCAAGTTCAACGATTAAATTATTGAATCGAGTCGCGAACTTTCTTCGAGTTGGTTCGGTTCATTGCCACCCCTGCACAATCGTTGCCACTTGTACACGGGACCCGCCGCCTGACCACCTTTGTCATGAAGACTTTCGATACAAGGAATCTGATTTAACCATCGGCTCTGATACCACTGTTGGATCATCGAGAGAGCAATCGGGGGATCATCCACATTGAGTCCAAAACATCTATACAAGTGAGTCGGACACCACAGTGTTACCCAAAATCTTAAGGTAATGGGTTTATGGGTCCTTCAACTTATAAAGTATTCAACCTCCACTTTGTTTAACAATGTGAGACTTACTCACACTTGCCACAACAACAAACATTAATTAAGTGTTGCGAATTCGTCATACTCAACATTAAGAATTGATTGAATTTGAGGAATCTAGATTGTATGCAGTCATATATTATCTAAATTGTTTTAAATTTGAACCGTCTGATCAATCGATCTTAATGAAACGATCAGATCTCTCCTAATTACATAAGTGCATGTAGAGTTTTAATTGCATGCAATCCAAATATAAATTTGAGGCATGCCCCATCTTGTGAACTGTTTTTACCCTTCTTCATTTTGTTTATTCTACTATATGAATCTAATGAAAGCAATTAAAAGTTACTTTAGAAGTTTAGATATCCGGTGAAAAATCAAACCAACATTGAACTACTCCAATAGTGTTTGTTTATGGAAGTAATCATGACTATCCCAATAAAAGGGTAAAAGGAAGGAGAATAAATATGAAAAAGAGCATTTTGGAAGGACGGAAAGTTTTGGCTGGCTATATTATATAAACAAATTTACTTGTAATCAAGATTATAATGTCGACAGAAAGTATATAAAAGTGTCTTTTCTAAGTTAAATATCCATAGCAAAAGACACACTTTTATAATGATCAACATATAATTTCATAATGATTGAGTTTAATTATCCACCAGAGAGACCTTTTGCTGAAGAAATTGAAATCAAATAACAAAGAGATAAAAAAATTGATTGACAAGACACAATAATGTGAATACTATAGCATTAAAAAGAGTATGTGGTGACAACTTATTAGGAACAAGCTAGATCAATTTTGTACTTGGCTATGATTTGGTAATACAATGCATAGCAATTCTGTTTGAAATGATAGTTGAAGAAAGAAATTATTTTTTGATGGAGAGTTTTTTTCTTGCATGAATGAAATAATTATTTTGAAAAGTAATGCAAGAATGAAATTCTACTATATATGCATATTTATTAGGTGTTTGAACTAGTATGTGACTCATAAAGTTTATTTTTTTGTTTTTATCACCAGTTTAATTTAGTTCAGAGATTAATTATTCTAATATTAAGTAGTTTCAGTCCCTTTCGAATGCAGTTACGGGAATTGAATTATGGTCCTCCCTACTAAACCCAATGTAAATAATCACTTTAATGAACAAACGTTTAATAAGTCTAGTTAAATCACGGCCGATCAATTAGTATTTGAGCGTGAATTTGATGTGTGTACAAATAAAACCAAACATATATATTAGATCTCTAGGCCTTTTGTAAAAAGAATAATTAAAAAAGAGATGAATTGTGAAAATGATGTTGGTAATAACTATTTTACAAGCAATTTCTTTAAGTGATTTAAACTTGTTTTTGAGAAGAAAAAAACCTATTTTACAAGTAATTTCTTAGATAGAATTAAATTTTGTCTCTTGAATAATAAAATCAAATTTCTACTTGATATTAAAACTTCGGGTCATGTAGTCTCTGTAACTCCCTTAAAGAAGAATCAATGTTTAATAATTTACAACAATGCAACTGTCACAAATTATAGTGTTGTCTAAAATAATGGTAATTCATCATGCCCATAGTAAATAGTCTGGTATTGAAGCATAATTCAATAAATTAATTAAAAAAGAAAACTACTACTACAGTAAAACTTAAACAATTTATTTAAAGAGAATATGCAAATTGAAACTATAATGAATAATCTTATTCCTACCCAACCACGTATTTGATACCTACTTGAACAAATTGAAGCATCAACCATTCACATTTATATTTTAATTTTAGAATACAATTCCATTCCCCTTACTTTACCTCAATCGAACAAGCAAACAAGTTCCACACACAGTCCTCTTTTTTCTCCTTACTATTATTAACAATAGTAGCTATAGCATAAGATCACCATTTATTCCAATTCTTTTTCCAAGGATATTTCACATTAATCCCTTGTTTTGCTTTTATCAAATTAAACCACCTATATATGTAACCTCATAAATATAAATATAAATATATAATACATTCCCATGTTTCATGTTTGATTCTATTCTATTGCCACGTCATTACACACACATACCCAATAATAATATTAAGATCATTACACACACATACCCAATAATAATATTAAGATTTAGATTCGAAAGTCGCAGTTGCATGTGTGAATTAGACATAATTTCATGAAAGTTACACGACATTTAGCCTATGTTTAATATCATGGTGGATGTGTTAGAAATTACGGTAACCCGTTGTGATTTTGTAAATTTGTAAAACCTAATTAGCCTATTTGGATAGGCATTTAAAACAATTTTTTCCGGTTTCGATGCATCATCGCCGATGCATCATCGCCGTGACTTTCTAAACCTAACAATTCTAGTTTTTTAAGTATTCGGTTGTTTAGAAACGATTTAAACTTGAAAACAAACGAGCATCAATTTGTAACTTCTACAAAATCACAATGCATTGAATCATCGTAATTACTGGCACATCCGCCCGTAATTAACATTCCAGTTTCATACTCATTTCATGGCGAAAGAAAATGGGAAATTTTATGTGATTTGGGAAAATTATCAACACTGTACAGTGTGCACTAGAGACGAATCAGAAGTAAAACAGACAGTACTCAGAACTCTTCTAGATTAATTTCTTTTCTCTTTTTTTTTTTCAAATGGATTTAGGAATTTTCAGCGCTTTTTTTTGTTCTTTCTATTTTTATTGCAATTTCAAAATCTACAAGCTATGAAGTAGTAGTACTAGTATTGTGAACAACAATGGCGGAAGATTCTTCGCGCAAAAACCTCATTTGCTTCGCGATAAACGCATCAATGGCGCGTTGAAACTCTTCATTACTCAACTTATCCTGCGGATACAAATTCTCTTTCTCAGTTTCTAGAAGCTTCTCTGTTTCCGATCGCCGGAGCTCTTTCCGTTGCTTTATCTTCCCAGCCTCACCTTTCCACTTCTCCGACTGACTCCGGCGAAAATTCACAAAATCGGAACCCGCTCCGGCTCCACCTTCACGATCTGAAACAACCGCCGGAATCGGAACTATCTCAGAGATAACCTCCTTGTCCTGACACTTCACCTCAACTGAAACCTCTAGTGGAGAATCGACGACGGCGGAGGAGGTGGTGGACGGAGGTTGAATATCGCGATCTGAAACGGGGATGCGGTTATTGATGAATTCGGAGTAGAGTTTACCGGCGGAGGAGATGTCTTCGTCGGTTTGAGTGGAGAAACGGTTGGACTGTGCGATGAGAGCGGCGATGATAGCGTTGGAGACGGCGAAGATGAAGAGAGGATTTGCGGCGAGTTTGCGGAGATATTCGGCGGAAATGGAGACGGCGAGAGGGAGGCGCGTGAGAGTCCAGGAAAGGAGAAGAAGGAGGATGCAGAGTTCGAAAATGCGAATGGTTTTGGAAATGGCGGCGAAGTGTGTTCGAATTGCGTTTGTTACTTTTTGTGGTTCCATTTGAGAATTGAAATGGAAGAAGAAAGAGTGTTGTGTTGTGTTGTGTTGGTGTTTTAGGGAAGAGAGTGAAATTGAAACTGAAAGGGTGAAAGTGAAGGAGTGAGAAGATGCATAAGGGAAGAGAGTGATGTGATGTTGGTGTGGGAGAGTCACCAGTTTCGCATATGGGAACTCTCTGTGGCGTTTTATAGACTATCCTACCACCTTTTCTCCTAACACTAATAATGACACAACACATGTACATCTTGTTTTTTTTTTTTACTACTTGGTTACAAGTCTATTAGCGATGATTAATCTCTGTGAAAAAATGTATAAATAGTAATTAGTCATGGTAAAATTTATATTTGTAAAATTACAATGAATTGTTGTATTAAATGTAATACCAAACATATCCTAAGTCATGGTAATGGAGTGAAGTGGGAGCCGGTTTTGCCCTCTTCAAATTCGATAAAGTTGAATATTTATATATCAATTCTAATTTTCAATGGGGATAAATTATACTTTTGTTTTGTTTTATTTTAGTTCCTTAAAATATTATCTTTGAAATTATAAAGATTAAATATCTTGGTCCCTTATGTTATAAAGGTTAGATATTTTGGTCTCTTTAAGTTTTTTCATTTTATTTTGATCCTTAAGTTATGTACCTTAGATATGATTTTGTGTTATAGTTTTCAATATAAATTATGAAAATGAAAGACTATCTTAGAATTAAAAGTTGAGTATAATTCAACATTACAAAATCGGTTTGTAATGTAAAACTTGTCTCTATTTATAAATTTATATGTCCGTAGACATCTTACATTCGATGTGGATATACATGATATGTGGTCTAAGAGTGAAAATCTGATAGCAAACTTAACAGTCTTGAACCAAGCTCGATTTTGATACTATATTAGAATCGGAAGTTAGACCTAATTAATTAAACCTACAAAACCAATTTATAAGATAAAAAAACTTCTGTAATTATCTTAAGAAGATGAATTCTTAACTATTAGACTACTTGACTAAAAAAGCTTTAACATACTCTATATTTTCAATTTTTAGTGTGACCAAGTTGTGTGTCCAAATCGTTGTGACCATACAAAATCTTCTATAGTAGTGACTAGTGAGAGTTTCTCCTATTTTACACCACATGGTTTTGATGACTACAAAAACTCAAACCTTAATGGCTTAATTTCATGAGCATTCATAATGACAAGCTAGCGCCAAAGGGAAAACACCTTGTACATGAACAAAGAGAAAATGAATGAACAAAAAGGAAAACACCTTGTACATGCCAAACATGGTTCACCAAATAATTAGATGTTTAGTGATGCAAACGTGAACCAAACTCTGAACTTTAATTTATCGCACATTATAATTGAAGGAACATAGAGGCCCAACAAGGGCTAGTTAGTTATTAGCATCATTAAATAATGTAGCATTTCTCACTTTTAGGGGTCCAGCCAGCAAACTATATATCTAATCCGTACATTATCCAAAAAAAATATCTAATTCGTAAATATTTTATTGTACTATATGATAAGAATTTGATTACTAATTAGCAATTGATAAAACTGCCCAAAATAAAGTATCAACAATTTGATCCAAATAGTAAAAATGTTGGGCCTCTTCTCTCGAGTAGTATGTGGTTAAGAGTTTGATTCTTGATTTAATTAAACGTATAAAAGTAATTCAGTTGAGAACAGCAAAATGTTATTATCTATATTAAAAAGAAGTCTTGTAATAAATACAATTAGATGACATAATATTCATTAGAACATTTAATATATTTATGAGAACATAATTGTCGCTTACACATATCATAAGCATAATTTAATTTAGAGATGTGGTTGAACAGTTGAGGCTCATTCTTCCTTAGCCAAGGGTCGAGGGTTCGATCCTCATCATCTTGGGCATGGAGCAGCTTTAAATTTTTGGATCAGCTATTCCACCTTTTGAGATGCTTTCAATCTAGCCGAGGGATTTGTCATTGCGTTCGGAAGCAGATACCCCGGTTTCGACAAAAAAAATATCATATGCATAATTTTAATGATTAATATCTTTAATTTTATTTCATGAAAAAAATATTGTGAAATACTCATAAGATAAATCAAATAAAATCTTACATGTTAGTATATGCATCAGCAAAAATATATACTCAAAATAAATATTAACAGTCAAATTATGACAATTATTTTGAGACGGAAGAAAATATTTAGTGTGTGAAATTTAGTCACTATTTGATTAAAAGGAATTACTAGTGGATAATTTATTTTAATTCATTGTCTCTTCGGTCAATCGAGTACACTCATGAAATTCATTCCTCTTGTCATGTGGTAACATGCAATGCCCGACTACAAAACATTCCATACTTCCAATGGTTTTGAGCTTTCTATGTCAAGCTCCCCTTCTAACCACTAAACAATTTTTCTTTTCCACTTGCATGTCTCCAATTAGGCGAATCTATGCCTCAAATCAGATTTCATTCACAGTTTGCAATAGTATAATAGAACCGTTGATTTTATGCGGATGAGAAGAATAAACTTTGATCACTAATTAGTAATTATGCAACGTATAGCTAGTAAAGTTCACAAGACAAAACACAAAACTGTACAATATTAATTCATATGGTGTAATATGGAACGATTCCAAGTGGTTAATGTATTTGCGGACCGTCAAACCTAAAAAGAACGGTTGTAATTGAAATTGTGTGAAATTGATCAAACGTGTACTATATGATTCATAATCGTTTGATCATTTTTCTACAATTGAGTTTAAGCAATAACAACATGCAATAGTCCGGTGCAATATCTACTACTACACTACCAATTTGAATTCTATAATGTTGTAAATTCACACAATTGACACATCAAATAACAATTATTGATTTTGAAGAAAATAAAGTTTTGATTGAAAAAACTAAAATTGAGTTTAAATGTTGAATCCACTAGCCTCAATTCAAAGGATCGAGATTCACTGCAGTAATTTAACTCATAGTTTTAAATCTCGACCATATATCACATATCGAATGGTTCATATTAACATAATTATAAAAAAAAACTGCAAATAATTTCAACTATTCATTTTAGATCGAACGGTTCTAAATTATTGCAAGTCCTATTATGATAACAGTATGAAATTCAAATCCAACAATCATCAATATTGCTATTGCTAATTACATAAATGAGCGTAATGAGTAACATGCACTACTTACACACTTGAGCTGATTAACGTGTGCATTGATTTGGAGTTGGGGTCCAAAATTTTGAACGTACAGTTAGAAATCCGTACAGTATTATCGCAGTTGCTATTGCTAGGCTACATTGCTAGTGGGCTTACAATTTACATCTATCATCACGTGGCGCTCTCAAGGGTACCTCAACAGAAGGGGCCTAAAAAGCTACATGTACTCTAAAATTACGTGATAAATAATTTATATAGAAATATTTTTTGTATTAAAAATTTTAAACGTTAAATTTTTGTATCTTTAAGATACATATTAACATATTTTAATTAATTAATAATGAATTAGTTTAAAATTTTTATCCACTTTAGTTGAGATGGAAGAGCTACTTTGTGTGCCTCATATATTCCACGACTGAGATTAATTATTAGTAATGACGATAAAAACTTCGTATCAATATTCAATATCACGGTAAGCCAAAAAAAAAAATTTAATCTTAAGATTATATTTTTTTTAATTATTATTATTATTATTACCTCAAAAAAATTTAAAAAAATTACTGTTTGTACTGTGAAACGTCAATGTCTGACACTGTCTGTCACAATCTCTAAAATTGTTGCTTTCTTTGATCGTTGAGTTGAGTTCCAATATTTTCGTAGTCCTCTTCTGTTTTCTTGTGCTCACAATTACCATTAGTAATTCTTTTTTTATCAGATCTTTTTAGTTCGATTAAATTTCCCCCATCATAATATTGTTATAAAAACAAGCTATTTCGTCCACTAATTAATCAATTACCGTGAATAACAAAATTTGAATATTTATTTGTTTAATATAGGAAAAAATTGTGCATTTCAATGAGTTATTTTTACTTTGGAGTAAGAAAAGTTAATTTTATAAATTGATTTTAATTAAAGTCAAAAAAACAAAATTGATTTTAATTAAGTTTAATTTACTTTGTCTTAAAATTAAAAATCGACTATCCCCGTAGGATAGCTCAAATGGTAAGAGGTAGAGGACATATGGGTTGGGTATGGGAGATCCAGGGTTTGATCCATGATGGGAGCAATTTAAATTTCTAATGTACCAAAAATATAAATTAAAAACCGACTTGTAAAGTGCAGAACCGGTGCAATACTATGTATGACGTAAAGCGAATTTTAAATGGGGTCTTTGTTTAAAAGAATAATATTTATTAAAATGATTTTATTTTTTGATTTTATTTATTAAATTACTGTTATTTTTTAAAATATGAATTATACATATCATTTAAATTTGAAGGAGAGATTAAAAGTGGTGATTTAAAAAAATTTAGGGACAAAAAGTTTAAAAAAAAATTTATAGGGACTAAAATCAAGATTTAGTATATTTATATGGATCAATAACATATTTAATCCTTAATTTTATTTATCTTTTTTTTCATACATTATTGATCTAAGATAAGATTTTATTAATCTTAGTTTTAATATGCAGAGATATTAGAAGATTATATAATTACTTGATTTCTTGGAGAGTTGTAAAATTGTTGGCTCATTTTTATAATTTTGATTCTCAAATCCCTTTATATTTTTTTGAGGTCTTTATTTTTTTTTACTATGTATAATTGACTTATAACTTATATGAGACATTTTTTGTTAGTAGTTTTTCTCTTTTCTTTTTAGAAATCTAAAATCTTTGTTTGAGTTGTCTTATAATTGGGTCAACCCTCATAAAATGATAATTATTCTCATTTATAAATATATTTTACGTCATCACTCATTTAAATGTGATTGCATGATAACAGCTTGACCAATGACTCTTTTCTATATCAGAGTTTTATATCGAACATAACTCATTCTTATAAAAATGACTTGGTGATAATTGACTATTTGAATTTTTAACAAAATTTATTGATTCACTTGCTATCACGCAATCCTGACACATTCAATTCAAAGGAGAGAAAAATAAAATATATTGAGTGTTATTGTTTCATTTCAAAATAAAAAACTCAACTACAAAAGGAAAGAGATTAAGCTTAAAAATTATAAATTCGTCAATTAAACTAAGAAATTCTTGTATAATTTATGTATTCTTTGATAACCAAAAATGTCACCTGAGAAATTACACCCATAATTTATTTAGGTAAAGTATTGCTCATTTTTAATCCAAGTCCTCCTCGCGTGTGTCAAGTATCAAGTCGCTTCAGATTGACATGATGTTTCAAAATTCAAAGGTTTGAATACATAACATATGATACAAGTAGTGGAGTAATAATTAATGGATCACTGAAATCAATTATATATGCAGATGAAGTTATAAGACTTTGACCATAAACAACGGCACCCATAATACTAGTACTAGTTGACCGCATGTATATGTGTCACACTCTCATGTGTGCGAGCTTTACCATACCATTTATTCTTTGGATCTGTTTGGTTGGAAGGAAAGAAAGTAGGAAAGAAAGAAAACACGGAAATCAATGTATATATTTGAACTATTTTATAATCCAAATACATTCCTCGAATTCCGTGTTTTTCTTCCTTCCTACTTTCTTCCCTTCAAACCAAACGGACTCAAAGAGTAAATGGTATGGTAAAGCTCGCACACATCACAGTGTGACAGTACATTAAAAGAAAAAAAACTTTAAGGGTCTGTTTGATTAAAAGTAGGAAGGATGGAAAACACGAAAATTAATACATGTATTTTGACTATTTTATAATCCAAATACATTCTTCGAATTCCGTGTTTTCCTTCCTTCTTACTTTCGTTCCTTCTAACCAAACGGACACTAATAGTCCATCCGTTTCAAAATTAATATCGCTTTAATTCAAAAAAAATATTTTAAAGTGAATGTCGTTTATTAATTCTCAATGCAACATTTTTTAATTTTATCCTCTAACTATTATTACCTCCGTCCTTAATTATAAGACCTCGTTTGACTAAATTTTACTATTTATCTATCATATTTTGACAGTATTTTTCTAATAATATATAGATGTAAATATTAGCATATGAGATCTTGTTTGATTTATTTTGATAAGTATTTTCATAATATCGAATTTTTATAATTTTTACTACTACATAACTAAAGATATTAGTGATCAAAGTTGTACATTGACGTACATGCAATGGTCAAACGAGGTCTTATATTTAGGGACGGAGGTAGTACTTTATACATTATTTTCAAGAAAACAAAAGAAAAGTAGGATTAATTAAGTAAAATTACTTTTAACATAATGATTGCATTTTTATAATATGTGTGAAAACATCATAAGTGACACTCATTTTAAAATAGAAAGAATACTATTAATCTTTATAATATTATAATAATTGTGCGTAAAGAAGGTGAGGGTTTTGGTGCCTAACTAAAGTAAATGGTGCCTAATGTATAAAATTTGAAAAGTTATCGGTTATATCGTAATAAATATGAATTTTATAAAATTTAGAATTATATAAAATTAAAATTGTATATTATATAGATTGTTAATGTAAATTTTAAAAAATTTAAAATTATGTAATATGTTTTTGAGACTCATCAAAATTAACGGTATTCAATAAAAATTCTTACACAATTAATTTTGGTGAGTTTTAATAACATAACAAATGATTTTTAATTTCTTTTTTGAAATTTTGCATGGTAATTTATATAATTTAAACTTTCAATTTAACGATTATAAAATTTGTATTCGTTATAAGATAAATGTAATATTGTGCACCAATCACCATGCACAACTTAAATTGTTGGTACATGGTAGAAGTTATCGCGTAAAAAATACTCAATTCAATTAAATGTTAATTTATTTAGTGATGATTGACGTTGAACTTGTTAAAGAGTATTATGGTTTGATCCTCTGCAATAACACTTAAGAGGAGATTGAACTATTTGATGTCAAAACTTGCACCGAACTAAATTAGTCGATCAAGTGGACTAAATATTGATGCTGAAAATTGATAACTACAGTAATACCAAAGAAAAAAGGTGGCCAGGGTTAAATACAATAAAATTCCAATAGCTGGCTTACAAGAGAATATATATGTATAGTAAAATCTAAATGGGTTGATAACTTACTAATATACTACTCCATTCTATGCGCCAAAAAAAAAAATACTACTCATTCTAAAGTATGAGAAAGTTTTTGGTAAAATATGAGAAAGTTGGTCAACAAAAATTAATATATTTGGAGTCTGGACCAAATTCTTAACTATAATACATCAACAAGAAACATTATAAGTTTGTCGAAAAAATATACAAAAACATACTTAATAATATAAAATTTTAACACTATTCCTCAAATTAAAGCTTACTAAGCTTCAAACTTATTACAAATGAAGAATATTCAATTCAAATAAAAAAAAACTAACCATGTCTTTCATGATTCTTAGTACAATATAAAGAATCGCTGGACAATTTTAATTATATTAAATTTAATTTTAAAATTATTGAATAAATTAAAAATAAAAAGATTGAACGAAAATTTAAATTGTTTTTATACTAAATTATTTGAATTTTTTGTCATAAATATTAATTTTCTAAAATATTAAAATAATTATTTTTATCAATTATCATACAACATCAAAAACTGTTTAATATTTTAAAACTTTGTTTTATACATTTATGTCTGTTACTTACTTTATTTGTAACAAAAAATATAAATAAAATGTACATTCTTAATTTATTAAATAATTAATATATTTCGTGTAATATAAATCAAACATATTACGAAGGGAGTATACCTTTTACAAGTCTAATAGACCTAATTAATTCCACTCAATAACATTCATATATCTACTTCTTAGCCGCCCTTAGCTTTATTTCTTTAACTCAATTTTTTTTTATCTTCTTCATATACCCATCAAAGGAAAGTATCATTTTCCATCTAATTAAAGTCTATCCGAACAACGATACAAGCGTTCAAAGAAATTAAACAGGCAATCAAAGTCTATTTTGAACAAAACAACTAACAAACCAAAGCTTAAACTCAATATAAAACATTGGATAAGTTTACATTAGCTAAAGATATGATATAGATAGTCTTTATAAATGTAATGTAAACTTCAGCTTTTAAGATAACTTTTGAAGTTGAGTACAAACTTCTCAAATTCTAATATGATACCAGAGTTTATCTTAGATTCATTTATTGTTTGTTGTGGAGACTTCCTATATTTGGGTCATCTATTATTGTTGATTTCACTTTTCAGTTGGTTGTTCAGTTCAGTTCTGGATGTGATGAGGTGTATTAGAAGTCTCACAATAGCTAGAGATCACATATATAGCATTTATAAATGTAGTGCAAATTTCAACCATCAAACTAACTTTTATAGTCGAATATAGTCCTTCCAAATTCTAATACACTACATATTAACATCATAATTAAAATCCGATATCTTAGTTATATATAACTTTAACTTTCTACAATAATTAAACTTGAGATAGAGTTTGTTTTTAGATTCATCAATTTTTTTTTTTGGTACATAGATTCATCAATTTTTATGTTTAATAGTTTCGAATTTATAGTTTGATATATATATACATATAGGGGGCTGCTAACATCCTCCCACCTAAAATATGTTGGAGGAAGTTAGCAACCCTCCTCCCACTAAAAAACATGAATAAAAAAAAAGAAGGTAAAGGTGGGGGTCGCACGCAGCAATTGGGGGGCACGCATGAGTAATTGGGGGGGGGGGGGGGTGGGGGGCGCGCGCAGCAATTAATGTGGAGCGTAGAGTAATTCATGTGGGAGGAGGTTTGCTAACTTCCTCACATGGGAGGAAGTTAACAAACCCCATATATATATAAGCAATTATACACCCTGCACCCGCCCGGTCAGCTCTACCACTACAATTATACAGTACTACTGCAATTATACACCCGCGCGGTCAGAGGGTCCCTCATGTAAAATCATGAATATGACTTTTATAACTTGTATATGAATATGACACTGCTTGTATATTTGTGAGATGATAGAGTGAAAAAAGCTTAAAAAATGTCAAAAAATTAAAGTGATTAATCAGCATCCACTTCCAGTAGAAACAGATTGATTAAGAGAACAAAACCAAGATGATTTTCTTCTCTCAGTTTGAGAACTTGATCTTCCAAAACCAGAACCAGAAGATCTTGTCAAATGGTTTCTCAAGTTCCTACTCACACTTTTGCAAGGAACCAATGAAGGACTAACATCATCAGCTCCTAAATAAAGATTAGAGTTGATTCTAAAAGATGAGAATTGACAGCTCAAGGAACGAATTCTTCTTGAAGAGGAAGAAGTTTTTGATCCACGTGAAGATGTTGGTTTACAAAATGGTGTTGTTATGTCATTGGTTTACAAAAAGGTAACACTACTGTACCAGTAGTACTATATAATTGCAGTGGCAGAGCTAACTGCGCGGGTGCAGGGCGCGCGTCAGAGCTGCAACAGCAGAACGCGCGGGTGCAGGGCGCGCGTTCAGAGGAGAGGGCTGACACCATGTCAGAATTCGCGGGTGCAGGGCGCGCGTTCAGGCAAGGCTGACACGCGGTCAATCACTGCGCCATGGTAGTGGGGTATATCAGAAAAAATCAGAAAAAAGGAGTAGATTGGTGTTTTTTGAGGCTGAAAGAGTTATTTAAAAAAAAAATCTAATGTTGATTATTTCTACTTTTTCGTCTTCCTCTTATTTTTATTTTATTTTTGATAATGTATTTTTTATTTCATTTTTAGTTTTGAACTATTAATGTTTGAAATATATGATATATAGAATATCATTTTAACATTTTCATTTAGGGTAATCGTATCCATGCAATGGTTTGGATCGTGATTTACAAATTAAAAGATGAAAATTAAAGAGGGTAATGTATACTCCGTATCTAATTTGTGTTGTCTTACATTTTAATTTGCTACTCTTATTACTTTTTTAGCATAAATTTGCCACTCTAATTGAAATATGTGATAGTCATTTTATTTCCAAAGTATTATATAAGTTTTTAATAATTGAGACCGATTTCTAAAACTCTCTTAACTGAAATCTTTATCTTTATATATAATAAGCAAGAACTATTTCATTTCTCTCTTATTCATTCCACATTAAATAATATTATTCAAAATTAATTTTCTACAATTCATTATTGTCTCTCATTCATTTAATATTAACTGCTAATATTAAAATAATTATTACTTAATTCACTTGAAATAGAAACTCAAAATACTAAATAATTAATTAAAGAAAATATTTCAATTAAAAATGGAAAAAATGTGCAATTTTTTTTTTTACTTCAAATGTGCAGAATTAGAAATTTAAAAATAATGCACATTTTTTTTATGAACAAGCCAAAATGATATATATATATATATATATATATATATATACACGAATAAAGTCACATTCTAGCACAAGATGTGCTAGAACATGTCACAAGAGTTTACATCATAAAACAAACACATTCTAGCCAAAATAATGCACGCTTTGTTTCTTTGTTGTTTCTTCATGTTTTTATTTTAAAATGTAATCAATACATACTACATATACATAATTCATATTAATTCATAATTATTCCTTAATGCTAGAAATATTATTTAAGAGATGTTTTTCAGGTTGTGTTCCATCCTATTTCAGGTGTGAAGAAATTTCTCACATTTCATTTGTTTTGTCAATGTTTAAAATTATGTTTCTTTGTTTTTCTTTTCTTGATTTTATGTCTCTTTGTTCTTCATCTATTTTTCTTCACATTCACGTCACCACTCTTTGACATATGTACAAAGTTTCTCTATTTTTAACTTCATTTTTTGTTGTTGTTGATTTTATCTTTTGTATTGATTTCACAAGTACGTTATTATTATATCAAAATATAATTATGATTTGCTTCTTTCCTTGCATGATTAACAAATTAATAGTGATTCAAAAAACATCATGAAGATTTGAAGAACGTTATATACATTTTGTTGTTGTTATTAATTTTGTATTCAAATAATATTTTTGATTAATCATCATCATACTAATTTTTTTAGTCATTCAACAAAAAATATTTATTTGTTCGGACCAATTATAATTTATTTGGTCAATTATAATTTATTTACTCCGCGACCGAACTATAAATTATCAAGATAATATTTTCTTATAACTGAATGGTTAATTTTTTAAAAAAAATTACTCTAGAAGAATAGATCCCAAAAAACTCTTGATGATATATGAAAAAGACAATCGTGCATGAGAGAAATGATTAGAATAAATATTTTAACACTGATTAATTTTATATGTTGATCATATAAAAATTCAAAGGTTCGAGGTGAGTGGTTAACAAAATTATAACATGAGTTAAATGTGAGTATCATAAAAATATATTTTATAATAAAAATTATAACATGAGTTTATATTTTATAATAAAAATATATTTTATAATAAAAATAAAAATCAAATAAAGAACACTCAATGATCGATCATGCAAACTCTAAAAATATCTTTATATTGTTTTTATTCTATTGAGACTTGAGAGTATTGGTTACATTACATGACATCTTTCATATAACCTAATGTGTATATACGAAACTAATCAAATAAATTTCCTTAAAATGCTTTAAATGATATTGCAAAACTTAAATAGCCTCAAATAATAATAAAAATAAAACAAAAATGAGTACAACATAGAAGAATGATTAATCCACAATCATATTTTGGTGGTTATGAATCTTCTGTAATCTGAAATTGACTTATGCATATTAAAATTGATGCTTTGTGGTTTAATATATGAACCAATGTTGAATACAATACTAAAATTAGATGTATAGTAAATATCATGCTCCTTAATTTCTTTTTCGAATTTATATATTAGAGTCCCAGGAATGGTGACATGAATGTGATTACTCTGAAATAAAAAGTAAAATGAAAATGTTAATTATTATAACATGGTCTCCATCATATTAAAATATTAAATATTTTTTGTCAAAAAAAAAATATTAAATATTTATAAAAAGATAATAAACAATGAAACATTAACTTATATTTCTTATATATGAGAATCATCTCCATCGAAAAAGGAAATTTGTCTTATGGATGTATGGTGATTCAATATGAACCGAAGTTAGATGCAACGGGGTCAAGGCCATATATATGAACATTTTAATATTAAAGTTTTTATAATTATCAAATAAAAAAATGAAAAAAAAAATGCATAAGCTTGTTAAAATATTCAAAATTATATTAGTCAAATAGATTAGTTGAGATATTAATTTTTAATTTAGTTTTAATTTTTTAATCTTATTTTTTATTAATGAATTTTTTTCAAGTAATATTTTTTTTTTTTAATTACTTGTGAGATTGATTTCATATTTATATTATTTAAATATGAAAAATCTTTAATACTATAATTTGTGAATAATTTCTAAGCCTTCTTCTACTCTTGCCATGTGTAAATGTAATTCTTAAAGTTTTGCTCTCTTCTCCTCAATTTAATCTTAAATGCTTTATTACCATTTTATACAAGAAAAAAAAGGCAAGCATTTCTTTTAATGCTATTATTCTTTTCATTTAATACAAATTTCCAATTAATTAGAAAAATTCAAATTTAAACATGGGAATGGTTTTAATATATATAGTATGTATATATATCATGGTCTTAAGATATATTTTTTCTCATACTTTTTTATACGATACAATTTGTTTTTTCTTCTATTTGCTTTGTTCAATTTTTCTTACTCCCTCAATGTTTTATTGTTTTTTTATATTATTTTGTGATTTATTTTCACTTATTTTTCATCTGCAGTTTATAGGTGTATATTGTTATCAATTACGTTAAGTATGATTTTCAAGAACAAAAAGAGATAATCCGTGTACGTTTTTACTCCTTAAAAATATATCTACTAATAGATTATAAAATTGGCTTACATATTTTTTAATAACTTTTGTTAATCTATTATGTACTCATGATTTTTAATAGCTGCATTTTTAAGGGAAAGTCACACCATTATTATAAGCAAACATATCCTCTAATCTATAAATATGAATTGAAACTCAAAGAAGATCTTGCCTATCCGATTTATATTTTAATAAATCTCTACAATCTATATATTTTATTAAGAGTTAAGAATCATTTCAAAATTCTATTATCTTAACTATTACATTTTTCTTATTGCTACGTTCTTTTGCTTCAAAAAAAATGTATGAAATTAGCAAAATGAATTATTGATTAGGTATAATGTATAAATAATACATTAACACGCTATTATACTAATATTCTTGAAGTATTATATCTAAAATATTATACGTGGAAAAATATTTTGGAAATGTATTGGGCACACATGCAAAAAATATTTTGGAAATGTATTGGGCACACATGCAAGGTGTACCAATTTTTTTTTATGTTATCATAATATTGATATAAAGTTATTACAGCGGTTAGCGATAACTAAAATTTATTTATACACAAAATCTTTAATGCTAATATTTGTGTTGCACTTAACAATTAATTTTTTTTATTTCAAAAATAAAATGCAAGGCAATTATGAATTCATACGTTCTAATATTTGAGTCATAAAGACTATTTTGAGGTGCATTATTTTTTAGTGCAAAAGGAAACAAAATGTATTTAATATAATCAAAATTTTATTAAACAAAATGTATTTAATATAATCAAAAAAAATTCAAAAATAAATCAATAAAATTTGAAAACAATCAACTCATAAAACCTTTAGTATTAAAAATATTGTTTTTTATAGTCGACATGACAATAAAACTCATATACATGTGTATCCATCCGAACTATGCCAATTTTGATGGGGAAATTTGAATTGACTGAGTTTGGCCTTTTGGGTTTGGTTTTCCTTGATTTTAAACGACAGGTGTGGGGAGGGTAATAGATACCCAACCTGAATCTATCCCCGAACCCGCCCAATTTATATCAAATTTATATTTTACCTCCATTAAATAAGGAATTCTTATACATATTTTTAAATTTTATTCATGTGTTTATTTTTTATACATGTGTTTATTTTTATTTTTAAATTTAGTATTAAATAAGTCATTTTTCTATTTTTTTCTTTGATTAAAACAATCATCATATTGTTTTTTTTTTTTTATTAAAAACAACGATATTCATTCATTTAAATTTGTAAAGTACATCAATCGACATCATAACATATTCAAATTCGCTAAACCTAAAAAGGATAAATCGGCGAACAAACTCACCGCATCCGAGTTAATAGCATAAAACGACCAAATGATAAAGCCTGCAATTGATATGACAAAATATAAATATTCGGAGTACTCATGCTTCCGAATCTGCAACGTTGAAGACGCTAAAGTCATTGAATCTGCTCTGAAGTTGAATTGAAGCAAATCTGCAAACCTGAAACAAAACAAACACCGTACGAAGACAGGAAAATCAAACACCGTACGAAGACGGGAATATAAACACCGTACAAAGACGGGAAATCAAATAACCACACTATGGGAGTAAAACAACACCGGAAGAAGAAATCACGATGAAAAAAACTCAGACAAAATTAAAAAATATGTGAAATTCACTTATTTAAATAAAAAGAAAAAAGAAACAATCAAGAGGGGTGATTTTGGATCAAAATTGACCCTAAATCACCCCTCTCTAGAGGATGAACAAGAAAAAGACAAAAGAAAAAATTAGGGTTTATTTGAAGGAGGGGCGGCTATTGTTGAAACAAATTAGTTTTGCGCTATTAATTTTTTTAATAAAAAAAACAAAAGTGCAACAAAATTTAATGTGAAGGTGAGATAGAACGGGAAGATACGAAATTTATTGGGGATATCTAATCCTGCATGGTATGAGTTATTCGAATTTTATGGGTTTGAATTATGGGAGCGCAAATATCCCCCACAGGCTCACCCCGTTGCCATACTTATTTTATTGTCATATTTTTACCCGTGCTTGGCACGAGTTCGGATGCTAGTGTTTTTCAAAAACATGCATATACATTAGTAGTAAAAAAATTGGACAGAACTTAGGTCTATTTTTTTATAGTTCTTAATATAACAAACTATGATTTCTTCAAATTCATGATTTCCTTAGAGTTTGTTATAGCCACAAAAAATGAATTTTATGTTAAAAATCATACGAAAAAGCACTTACGGAAATTCATCTAAATTTTGTCCAAAAAAAATTCTAAAATTACAATGAGAAAGAGTTGAACTACTGACATCTTGCAAGATAAATACATCATTAGCGATTAGAACATTTGTTTTAAATTATGATTTTCCACACAAACAAAATATATATATATATATATATATGAGGAGGGATCAATTGACTCCAAGAGTAAGTTTTATAACTTACTCCAAATCTTGACAATTAGTTTTGATATCAACTAATGATTAAGATTAATTTGTAATATTTGTTAGAGTGAGACTTATTTTTTTACTACACTAGAAAATAACGATTTTTTTTTTTATTTTGGTGAGAAATAAGGATTGTCAATCATACTTTAAATAGATTTTAATAATTTATTATATTCATTAGTTGTCAAAAAAATATTTATCTTTTCATTTGTTTTTCTTTTAAAATGAATATTTCATTTGTTGAAAAAAATAAATAAAATAATTTTAGGAGGTAAAAATAAAACTGTTTAATTTGCGTAAAAAACAAATAATTGATCTTCACAAAAAAATAAAGTCATTTGCATAAAACTTATTATGATTTACAAATAAAATGATACATTTATAAGGAAAAATCGTACATTTAAAATAAATATATTTATTATTATTTTTTGTTTTTTATGTAAAATATATAATTCATTTTTTTTTAAAGAAAATATATAATTCATTTACTATAGAAAGTAAAAAAAATCATTTTGTTAAAGAAAATAAGAAAACAATTAATTAAAAATCCTTTGTCAACTAATAATGAACATATTTACAAAAAACTTAGTATTGTATACGTTAGTGTTGATGAATTATAGAAGAAAAAAATTACTATATAAAAAAAATCTTTATTTTGACATGATTATATAATTAACTCTTTCTATTCTATTTTGAGTATGTTTTGATAATCTTTGTTTTCTAATGCAACAAAGAATTAAGTCTCACCACAATAATTATTATAAATTAATCTTAGCCATTAATTGATATTAAAATTAAATGTCAAGATTTGGAGTAACATATAAAACTTACTCTTAGTCAATTGATCCCTCCTCTATATATATATACAAAATCAATTCTGGGGATTTAGTGTATGTTTGGTTTTAGGTCTAGAAAATTTAGAGTTGATTTTAGATGTTCAAAATCAATTATGATATGTTTGGTGGATTGTTCAGAGAGCTGGTGGACCAATTTGTGGAATTGGATTGATAAGAATAGGATCATGGTTTTCAATTGCATTCATAGCAACATTGAAAGCATGAAGAATCTCTTCTTCAGTCTTTCATTGAATCGAGCAGTAGCCAAAATGTCTTTTGTCTTCACCAAAAAAATTCAACACAATGTTTTCTCTTGCAGAGAAATTATTGGTGAAAGCTTTCATAGCAAGGTCGATGATGGTTTCATCACGACCGCTCCACATTTTGAATATAAAAGAATGTTGGGGATTAAACACACAAAGATGATGATGAATAAGATAGAATGAGAGAGAAAGTAGAGAGTTGAATCTTTAATAATATAATTTACCAACTTTTCCTAATCTTCTCTCTTTATTTGCCACGTGGGCAATGTTACAATTTCATTTCCTCACAAGCATTTGAGCATTTGTCATTTAATGCAATTGTAATTATTATAATATGAATATGATATGTTTCTTTGAATTATAAATGAGTGTATATTTTCAAATTATATTTTTTATTTTTGTTAAAAAAACAAAATTATTTATGCTGATTACCATAATTATTTTTGTCATTTATGCTGATTACCATAATTTTTTTTAAATGTAAATTGTCAAAATATATTTTAAATATTAAAAAAGTTATTATTTAAAAATTTATCAGATTAATGGATTAAAAAAAATAATAATCTCATGTTTTATTTTGTTCTTTTATTTAAAATATTTCAAATAATAAAAATATATAAACAAAATGAAATAATTTAAATAGAAATCTTAAATTTTTTGACAAATTTTTTTCATTTGCTTATTTGACCGATAATGGTTTTTGAATTTTGAATACAATATAGAGTAAAACTTGCGGTGTAATATTGTCAATGAATATTAAATGGAATTGCTATTATAAATATTACTCCTGATTATTGATTATTGATTTATTGATATTGATTACCCCTGATTTATTGTCATTGGTAACAAATCACATTTCAACATTACTATATTCCCCACTATATGAAGGCATACTGGTTAGTAGAAATTGTAATGTAGTACAAATACAAATTGTAATGTTGAGATTTTTTTTTTAAATAACCCTTTCAACCTCAAAAAACACCAATCAATCCCTTTTTTTCTGATTTTTTTTTATATACCCCACTGCCATGGCGCAGTGACTGACCGCGTGTCAGCCTTGCCTGAACGCGCGCCCTGCACCCGCGAATTCTGACATGGTGTCAGCCCTCTCCTATGAACGCGCGCCCTGCACCCGCCCGGTCAGCTCTGCCACTACAATTATACAGTACTACTGCAATTATACACCCGCGCGGTCAGAGGGTCCCTCATGTAAAATCATGAATATGACTTTTATAACTTGTATATGAATATGACACTGCTTGTATATTTGTGAGATGATAGAGTGAAAAAAGCTTAAAAAATGTCAAAAAATTAAAGTGATTAATCAGCATCCACTTCCAGTAGAAACAGATTGATTAAGAGAACAAAACCAAGATGATTTTCTTCTCTCAGTTTGAGAACTTGATCTTCCAAAACCAGAACCAGAACATCTTGTCAAATGGTTTCTCAAGTTCCTACTCACACTTTTGCAAGGAACCAATGAAGGACTAACATCATCAGCTCCTAAATAAAGATTAGAGTTGATTCTGAAAGATGAGAATTGACAGCTCAAGGAACGAATTCTTCTTGAAGAGGAAGAATTTTTTGATCCACGTGAAGATGTTGGTTTACAAAATGGTGTTGTTATGTCATTGGTTTACAAAAAGGTAACACTACTGTACCAGTAGTACTGTATAATTGCAGTGGCAGAGCTGACTGCGCGGGTGCAGGGCGCGCGTCAGAGCTGCAACAGCAGAACGCGCGGGTGCAGGGCGCGCGTTCAGAGGAGAGGGCTGACACCATGTTAGAATTCGCGGGTGCAGGGCGCGCGTTCAGGCAAGGCTGACACGCGGTCAATCACTGCGCCATAGTAGTGGGGTATATCAGAAAAAATCAGAAAAAAAGGAGTAGATTGGTGTTTTTTGAGGCTGAAAGGGTTATTTAAAAAAAAAATCTAATGTTGATTATTTCTACTTTTTCGTCTTCCTCTTATTTTTATTTTATTTTTGATAATGTATTTTTTATTTCATTTTTAGTTTTGAACTATTAATGTTTGAAATATATGATATATAGAATACCATTTTAACATTTTCATTTAGGGTAATCGTATCCATGCAATGGTTTGGATCGTGATTTACAAATTAAAAGATGAAAATTAAAGAGGGTAATGTATACTCCGTATCTAATTTGTGTTGTCTTACATTTTAATTTGCTACTCTTATTACTTTTTTAGCATAAATTTGCCACTCTAATTGAAATATGTGATAGTCATTTTATTTCCAAAGTATTATATAAGTTTTTAATAATTGAGACCGATTTCTAAAACTCTCTTAACTGAAATCTTTATCTTTATATATAATAAGCAAGAACTATTTCATTTCTCTCTTATTCATTCCACATTAAATAATATTATTCAAAATTAAATTTCTACAATTCATTATTGTCTCTCATTCATTTAATATTAACTGCTAATATTAAAATAATTATTACTTAATTCACTTGAAATAGAAACTCAAAATACTAAATAATTAATTAAAGAAAATATTTCAATTAAAAATGGAAAAAATGTGCAATTTTTTTTTACTTCAAATGTGCAGAATTAGAAATTTAAAAATAATGCACATTTTTTTTATGAACAAGCCAAAATGATATATATATATATATATATATATATATATATACACGAATAAAGTCACATTCTAGCACAAGATGTGCTAGAACATGTCACAAGACTTTACATCATAAAACAAACACATTCTAGCCAAAATAATGCACGCTTTGTTTCTTTGTTGTTTCTTCATGTTTTTATTTTAAAATGTAATCAATACATACTACATATACATAATTCATATTAATTCATAATTATTCCTTAATGCTAGAAATATTATTTAAGAGATGTTTTTCAGGTTGTGTTCCATCCTATTTCAGGTGTGAAGAAATTTCTCACATTTCATTTGTTTTGTCAATGTTTAAAATTATGTTTCTTTGTTTTTCTTTTCTTGATTTTATGTCTCTTTGTTCTTCATCTATTTTTCTTCACATTCACGTCACCACTCTTTGACATATGTACAAAGTTTCTCTATTTTTAACTTCATTTTTTGTTGTTGTTGATTTTATCTTTTGTATTGATTTCACAAGTACGTTATTATTATATCAAAATATAATTATGATTTGCTTCTTTCCTTGCATGATTAACAAATTAATAGTGATTCAAAAAACATCATGAAGATTTGAAGAACGTTATATACATTTTGTTGTTGTTATTAATTTTGTATTCAAATAATATTTTTGATTGATCATCATCATACTAATTTTTTTAGTCATTCAACAAAAAATATTTATTTGTTCGGACCAATTATAATTTATTTGGTCAATTATAATTTATTTACTCCGCGACCGAACTATAAATTATCAAGATAATATTTTCTTATAACTGAATGGTTAATTTTTTTTAAAAAATTACTCTAGAAGAATAGATCCAAAAAAACTCTTGATGATATATGAAAAAGAAAATCGTGCATGAGAGAAATGATTAGAATAAATATTTTAACACTGATTAATTTTATATGTTGATCATATAAAAATTCAGAGGTTCGAGGTGAGTGGTTAACAAAATTATAACATGATTTAAATGTGAGTATCATAAAAATATATTTTATAATAAAAATTATAACATGAGTTTATATTTTATAATAAAAATATATTTTATAATAAAAATAAAAATCAAATCAAATCAAATAAAGAACACTCAATGATCGATCATGCAAACTCTAAAAATATCTTTATATTGTTTTTATTCTATTGAGACTTGAGAGTATTGGTTACATTACATGACATCTTTCATATAACCTAATGTGTATATACGAAACTAATCAAATAAATTTCCTTAAAATGCTTTAAATGATATTGCAAAACTTAAATAGCCTCAAATAATAATAAAAATAAAACAAAAATGAGTACAACATAGAAGAATGATTAATCCACAATCATATTTTGGTGGTTATGAATCTTCTGTAATCTGAAATTGACTTCTGCATATTAAAATTGATGCTTTGTGGTTTAATATATGAACCAATGTTGAATACAATACTAAAATTAGATGTATAGTAAATATCATGCTCCTTAATTTCTTTTTCGAATTTATATATTAGAGTCCTAGGAATGGTGACATGAATGTGATTACTCTGAAATAAAAAGTAAAATGAAAATGTTAATTATTATAACATGGTCTCCATCATATTAAAATATTAAATATTATTTGTCAAAAAAAAAATTAAATATTTATAAAAAAATAATAAACAATGAAACATTAACTTACATTTCTTATATATGAGAATCATCTCCATCGAAAAAGGAAATTTGTCTTATTGATGTATGGTGATTCAATATGAACCGAAGTTAGATGCAACGCCAAAGTTATATATGCAATAGAGATTATCCTCTGTAATTTATTTTTCCGAATTTATAGATTAGAGTCTTGCGAATAGTGACATGTACGTAATCACCTGAATTTGAAAAAAAAAGTTATAATATGATACTCCATCATATTTAAATTTCAAATAGTAAATTTTTATAATAAAGAATGAGAAAAAAATCATAAAATATGCAACAACTTACATTTGAATCCATAAGAACTATCTCCATTAAAAAGAAAACTGTCATATTTGATTTAAAGATAAAAATCTATTTTTATTATATTATTTTTGAAAGCATTTTATGATATTTTATTTTGTTCTAGGAAAATATTTATATTTATATTAATATGAGTGTTTTAATTTACACGAGAACAATATTTATACTGATATATATATATATATATATATATATATATATATATATTCTTTCCATGTGGGACCTATATTTATAAATGTCTATGTAATATAAAAAAAAAAATCATATCCTGTTCAAAAAAAAAGTCATATACTGATACAAAATTTTATTTTTGTAATCAATATAAAATAAGGATCTATATTTGTACACATGTACGAGGTTTAATTTTTTTTGTAATTTTTACAAGATATATATTTATATCTATGTATGGGGTTTATTTTCATGTAGTTTTTACGGACTTATATTTCTACGAATGTTTTAATACGGGGTCTATTAATATGAGATATAATACTTTTTTCTATGTGAACCTAAATATTTATACACATATTAATACGGGAAACCTATTTTTTTTTACTATGACTTATATTTACACTCATATTAATATGAGTGCCTTTTGATTTTGTAATTTACACCGGGGTCAATATTTATACTCATATTAATACATGACCCTATTTTTTTTGTAATTTCTACGGAGACGAGAGAAGAAACACCAAATTGTTGGAAACGGGTAGCGGAAGATTACTCTCCACCCTATTTAATCCCTTTACAATCCCTAAACTTATATTATTTTTCATATTTAAATAATATAAATATGAAATCAATCTCACAAGTAATTAAAAAAAAATAAAAATATTACTTGAAAAAAATTCATTAATAAAAAATAAGATTAAAAAATTAAAACTAAATTAAAAATTAATATCTCAACTAATCTATTTGACTAATATAATTTTGAATATTTTAACAAGCTTATGCATTTTTTTTTCATTTTTTTATTTGATAATTATAAAAACTTTAATATTAAAATGTTCATTTTTATAGTTGTATTTTTATCCGTGCTTGGCACGGGTCCGGACACTAGTTTGCAAAACTTATGAATTTCCTTCACCCGATTTATTAAATTTTGGATGTTGTTTGCAATACATATTTAAAGCACGTACCCAGCAAATTATGATGTGGACGCTGTGGTGGTAGCCAGTGCAGCTAGTTTGAGCAGATAGATAATGTCATGTGTATGAATTTAGAATCAGTACTATTGGAATCACTGTTGGACATTCACCTAATTCACTATGAAATCAGAGCTGAATAATATGTACTAGCATTATATTAGAGACATATCTAGAAATTTTACTTAATAATAGGGACAAAATCATATACTATACACTAAACATTTATACATAAAATTAAATATATCAATGTGTAAGTGTTTTATTTCTGACAAATGTGTAAGTGTAAGAATAAAGATATAATTTTTGTTACAAGAGAATTTTTTGACTAAAAAACTTAAATCTTTATTCAGAAAATTATATGTAAAAAGATATAATTATTCAGCAAAAAATTGGAGATTACATGAATTATGTTATTTTATGTGTAAAAAATTCAAAAAACCTAAATATTACAAATTATATCTCTTTATTTAATGTTTTCATATTTTGAAACAATTTTATGAATTTCTTTTCATTTTCAATATTATCAAATTATCTCTCTTTTTGTGTGTTGTGTGTCAAACAATTCTTCAACAGTTTATCTATCACAATAAATTAAAATCGAAGGATTGTAGTTTGAATCTAGTCATCAGCGTCTAACAATTTCAATACTTTATGTTCCTTAAACTTAAGATATGCAGATAATATTATATTGTATATTTTTTTGGCACATCAAAAATATAAATTATTTCTACTAAAATTTAAATATTGAACCTCTTTTACTAAATTTATATATCTCCAGCTCTTACTTTTTGAGTTAAAATGTTATTTAAAATAAAATAACATTGTGGGGACAAAAAGTAAGAAAAGTATTCAATTGTATTTGAAATAAAATGAATAAGGTATAGTGGGGGCACTAGCTAGCCAGATTTGTGCCGTTGTAGCATAGGCTTGTTGTCTTCATTTCATGATTTGGTGTACGTTTGGTTTTAATTTTAAATATGCAGAATTAATTTTAATATATTTAATTGATCTGAAATAAAATTGATTATGCTTTTAAAATCGATTCTATTTGAAGTTAAAAAATATAGCTTCTGATTTTATAATTGATTTTTATACTGAAATTTAATGTTCAACACACTTTTAGTTGAATAATGTATCCAAACATAAATCAATTATAAAAAATTAAGAACTTCCTCTAGCAAAACTTGTTTCGAGAGGATTCAAATTCGATATTTTTAATGGGAATAATTTCTAATCAAATTTTATTTACTTCACAGTCGAATTCTCTGAATTATCAAACTTCTTCCTTTGAAAACTAGAGAGTACTTAATAAAAAAATGAAATTATTGTGACCTGTTTTAATTTCTTTTTCTTCCAATATCAAAGAAATAATAAAATTTGGGTCATCTTAATATGTGTCTTAAGGCACATTTTAAAGATACTTTAAATAATAATTTTATCTTTGAAAAAAACAATATTTTACATTTAAAAATATAAAATGTACAATTTTTGATACAATTTTTTTTATTAATATACACAAGTGCCACAAAAACACACCTTAACATTCCCATAAAATTTTGAACTACTTAACCAAGTTTTTGTTAGCGCAAATGCCCTGTCACGCACACAAGCACAAGCATAAGCTGTTGCTTGTATCAGAAGAAAACAGAATAAGCACTTACTGAAAAGAGCTTATTGGTGAAAGAGGAATAGAAAGAGAGAGAATGAGTGAAGAGAGAATAGTAGCACAATGTAAATTCTTATTGTATTGAGATTATGTGATTTTACATGGTTAGATTCCTTTTATAGGCAAAACTGCCATAGTGGTTACTCAAAACAACTTAACTACCTAGTAACCACTTAAACTAACCAACTAACTAACTATGATTTATGGATTATTATTTAACAGTTTTAACCCCGGATCTCCGACTACTTTAATGCTTAGCTTAAACAAATAAAAATGCTTGATGGCACAACTTGATTTTGTCGTGTATTGCACGATCAATATTACTGAGCAATGATATTTAGTGGTTACATGTTATTGGTATTTTTTTGGAATATATCATATATAAATAACTACTAGTATTTTTTTGGAGTTATGTAACTCAATTTTTTTGGAACCACTAAATACTAAATAGTATAAATGCGCACGAGTAATTACATGTTATTGTTATAATTTACATAACTCACCAATTTTATATTCCATATATCAATAACTACTAGTATTTTTTTGGAGTTGTTCAGCGCATTTATACTATTTTTGCCAATTCTACTAAGAGATGGGATGTTTTGAAAGATAATGTCAAAAGGTTGACTCCAAAATCATTGTCATCAACTCGTTGGGAGAGTCATGTGAATAGTGTCAAAGCTATAAGAACTCAAATGTCAGATTTTAGAGAAGCTTTGCTTGAACTGTCAGAAATTGATCCTGATGCTAAAATAAAAAGTGAAGCTAAATCCTTAGCAACAAATGAGCTTGGTGATTTTGAGTTTTTAATGTCTATGGTTCTTTGGTATGAAATATTATTGACAAATAATTTGGTTAGCAAGTTGTTACAATCAAAAGATATGCTTATTGATGTTGCTATGGAAAAAATTAAGGGTTTGATTTCATTTTTTAAGAATTATAGAGAAACTGGTTTTAACAATGCCTTGAATTATGCCACGGAAATTGCTATTGATTTGAATATTGATCCAGCATTTCCTATAAGGCGTACAATTATAAGAAAAAAACAATTTGATGAGAATTTGAATACTCCGGAAGTTATGCTATCAGAAGAGGAGTCTTTTAGAGTTAATTATTTTCTCTACCTTGTTGATCAAGTTGTTGCATCTCTTAATAAGAGATTTGAACAATACCAACAATATGAAGGTGTTTTTGGTTTCTTGTTTACTTCTCAAAATTTTCGATCACTGGACTATACAGCTCTAGACTCTTGTTGTACTAATTTTGAAAAAGCATTGAAACATAATGATCAATCTGATGTTGATGGGAAAAAAATTTCTATGGAGTTGAGGTTATTACAAAATATGTTGCCTGAAAGGAAGATGGGACCTATTGATATATTAAGATTTTTGAAAGACAAGGATTGTTTTCCTAATACAGCTATTGCATATAGAATTTTATTGACTATTCCTGTGATAGTTGCTTCTGCAGAAAGAAGTTTTTCAAAATTGAAGTTGTTGAAGTATTACTTAATGGTTTAGCAATGATTTCAGTCTTATCGACACGGCGTAGAAGGAATGCGCTGTCTTCGATTCTGTTGGATGGCGACCGAGTTGAGGGTGTTCAGCCTATTCGTCAGACCGTGTTCTTGCATTTTTCCTCTCATTTCAGGGCATTGATCATAGATAGGCCGAGGGTGGATGCGTTTCAGTTTAAGTCTTTGTCTCTTCAGGAAGGTGGGAGTCTGGTTAAACCTTTCTCGATTGATGAAGTAAAAACTGCGGTGTGGGATTGTGATAGCTACAAGAGCCCGGGTCCTGATGGTATTACTTTTGGTTTCCTAAAAGAGTTTTGGCATGTTTTGAAAGATGACATCATGAGGTTTATTTCTGAGTTTCATCGGAATGGCAAACTATCAAAGGTATCAATTCTACTTTCTTAGCCCTTATCCCTAAAGTAGAATGTCCGCAGCGGTTAAATGATTTTCGGCATATTTCTCTTGTGGGTAGTATGTATAAAATTTTGGCAAAGGTTCTAGCAAATAGACTCCGTTTGGTAATAGGAAGTGTGAAATCTGAGACCCAGACAGCGTTCGTTAAGGATAGACAGATTCTTGATGGTATCTTAATTGCGAATGAGATGGTGGATGAGGCGAAAAAATTGAAGAAGGAGCTTCTTTTGTTTAAGGTTGATTTCGAGAAAGCTTATGACTCGGTCGATTGGGGATACTTAGATGAGGTTATGAGGAAGATGTCATTTCCGGTCTTGTGGAGGAAGTGGATTAAGGAATGTGTGTGCACAGCTACAGCGTCTGTCTTAGTTAATGGGAGTCCAACATATAGTTTCTGTTAGAAAGGGGTCTTCGTCAGGGTGATCCCCTTTCTCCTTTTCTCTTTTTATTGGCAGCTGAAGGTCTGAATGTTATGATGCGGGCAATGGTTCAATCAAACTTGTTCACAGGTTATAGTATTGGTTCAGCAAACTCTACTAGTATTTCTCATCTTCAGTTTGCTGATGATACTTTACTTATGGGGGGGAAGAGTTGGGCAAATGTCCGGGCTTTGCGAGCTGTTTTGGTTCTTTTTGAGATGGTATCTGGATTGAAGGTAAATTTTCATAAGAGTTTGTTGGTTGGGGTAAATATTCCTGAGTCTTGGTTGACTGAGGCAGCTTCTGTGTTGGGCTGTGTTGTGGGTAAGGTGCCTTTTTTGTACCTTGGTCTTCCCATTGGTGGTGATCCGCGGCGTTTGTCTTTCTGCAATCTGGTTATGGATCGTGTTCGCAATAGATTGTCTGGTTTGAAGAGTCTATTTCTTTCCTTTGGTGGTCGTCTGATCTTGTTAAAATTTGTCCTGACTTCTCTGCCTGTCTATGCTCTTTCCTTCTTCAAAGCTCCGTCAGGTATAATCTCTTCTATTGAATCTTTATTGAATAAATTTTTTTGGGGTGGGTGTGAGGATTTGAGAAAAATTACATGGGTCTCTTGGAAACATGTGTGTTTGAGGAAGGAGGATGGTGGGTTGGGGGTTAGACAGTTGAGAGAGTTCAATAATGCTTTGTTGGGCAAGTGGTGTTGGAGGATGTTAGTTGACCGTGGTGGAATGTGGTATAAGGTGTTGGTTGGCGTTATGGTGAGGAGGCTGGGAGATTGGTGGATGGGGGCCGGTGTGGTTCTGCATGGTGGAGGGAGGTTAAGCGAATTAGGGATGGCTTTGGTGATGTAGGAGGGAGGTGGTTTGAGGATAGTATTGAGAGAAGGGTTGGGAATGGAGTTGACATTTTTTTGGACGGACCCATGGGTTGGTGAGGTTCCTCTAAGTGTTCGGTTCAGACGTCTTTTTGATTTGGCTAACAACAAATTGATCTCGGTTGCGGGTATGAAGGAGTTAGGTTGGGAGGATGGGGGGGCGGCGTTTGCAATGGCGCCGTCAGTTGTGGGCGTGGGAGGAGGAGTTGTTAGGGGAGTGTAGGTCTATTCTCAATGCTTTTTCTTTGCAGCCTAACTTTTCAGATGCGTGGTTGTGGAGTCATGATCCGAATGGTGGTTATTCGGTGCGGGATGCTTATCTCTTGCTCACGAGTCAGGTTCTTCAGGTTGCGGAGGCAAACTCAGATCTAATTTGGCATAAGCAAGTGCCTTTGAAGGTTTCTCTTGTGGCTTGGAGACTCCTTCGTAACAGGTTACCGACAAAAGATAATTTGGCGTTGCGTCATATCATCTCTCAAGAAGCTCAAGGGTGTGTGGTTGGCTGCGGGGGAGTGGAAACAACTCGTCATTTATTTTTGGAGTGTCCTGTTTTGGCTTCTTTGTGGGTTTTTGTTAGATCTTGGATTGGTTTGTCGTCAGTTGATCCGGAGGCTATTCGAGATCATTTTGTGCAGTTTGTTTTTTCCGCCGGGGGGTCGCGAGCTTGCCGTTCCTTTATGCAGCTCATTTGGTTATGTTGCATTTGGGTGTTGTGGACCGAACGTAATAACAGAGTATTCAAAGCTAAGGAAAATTCAATCTATCAATTGCTAGAGAAAGTAAAATTTCATTCTTTTTGGTAGTTGAAGTCTTATCATGTTAATATGAATTTATTCGCTCATTTGTGGTGGTCGAGCCTTTTAGTTAGTCTGGGCATTGGCTAATATTCTTATTTGTTTTGTTTTATCGAATGTTGTTGATGTACCTTTTTAGAGATTTTTTCTAGCACTTCTTGTGCTAGTCCAATTTCTATTTTAATATATTCCATTTTTATTTCTTCAAAAAAAATATCGTTAGAAAAAACTAATAAAACATGTTTCATAACTTCTCCACTTTGTTATAAGATATTTATTTTCTCATTCGCTTTCAATAAATTCCTCTTTGATAAAGGAAATATGTTGTTGGATTATCTATAACTTTTTTTTTTTTGTTTTTAAATTTACCCTCTCTCACTCCTAATAATATTGAATTTGATGGGTAGATATTAACGGTGGAGGGCCTTAATTGAGATAAATCAAATTCCAAAAGAAGTGAAAATAATTGCTAAGGTTAGAGACAAATCTCGATTAGTGTAATGAGTTTTTTTTTTAATTAAATCTAATGAGTCTTGTTAACATGTGGTTTAAGGAATTTAAAATCGGTAATTTATATTGAAAAAAATTAATATGTTGACTTAAAAGAATTTGAATGTACAATTTTATAAGATACTACAAGTTATATATTAAGTTTGTTAATTTATGTTTTAAGGACACATGTTAACATTATTTTTATGTTACACTTGAACTGCTAGCTTAGTGGTAAGAGCTTAGCGTTGTAATTTCAAAATGTCGAGTTCAAATTCCGCTAAGGACAATTGTAAAAGGGTCATTAGTGTCAATGATTAATAAAAAATTCCTCTTTCTCCAATTTAAAAATAAAATAAAAATGTTAGGCTTAAGTGAAGAATGTTGTCGGTAAAAGATGGTTGTCGTCGTATGTTGTCAATAAAATATCTTATAAGGCTGTGTAAGTACTCTAAATTAGTAACTACGTGAGACATTATTTAAAGAAAATAATCAAACTTCAAATCTCATATTTTTTTATATTTTAAGTATGTCATTCATGACTGAAGTTTGAATGTTTTGTGTATCTGAATTTATAATGACTTGTTATTTTTTTTTTTGGTCAGGAGTCTAACGTTTAAAAATACTCTTTTTTTTTTTTTTTTTGACAGTAAAACAATTTCCATTAGATGAAATAAACAAGGTACAATAAGACAGAATGTGTTAGGACATTCCCCTTCCACATTTTAAAAACAAAACAAACAATTAACCCAACTAAGATTTGATAATCAATACACTTTGAGAAAACACAAACCAATAGAGGAGTATCAAGCCAATAACTTAATCTAAGCATCCAAGCAAATTTCTTCCACAAGTGATAAGTGGATTGAGGAACCTCAGTCTTTGAATCTATCCAGTTACGGATCATATCTTTGGCTTGTGGACGCGCAGATCGACCATACGGGTTCTTGAAAATGGTTAAACTCACCACATTTGAAAGAATCATTTGCTGAGTACAGTAGAAAAGCAACTGATTTGCTACAGCCAATATTAGATCTTTGCTCAAAACATTCTCAATAACTTTCAAACAACTTTGGGGCATTACATCAAACATCATGAAAACAAACTTGAAAGTGACTAAACATAAACACACAATACAGAAAAGATAAAAACAATACAACACAATAGAAATACCAGATCCACAAACACAAGTTTTCCAAAATTCTGTTTCTGTTGTCGATGGAGGTGGCTCTGGTGGTGGTCTTTTTTCATAGCCACAGAGCTCAAAAAGTTTGGTCAGTGAATTTGGATTCAGATCTGAGAGCACACCATACTGAATTCGTGAAAGAAGAGAGTGGTGGTTGTAGGTGGAGGGAGAGGAAAACATCATGGAAGTTGGTGGTGGAACAAGATGTGCAACAAATAAAGATGGAGAGGGGACAAAGAAGGAAGATGAAAAACCCACATACATGGGAGAGGAACCTCCACAGAGGAGGGGACAAACTCCATTTTGGAGAGGAACGGCTCCGACGGCGGAGGAGGAAACTCTACTAGAGGGGTTGTGGTGCTCAAACATAGTTTAGCAACAACCCTAATTTCTAGAGAGAAGGGGGAGCTTCTCTCTCTAGAGAGGGCGATTTTTGGTTGTTACAAAGTCGGTTAGAAATACTCTTCTTAAAGGTGAATAAGTGGGCATAACTGGTTCGAATCTCGGTCCCTGTACAAATGTGCAATGTCATTTACCAATTGAGCTAGACTCATTTATCTATGTATAAAAAAATATAAATGAGTCTTTTTGATGATCACCCTCTGATACCTAAGAAAAAGAGTTTAGTAGTCCAAAGTTCAGGACGATTTTAGCATCAATGTGGTTTTAGATTTCTATTTCCTTTCAAACGCAGTTGCGGTAAATCAAACCGCGAATCTCCAAATATTCTTTTTGTTTTTTCCATCAGTTTAATCTGGTTCGGGAGTCAGTTCCACATCAAGTGATTCTAGCCTCCTTCCAATCACAATTGCGGGGGATTGAACCGCAATCTTCGCTGTCAAATTCAGTGTCAATCACCACTGAACTAATTAACGATTGATTGATGTCTCCAAGTATTTTAATTTCTAGCATCAAAGATGTTAGTCTAATCAAATTTCACATTTCTCTACTTTAAAGTACCATACGGTTAAACTAATGTAGTATTTGAAATATATATTTTACTAAATCATAAAAAGAACATATTATTGAATAAATTGTTAATGAAATTGCTTACCCCCCAAAAAGCTTTGGAAGTGTTTGATGATGAAAGTAGACAAATAATTTGGTTAGAATTCTTGTGAGGTAGTACGATACGATACGATACGATACCAGCCTTGTTGTGTTTCAATGAATGAATATGCCACCGTCATCAATTTCACACTTGTCTTTGTCTGTAGCATATCACAACACAATTACATTGGTGGAATTGGATAATTAATTCAACACACAACAAACACACACCACGTTTTCCATTCTTCTTCTTCTTCTTCTTCTATTCTTTCTTTATAAATTGAAACCCTAGTTGTTCAACTCGCTGCTTCGTCAATTTCGTATTTTGAAACCCTAGTTCGTGTTCTCCATTCCTCCGTCGTTTCTTGCTCAGGGCTCAACAGGTAATAATATAATATACCTTACATTCATTTTTATTTTTGTTCTTGTTCTTCTTGATGGAGTTTCTTTGATTTCATTTTGTAACCTTTTATGCGCTGATTCTTTGAAATTGGTGGATTTTAATCCTGTGATTGTAATTGCCCCCTTTTTTTGAATTTTGAAATGGAATTTAGTTTCTTGTTTTTTCGTGTTCATATCATAATTTTTGTGGATGTAGAGTTTGGTGCTTGATTTACTAATAATTGACTTGAATTTGGTATGAGTATGACTTTGTAGATTTTCATTTTTGTGATATTTGAGAATGAATTGGGAAATTTTATTATTGTTGGAAATCATTCATTTTCAGTTTTGGTATAGATTATATACCCAATATGAAAGTAAGTAAAGTAGATAACCTAACTGGTAACATGGATGTGGGTGGGACAATACACGATTTCCACTTATGCTAAAGGGTAAAAGCATGCCCTGGTGATTCGATTGTTGTGGGAGAGTTAAAGAGCGGAGTGATATGGAGATTCAGGGTTCGATCCCAATTCCCAGTATAATAATACTAACATTGGCTGTTTTATAAGAAGAAAAAAAAGGTAGTGTCTGACGATCTAAGTTAGTCAGGTGATGGTGGAGCCAAGACCATTGTCGAATTTGAGATACATTATTTTTTAGATAGGAAAATGTTAGTTATTAGAAATCACTAGTAATTAGTGATTATGGCAGTTTACATGATATGAACTTTGGATCCTCTGATTAGAACTCATTCAATATCCCTCAACTCACCAACCGAGCTTACCTACTTGGGAGTTGGGACATCAAATTTGAGATATATTCAAGGAGATGAGATTCTGGTGCACCTGTGCCATTCAAACTAGCTAGCTGCATATATAACATTAACAAATTTGAAATATATATTTTTTTTATTGGAGAATGTTAATTATTAGTAATTATTGGTTATGTTGTTTTACTAAGATTCAGCTAAGTGGATTCTCTTGGGATCTTAGGTGTAATTACTAGCAAGTTATATAACAAACAGAAGGAGAAGCAAAGAGAAGTTGTGAAACTCGAAAGCAGATAGGTGAGTCTGAGTGCGATCTAGTTTTATTGTGAAGCTTTTAAGCTTGTTGATAGTGCTGGATCTTATACTTGCATTTTTGCTTTGCTTCACCAACATTGACACCTCTTTCCTTTTTATTGATTGGTCTGGTTTGCTACTCGTTAAAGAATCCCAGACACAATCAGAATGTAATACTCCCTCCGTCCCATTTTATAGTATATTATTGAGAAAAATTGATAGTGTAACTAATGTCTAACTATTACTATATTTCCCTTTGTGTATAAATGTATTCAATATGGATTTTTCATCTTTGGAGACAAATTAGTAGTATTAATTAGGGATATTTGTAAGAAAAAAAAGTAATAAATGCATCTAGTAATTTAAAAGATTGCTTATATTCTAGGGACAATTTTTTTCCTAAACAATGCTTACAAATCAGGACAGGCGGAGTATTTAATATAAAGTATCTTTGATGGTATGCATTTTAACAAGTCCATGGGTTCCTGCCGAGAAACTATTTTTACTCTTTTCACCCTTCAACTAACCACTGTCTTTTTTCGTTCATTAGATTCTTTCAAATTCAAACTATATGCTGCAATCCTTACACATGACCGCAACGGCCACCCTTTGCTATAATCCATCTAACAATTTTTTGAGGACAAATCAGCCTAAACAAAGATACTTGAAAAACAATTCCTTTTCTCCTAATTTATCTGCTTCAAGATCATTCACTTGTGGGTTTGTTCCTTTCAAACTCTGGGTGAAAAGTGCGATGGATGGATTTGTAAGAACTGCTCACAGAGATGACACGAGTGCTGGAGATATTGAAGTGCTTGAACGAGAAGCTTTTGTTGATAGGTCACCTGAGGTTCAGCCAAAGTATTTGTTCCAGGAGGTGGAATCAACTCTTAATCGACTGGTAGGTAATCCATGTCCTTTCCGAATTACTATTCCATGTTAGTTTGGCTTCTACTGTCCTAGATTGTTTTTTCTGCTAATTTTTTGTTTTGTATAGTCTATAGTGTGAATATGTAGGATAGGACTTTGATATACGATTTTATTGAAGAAAGGAAACTTTTTTTGGATTCCGAATCCAAAGATTCATCAATATCCATTGATGATATACTTATTACAAAAGAAAGGAAACAAGGATTTAAAAACTTTGTTAGCAACAAGCATCCAGAATCCACTCTTAATAGCTTACCATGGTCACCCAGAGGGCTTATTACTATCATAAAGTATCCAAACTGATTGAATAACCAGAGTGAATGCCTAGGATGACAAACTAACAAGGTTGCTATTTCCCAAAGCCTAAAACAAATCTAAAACCAACTCTAGTGCTATGGATTTCAGAAGTAGCCTTTTTTTTTTTTTTTTTATTGTTTATATTTAGCTGAATGTAAAGTTATAGAAAATGAGCCTACTAACCCATTTGGGTTGGTTTGGTGGTATTGGCTTGGGACCTGGGAGTTTGCTCCTCCTCGAGGTCTCATTTTTTATTCTCTCCAATGCCAATTTAGATAGGCTAATTTAGCTTATTTGAAAAAAAAAAGAAAATGAGCATACTTTGCTATAATCGTTGACTTACATGCTGAATATCAGTTGAAGCTTTGAGAGCTCCTATTGAGTTCCCTGTTACTGATATATATATATAGATGAATGTTGTGTCCTTTTTTAATTGATACACAACAATAGCTTGCCCATATTAAGAAGCTGCCATTGTTTTACATTAAAGTGTTATCATCTTTGTATTAACTAATGATGCTGTTGTTTACAGACAAAGTGGATAGTATCTGCTCTCTTTGGTGTTTTCGTCATTTGGAGGCATGATACAGAAGCCTTGTGGTTTGCAGGGGGATCTGTTGTAAATGCAATACTTTCTGTTTTACTCAAACAAATACTGAATCAGAAACGACCTTCAACCGTGAAATCTGACCCTGGGATGCCATCTTCACATTCTCAATCCATCTTCTTTGCTGTCATGTTTATTATCTTATCAAGTAATTTCTCCCACTTATTATTTTCATTCAATTGATCAATTACGAAGACAAATTGTTCTAGCTCTGTGAAAAGTGCACGTCTTTCCTAATGCATTATGTTCAGTATCCCTTAGAAAACTGAAAAAGTAATTGCAATGACGTAATTTTTATATGGTTCTTTGATTATGATGCAGGTGTTGAATTGTTAAGAATCAATGCATTCACCATTACCACCAGTGGCCTGGCTTTGGCATTTGGTTCTTATTTGGTAAGCATATAACATCTCCGATTTAGTTGAACGGTATATCTTTTATTCTCGTTTTATTAGCATATGGTACCTTACTTTTTGCTTTTCTGTATGGTTCATGACATTGGTTACCTTAACTTTTCATCACGGCTACTACCTCTTTCATTTGGTTTATACTCTTCACAAGAACTTTGTTACAACAGCAAAAGTTGTAAATGCTGTAAATATGTGAAAAGATTAAATTACACAGGTTTAATACTTGGGTATTGTTACACTGTTTCGTAACTTTTGTCACTTTTTATCATACATCTATATTACAAATACAAAATCCATTGGATTGAAAATATCATATGAATCATTTATGCAAAATATTATATAAATATGAAATCATTTGATATGCTATTGGTGTATGTCAAGAAGATTAACATGTAGTTTGTTAATATGAAATTAAAAATAAGCCAAATAACAATTTATTATCTAGAGCCTGCATCTTATTCCTTGTGCCATGGAATGAAGTTTTCAAATTGAAGTTTACCATATGATGTCCAATATCAACTTCTCATGCTTATTCTATGTTTTCAGTCATACCTCCGGGTGTCGCAAAAACTTCATACAGTGAGCCAAGTGGTCGTTGGAGCTGTTGTCGGGTCCATTTTCTCTATCCTGTGGTATTGGCTATGGAATGCTTTTGTGCTTGATGCTTTTGCATCCTCTTTGTGGGTCAGAATCATTGTTGTTTTGGGGTCTGTAGGATTTTGCATAGGTTTTCTTTTACATGTTTTTAGTCATTGGCTTAAAGAAGAATGAAACTTGATCAAAATGTGTATAACATCAACATTGTATACTTGTATCATACTGTAAATGCAAGGACTAAGGCATTTTACTTTGGTTCATTGTAAAATAGAATTTATACAAAAACTCTTTTCATCAATTTTTTTACAAATGTGTTGCTATCAAGTGAGGCCTTAACCACAGCTATGCCCACTTCCTCTTTTCAGCAATCATGTTTTTTCTTATGAGTTTGAATTATTAGGCTTAATTGTCTGTATAGATCTCTATAATAACATATTTGTAAATTTGTACATATAATTTATTTATTAATTTAGTGAAGAAAAGATTTAGGAAATGTGAAGCCACTAAGAACCTAACCATCAAATAGTTATTCTTCACAAAACCACTAAGAACCTAACCATCAAATATTCTATCATCAACCATGGCATCTTCAACCTATGCTTCGAGTACCATCTCAACTTCATTTTTCAAGCCAACTGCTATTCACACCCCAACATCGTTTCTTACACCCCACCTCAAACCAATGCTTTTTCACCCTTCACTTTATTAAATTCATCTATCAAAGGGAGCCTAAGGATGAAAAGTGCATCATCTTCACTTCGTAAAAATTATTTTACATGCAGAAGCCAATTTGACCATTTTGAAACAGGTTTTTTTTTCTTTGGAACGCTTCTGACACTGACACTGGTAATTAGTTATTTGCATAAGTTTTTTGGGTTTTTTATTGATTATTTCTTTTTTATGTTTCTTGGTGATATAGTCCCCTTCAGCAACAAAGTACGTAAATTATTTATTTAAACGGCCGTTTTATACGGCTTATTTTAGAAAAAAAATCACTTTAATTATAAAATAATTACTTTTAAAAATATTACACCTACTTGTTATAGATTTAACAAAAAAATTAGAATCTAAAAATAATTTTAGAAAACTCTTTCAAATAAGAAAGCTGCCAAGAGTAGTTTCTCAAATACAGTAATAGATAATTTTTTGAGAATAGAGAAAATAAGTTTAAAATGTACGGAATTATCTAATAAAAAATCACTTTTATATTTTGTATCCTAACAACGACAATAAACAAACACAAAATAGATTCCTTTTCTATATAAACTCTAAATGATTCATTTAATGTTAAAATCACTATTTCTTTAATTTGTAACAAAAGTCTCATTTTTTTTAATAAATTTGTGTTCCTGATTATTTGATTGTTATTATGTAGATATACACTGATGACTTACAAAAACATCTTGGAATAAATGCTGGTATTACCTTATTAATCCAACACAATGAAGAAAAGAAAGGTGACAGATATGAAGCAATCTACAGTTTCCATTTTGGAGATTATGGTCACATAGCTGTACAAGGACCTTACTTGACATATTTTGACTTTTGAGGACACTTTTCTAGCCGAGACAGGTGGTTCTGGAATTTTTGAAGGTGTTAGAGGACAAGTAAAGCTACATCATATTGTTTTTCCATTCAAGATTTTTTATACATTTTATTTGAAAGGTATTAAGGATTTGTCTCGGGAGCTTCTTGGTGGAAAGGCAGTTGAGCCTAAACCTCATGTTGAACCTTCTCCTGCTGCCAAGGCTCTTCAGCCTCATGCTACTATTGCTGGTTTTACTAACTAGTCAATAATTAATTTAGTGCTTTTTTTAGTTATACTAAGCAGATATAATTAATAATGTGGATTTTGATAAGCTTATTGTTAACTTTGATACCAATGCTAAGCTTATTGTTAATTTTGATAAGCTAGTCTATTATCCACTTAATCTCAATCACAATCACTTGGTTACAAAAACATTTTACAATTCATTCAAAATTAATTTAGGTATACTTCATCTATTATAATAAAGGCAGCACTATCTTGTCTTTATCTTGTGAGATACCATACCAGCTTTGTATGAATATGCCACTGTCAACAATGTTTGTCTTGTTTAGAAAATAGTAACATATAAACAACTACAATATTGGACAGCAACGAAAGTCATAACAAAAGACAACCATGGTCACCTATCACAGTTTCCAATTTTAAGTAAAAAACTAAAAAATTGAAAGTTTTTAAACATGTGTTTTGTGAATATGGTATATCAAAATCTGCAGAGTATGAATGAAAATATATATTAGTCTTTTTATTCTTTTTAGCCTATCCCTAACTAGTAGTGTCTTTTTCCATACATTAGATTATTTCAAACTCCTCAAACTATATGCTGAAATTATCCTTCCACATGAGAACAATATCCACCCTTTGCTACAATCCATCTAACAAAATTTTTAGGACAAATCATCCTAAACAAAGATACATGAAAAGTACTTCACCTGTTCATCACTTTTCTGCTTCAAGATTATTCAATTGTAGGTTTGTTTCTTTCAAACTTCGGATGGCAAATGCAAAGGATGAATTCATAAGAACTCCTTACAGAAATGGAAAGAGTGAAGAACATGTTAAAGTGGTTGAACAAGAAGCTTTTGTTGATAGATCATCAGAGTTTCAGCCAAAGTTTTTGTTCCAGAAGGTGGAATCAACTCTTAATCAATTGGTTGGTAATTTATGTCCTTATAATCGCTTCTATTTGTTTGGATAAACAACTTAATTAAGCCCTCATAGCATAATTTAATTTTATAACTTCTTATGTATAATCTATTTTTATAACAAAAGATAAAATAAAATCAAACTCTTTTCATAGAAGCTATAAGTTGTTTTTCACAAGCTATCTTAAATAGCTTATGAAAATAAGCTTCAAACAGCTTATTGACATTCATATATTGTTTCTATCAGCTCTCTCAAGCAATATGACAAGTGTTAATACCAGTAGATATGCTCAATTAAGTACATCGAAACAGGCTCATATTGTTTTTCTGCATTAAGTCAACATTAAGGTGTAATTGTCTTTTTATCTTAAAAGTTCTAATGACTAATGATGATGATGTTGTTTATACAGAGCAAATGGATAGTAACTGTCCTCTTTGGTGTTTTCTTTATTTGGAGGCATGATGCAGAAGCCTTATGGTTTGCAGGGGGATCTGTTTTAAATACAATGCTTTCTGTATCACTCAAACAAATATTGAATCAGAAAAGACCTTCAAACCTCAAATCTGACCCTGGAATGCCATCTTCTCATGCTCAATCTATATTCTTTACTATCATTTTTATTATATTGTCAAGTAATTTCTCCCACCTTTTATTTCAATTAAAATGATCAAATTACAAAAACCAATGGTTCTTCAAATTACATGACTTACTTGTATGTTTGTTTGATGATGATGCAGGTGTTGAATTGTCAGGAATAAATGATTTCACCATTACCATAGGTGGCCTGGCTTTGGCATTTGGTTCTTATTTAGTAAGCATATACTATTTCAATTTAGTTCACTAGCTACATCATTTATTCTAGTTTCGTTGGTATTTCCATCAAAATCAATAAAGTGCACATTGTGCCATGACCCATGACCTATCTCTGAATTATAAGTTTATTATAATAAATGATATCTAAAATGTTTATTCTATTTTTTCAGTCATATCTAAGGGTGTTTACTATAATGAATGATATCTAAAATGTTTATTCTATGTTTTCAGTCATATCTAAGGGTGTTTACTATAATGAATGATATCTAAAATGTTTATTCTATGTTTTCAGTCATATCTAAGGGTGTTTACTATAATGAATGATATCTAAAATGTTTATTCTATGTTTTCAGTCCTATCTAAGGGTGTCACAAAAACTTCATACAGTGAGCCAAGTGGTTGTTGGAGCAGTTTTTGGATCTGTTTGCTCTATCTTATGGTATTGGCTATGGAAGGCTTTTATGTTAGATGCTTTTGTATCCTATCTGTGGGTCAGAATCATTGTTGTTTTGGGTTCTGTAGGATTTTGGTTATGTTTTCTTATACATGTGAAAAGACAAATGAAATGAAACTAGATGAAATTGTGATATATAACATTAGCACTGTATTGTGCCATGCTTTAAGGGCTAAATAACATAATTTTGATTCATTCAAAACAAAATTTTTACAAATTGTCTAGCTATCAAAAGAATCATAACCATCACTATACGTGAAAAGATTTATAAACTTTTTTGAACATTTTGAATCAAAATGTGATATCAAACCTACTATGCTTGAGACAGATTTAAGTGTTCGAACTCGACCTTCACTCATGTTGTAGAGCATTAACAAGACTTGCGTTACAAAATTGATCACTGAGCATACCTACAAGGAGAGGAAGGTGGTTAGTTTCCATCAAAATCATTTTCGGTCCATGTTTTGATGATACATAATATGATAGGATCTTAACTTACGTAATATGATACATGTCTGGCAAATTTCATGCGCACATCATACAACACCTATTTGACCTCCATAACCACTGTGCTTAAGAAACACTTCGTCTTGTCGCCAATTTTCTTTAACCTTTACTTGAATCTGTTCAAAGTTCAAACACCGGTGTTGAGTAAATATTTTTCAATTATAAAGATAATATTTACGATGATTGTTCCACATTTAGCACCTGAAGCTCAATATTAATATATAAAAAAAAAGGAGCAGCCCATTGCACTAAAACACCCACATACGCAGGGTCCGGGAAGCAGCAAAATATGGAAATCCAGGTTCAAATGTAACGTAGATACAAAATAAAAACTATGTAAGTGGGCACCTCGAGATAAACTTTCTTCCGTAGAAAATCTTCAACATCAAGGCGCGCAGCTGTTGCAAGCAGTTTCAAAGCTTTTCCTTCCTGAAGTAATTGATCACAACATAAATGTAGGTAACTGTTTGGTTGTAAGCCATGTCAACAGTCATCCAGACAAACAAAAAAAAAAACTTTTCTGCTAAATGATATGAAACTCAGTGTTTCATTAATCTTTAAACTAATGCTACAGAGCCAAAATCATAATAATATGTTGGCAACTTTTCTTTTCAGCTAGCCTGCCACCGCCACGTTATGTCCTCAAAAAATCAATACCACAAGCTCACAATGAACAACTGAATTTTAAAATAAGTGACGTACTTTTCCAATAATGATAATTTTCTGTGAGTTTCTCTCAACCAAAATCTCCACCTGTATAAAATCTTTTGCTTTGGGCCGAGACTTATAGCTTACAACATTCACCTGTAAGAATTGGAAATAAGAAAATATTTGTAAATGAATCTATGAACAGAATAATAGTTATTCTTTCAATTTCTTTCATACTTTTCTAACCATTTTTCCTCCCTTTTTTCCGTTTGTTTCCTTTTGCTGGGTAGGGAGGAGGGAAGTGGCTAAGTCATAAATAGAAAATGAATTTGATGACTACCTGACACACATAGGGGATTTCATTTCGATACTGCAAGAAAATCTTTTCTCTAACAATTTCAGCTATAAAAAATCTTTCTGGATGCTCACTGATAATGTCCTGCGAATTCAAGAACAACATTAAGCCATGTATAGCACATGAGTGAAACTAGTAAGCAAAAGTAACAACTACGATAACACGCCATAGTGATAGCTGGGGTACGTGCAATATTGACTTGCCAGTGTCTTGATAGACAAATTCAAACACTATAATATGGCCCACAAAGAAGTAAGATCAATCTACAAATTTGACCAGTCAAGGTTGAATATCTTTATTTTCATATTACACCTTTGTACAACGAGAAAATTAACAGGTACTCTTAAAATCAACTCATAAACGGGTATTTTTTTACTGTTATTCACAATCATGTATCTTGTGAGTCTTGTCTGGTTCGCTTATTGAGCTTCACAATATACGCCCAGGGTAATTAACCAGGTTTCACTAAAGTTCAATCTAAATTTAAACTGGAAAATCAAATGCATATACTCTTTTCATATTCAGGACTGCAATAGAAAATAAATGGTTCTTTCAGTGTCTAAATGAGACGGTGATGATGCAACAATGAACATTTGAACGAGAGAAACAAAATTTTGACTTTAAACATGCCTTTGGATAATAAGCTGGTCCATTAGGAAGCTTCAATAGTATCCAGTTCTTGACATCTTCAACCCCATGACCATACTTGGCACTAACTGGTATAACCTCATCAACGTCAGTAAATTTTGTATACCACTGCAAACACAGGAAAAATCATGTCTGTACTAGTTGATTAAGTTATACATGCTAATATGAATACTTCTAAATCTAATAAATGAATTCCAACCTCAAGTTTCTTTGCAACTTCACCAGGTTTGATAAGATCCTTCTTGTTCATAATCAATAGAATGGGGGGTTTATTTTTGTGGTCTCCTATGCCTTCTTCCAACACTTCATCAATCTAGAGAAAGAAAGTGATTCAGAAAAAAGGAGAAAGAAAGTAACAGTTTTGTAAACCAAAAACCATACATTTTCAGGCGCTTTACATGCATCTACAAGAATCAGTACACAGTCAGCATTAACTGCAGCACTGCGAACATTTTGCATCATCATTGAGTCTAACTTGTGCCTTTGCTCTTGTAGAACACCAGGAGTATCATAAAGTACCATCTGCAAGAGATTCATAGATCACAGAAATGATGATAAAATATAAATGCTGCTGTATATGCATAGGACAGAAATGGCGAGTTTATTATTAATTCCTCATGAAAAAAGAACTAATCAATTTTAACAATTAAATAGACTCATTCACCAAAAGAAATATTGATTTGGTTACCTAGAACCCAATGGTTGAACTAATGAATTCCAAAATGTTAAGAGAATTACTTATTACATTTATTTGAATTTCCACATTCCATTATATTACTGTTCAGCATTTTCAATTGAAATATTGGTATGAGATAATGAATCTCTAAGTGAGCAAGTTAGGATAATAACCAAGAAAGGCTGCATCACATATTCAACGTCCTTTTCATAGTTTATAAGTTATCATTTCGAGATGCTACTAAAACTATTTGAAACATGAAAAACATTGAGCATAATGTCATTAATATCACATCTATTATCTGTCTCCAATTCAGAATATCCTAAAGAATATGCAAATTATCGTGCATTAGAAAATTGGACTCTGAGATTATTGAGGGAAGTGAATAAGGGAGCAGCATTTTAAGTTTGAATGGCCGTGCATGACAATGTGTGGCAAGGAATAAACCAAACTAGGTGATCAATTATAATGGAAAAATGAGGTACCATTTAATATTAATTAAACCTGATAATCGGAGCCAGAACATATACAAAGAATTCGATGCCTTGTTGTTTGAGGTTTATCTGTAACTATCGACAACCTTTGGCCAACCATTTGGTTTGCTAGTGTACTCTTCCCAACATTTGGCTTGCCAAGTAAAGCCACATATCCTGCATAACATTTTGTCCCATAGAGAATGATCAATGCAACACAAGGCTTAAACTCAAAAGATCCCCAAGCACATGTAGAAAAACACAATCTGTTTGGATTAACAGCTTATTTTGCGGCTTATAGCACATGCTATGTTATCATGATAAACATTTATATATAAGCTTACATAAGCTATAATTAGCCAAACATAAAATTAAATTGTTTTTGCATATGCTATAAGCTGTTTTCATAAACTTTCTTGGATAATTTATGAAAAGAGACTGAAAAAAAAAACTTATAAAAAATGTCATAAGCTATTTTTATAAATTCTCCCAAACAGTCTCACAAAACTCATGCCAGTAGATAAACTTAAATAAGCCAATCCAAACACGCCCAACATCTAGGTATATTGTTTGCCAATTAGATTCATTAAAGCAATACATCACATTTATTTTTTACATTAAAATTGGGGAAGGGAAAATTTTTATTAACTAAAGTGACACGAATGACCATTTTACAACTGTCTTCCGGAAAATATAAACTAAATGGAGTAGATTCAAACTTCAATTAATTAAAGTGACATTAATGACCATTTTACAACCGTCTTCGAGAAATTAAAACTATATAGATTCAAACTTCAGTTACAAGGCTAAGCTCTTACCACTGTGCTAGCACAGAGCCACATACATACAATTAACATATTGCATGTTGACTTATCCTAAATTAGCAAAATGTTCATTACTCCTAAATTACTAAGCATAAACATATTCAGTTATTCACCATAAACTAAGTTAAACTATGAATAACTAACTAACTAACTAACTAACTACTACTAATTTGAAAGAAACAGAAATAAAAAAATAAAAAAACCTAAATAAAAAGAAAACAAACCGCTTCGGTGATTAGGATCAGAATCATAATTGAGTTCTTCACTCTCATAATCGTCTAGCAAACCCAAATTCCGGTCAGGTTTCATGCTAAGGGATAAGAAGGATGTATCATCATCCGAATACGAAGCTCTTTCGTCGTCTTCTACTCCGTCTTCTTCTTGTTCTTTCTGTAATACTCCAAGAAGAAGCTCTTGTTTAGTTGAAAATGCTTTGGAGTGACGACATTGTTGTTGTCTGGTTCGGCAACAAAGGTGGGTGGTTCGGGTGGGAAATCCAACGGCGAAGAAAGAGTGTTGAATTTGAAAGAGGAATTTTTGTGTGGGAAGATTTGAAGTTGAAGTTACTGCAAGCAAAGTGAGATTCTCCATTGTTTGTGCCACAGCCTCACTCTTTGTTCTGTTTCTTTATTATCCGAGTTTGTTGTAAGATAATGTTTAATCAAATCTTTTTTACACTCATTTTTTTAAATTATTTTATTTTCCAACTAACAGCTTATCTTCTTACTATTCATTCCAAAATATAAAAGAAAGTTGATCAAATAAAATTTTGTATTTTGACCAAATTTTTAATCAGATATATCAATTTCTGTTGATTAATTTTCTCTTATATTTTAGGACGGAAGGAGCATTTCTTAGGCATAAATAAATGTAAGTATTATAATAATTACGAATACAAATTATATTACTTTTTAATTTTTCCTTAAAAATTTTAGGTGAACAGATAGTGTAGAAAAAATCTTAGCGTTATTTATAAATTTCCCTCTAAGATCACTAGTAGGAGATATGAATCTTGTACGGTCATGGATAGGGTTGAGTTGAGTATGAACTCACAACCGGCTCGAGGTCGGGTGCGGGTCGGGTTTCGTGTTTTGGGCCAACATTTGCATAAAATCAGGTATAAACAGTTGCATACGCGTCGATAGGGGTGTAAGCGGATCAGAAAAATAGATTAAACTGACAATTCAAACCAATTCAAATTAAGAAAAAATGAGTTTTATGGTTTAGACAAAAAACTGAAACCGAACCAATTAAAAACCAATGTAGTTTGGTTCGGTTCTCGGATTTAGTTTTTAGAAACCGATGAACTGAACCGATGGCTATATTATTATACATTTATCTAGTTTAGTCCATAAAAGTTAAGATATTTTTGCCATTTCTCTTTGTTAATGTTACTTTTCTTTCCTTTCAATTTTCATATTTCTAACTATGTATATATTTCAATTTATTAAGGATGATGTATTGGTGATTCAAGTAGAAAAATAATTGAAATTTCTATGTCATTGCCTACTTGGTTTATATTATTATTGTAAGGCATTTGAAAAATAGAGTTTGAAATTTATTGTTTAAAAAAATAATAGCAGAGAATACATCGAAAAAACAAAATATTGCAAACGGGGTATAGTTAGAGCTGTCAAAACGGGCGCCCGGCCCATTTTGGCCCGGCCCGGACGGGCAGCGGGTTTTATCGGGCCGGGCTAAAAAACCCGGAATAAAATTTAAGTTGAAATTTAAGTGCCTGAGCCCGGCCCTTTGCGGGCTTTCGGGTAAGCCCGGCCCGGAACGGTTATTTTTTTGTCTTTTTTTTTTACTATCAAAAAACAATTTGTTGGGGAAAAAAATTAAACATTTCAAATATAATACAAATAAGTTTATAATATTCAAAATAAATTATCAATCAACTAAATAACATAAAATAAATTCAAATAATTTTTTAAAACAAACTAAGTTCATGCATAATCAAACAACACAATTATAATTTACAATCAAAATATCACACAAAACAATATAAACGAGTATAATCAAACATAATTATAATTTTATGACTATTTTGTAAGACTTGGACTTGAGTTTTGTCTAAAAAAAATTAGGAAAAAAACATATATACGGGCTTTTCGGGCGACCCATGGGCCATTCGGGCAAGCCCATATTTTCAACGGGTAAATACGGGCCGGGCTAAAAAGCCTGGATGCTAATTTAGTGAGTGTTTTTGTAGCCCAAGCCCGGTATTTTTTCGGGCTTGGCAGCCCGGCCCATTTTGACGGCTCCAGGTATAGTATCTGATCCAAACCAGCTATTTTGGATCAGATTCATTTTAAAAAATCAAACTGACCTAAACCAAACCAATTGAGAGTTCATAATTGGTTCGGACATTGAATTCACTCAAGACTGATCCGCTTACAACCCTACACTCGAGTGCGGGTGACTAAAATTCTATCTCTTCGTTGTTGCTGTGGAATGATTTCAGAGAATTGTACTCCAAAATCATTTGATACACTTAATAGTTTTTATGTTAATTGTCATAAATTAAACCATAATTACAGTACTTGTTTTATTATGTAATTTTAAATTAAAATAAAGTTATATAAACATCAAAAATAAATTCTTATAATATGTACTTTAAAGAAATAAAACATAAATAAAATAAAATAAAATTCCAAAAAAAAATATAGGGGTGGGGTGCCGGGGGGCGCGAGTAAATGTAGTGGAGGGCGCCGGATTAAAAGAAAAGTAACATTAATTATAAAGCGCAAATATATCAAATCACAATAATCAGTCTTAAATTTGTATTAAACTAAGTAAATTATTTCACCAAATCAATAGACATAAATTCTTAAAGTTGAAAAAAAAAATCCAAAAAACACAAGCTTTTGAATAAATTATCGTAGATGTTTTGTTTTTCATATGAAGAAAAGAAAAAAGTTTTAGAAACTGTGTTTTTGGTTTAATAGATGAGAAATAATTGTATCTTGGGGCTTCAAAAATTTGAAATTAAGATAAAAACCCAAAATTGCACAAATTTACCATTAACTAATGAGTTTAGCCATATTAAAACTATTTCATTGCCAAAGTTATCAAATTTAAAATCTACAAGCAAATTGATTCACTTTTCGTAGCTAAACATAGATTTTTCATTTCTACAGTGATACTTGAATTCGATAACCTTCATGATAACCATATTTGTATGTCTAAAAAGCAAACAACAAATCGTAAAACTTAAAAAGTAAATAATTTTAACCATACATAAATTATGAATTTCAATCCATAAACAAAAGACTTGTAGAAAGAATATAGAGCCTTCTTCAGTCACTTTATTTGCAAAACTCTCCTAACAAAGGTAATTTGCTACAACAGCAAAACAACATTTTTATTTCAAACACCAGTGAAAGGAGCAACATCCATGCTTGACAAACATGGTCATACTTCCAGAGTTAACAAACTACTTTTTCATTACTGAACACATCTAACTGATATGTGGCACAAGCACACCAGATTAGAAACCAGAATTCTACCAGGTTGTGCATGCATCAGATTTAATTTATTAACAACACCGAGTATCAAATTTCTTATGCTGTATTAGAATGCTTGGAGAAGCAAGCATAAAGAATGAATCTATATGTGCTATGTGAAATGTATCTTATGCCAAATACTTATTCTGCTCGCAAGAATGGGTAAGAAAAAAACTATAGGGTATTATCTTATCAACATGGACTGGACCAATTTACTAATCAACCATCTAGACTTGCAGTGGAAGGCAAAGTAATTGCACAGGACGACCCGATAAAACTATGCACATAATCAAAATTCCGCAAAATTGTAATTGATCAAGTGTGAGATGTGTTCGCCACATAGAAGTGCGTAAAACTTTTAGTGTTGACGGAATATTACTTGGCCCCGTCATTGTGTTTGGAAACCTCATCATGATCTGCAGATGTTGATCCTTTACTTGATGGGAGATATGACCATGCTATTGCTGTAGTACCAAGTACAATGGCAGTAGTAATAGAGCCCCAAATCCATTTCTGCCTCCTAGACCTTTTTTGTCTCTCACGCCTTGCTGTTTCTAAACATGAGAGAAAATGACATAAATGAGAAAAAGTGGAGTAAAGCATGCGAAAAAAATTAGAAAGCAAACAAGGTACCAGCAGAACAGAATATCGCTTGCGTAAAAATGTTAATTACATTCCCTAAAGAATTTAAAATCTATGGGATGGTTGACCCACTAAAATATGTTCAACTCTAGTAGGCAAATAAACACTACTCCTACAAATGCATTGTTACATGAACCTTAAACAAACAAAGAGCAGAAGGTAAAGATATAGGGAAGCCAAAACATTTAGGAAAATCAAAATACATGTGAACACTTCAAAGAAGGTTCAGAATCAAAGCACTTAGAGAGTCAAAGTCCTTTCAACTGCATACCTTGCAATTGTAATACTAGTATTAATTACCAAGTAAAAATCCAGGAAAACTAAACAATAAAGACAAATAGTTGAAGATATATATGTCATTTGGTCTATGATTGTAATAACACTGCATATAAGTATCAACCTATGAGCTCGTATTTAATAATCATATCTATTTAATTTATTATCTTTTTATAATAAAAAATAATAGTCATTAACTTCTTTTCATTCTTCCAATAATATTACCTCTTTTGGAGTTGGGGGTATAGTTCATAGTGGATTTTAAGGCCAATCAGTATAGTGTCTTACATATTACTAGTATTTACATAATCAAACATGTGGCCCTATTCATGGATAGACAAGTCTGATACTCTTAAAATGAAATTACCATACCACAGTAATAGTCAATTACTATAATGATGATACTCAGTGCTACCTATTGTTTATAACTCTTGATTCTTGAACAAGTATGCTTATGCGTCAAAAAAAAAAGAACAAGTATGCTTATGTCATTTTAAATTTTAAATGGAATATAATAGGAGATATTTATTATGGGGAAAGTGGAATGATAAATAAATCCATACAAGTTAGAAGCTGCATATATATATTTATAGGACATTGAAAACAACATAGATATATCAAGTTAAAAGTTGATGAAGATTAAAGTTGATCGACATAAATCTCACCTACTGCCTCCTGGTTCCTCTGAGACATCTCCCTATTCATGGTCTCATAATAATGAAGACGTTCCAACAGTCGAGAAATCTCAAAGTTTTTCAAGTTTAATTGGGCTTCCATCTCTGTCTCCGCCTCGGCCCTGGCAGTTCCTCTTCCAATGGCATTTGATATGAACCTAGCAATATAAACCTGCTGACATATATCATCCACAGGATCAGAATTCAGCTGCCCACCTTCCACAACAGCAGCTAGATCTGCAGGTAAGACAATTCCAACAGAAGATAACCCTTCTCTAATTCTCTCCCACTGGCTTTGCATGCTTTTAAGGAATTCTTCAATTTGCTTCCGCTTCTCTATCTCCATCAATAGACTCAACCTTATTTCACGCAATTCAGTATCAACATCACGTAGAGAATGTAGAGAACCATGAGTCCCACCATCAGAAGAGAGTTCTACAGGAAGATAAAAAAGATAAAGTAAGCTAATCTATGAGGCGAAATATTCCCAAAACATCTAAAAAAGTTTTGCCTTCCCAGTTCCCTCCCTTATGACAATTATGAGAATTATAAATTGAAAACTGTTTTTTTTTTTTAAGATATTCTGATTATCACAGCATCAACAATCATAAGTGATGACATCGAGAAAATATGAGAAAAACAAAATTGAATAAATAAAATTAAAAGCTAAATGGCCCTGACACATCCCTATGGTTGTCCACATACACATGTTCAATTGCAAATAACTAAAACACTGATTCAATTTACCGTCCCAAGCGTCAAAAAACTCCCCGCCAGCAGTGCTAAATTTTGCAGTGCGTTCTGCGCCTGTATTATCCTCTCCATCCGTGTTACTTGCTAAACTCATAGAATCATGTGGATCAAAAAAGTCTTCAACTTCACCATCTCTTTCCGACTTCAACACCACTACCTTTTCCAGATGCACTCCATTATGATCAATACTACTTCCATTTTCTCTGTGTTCAACATCGCCGCCATTGCTGCTACTAAGTTTGGTATCTTGTACACCGTTATCCACCTCTTCCTTAACAGGTTCAGTGTTCACAAAAGCGACTTGAAGATCACCAGCAGAACAAGAAACTACACTATCAGAACTCTTACCATTAACATTTTCGTCATCAAGAACCTCTTGCTTAGCCTGTACATTGGCCTCAGAGAAACTCTTGAGAAGACGCGGCCCACGGCGTTTGTGATTGATTATGTAAGGAGAAGGCGGGAAAGAAGATGGCGCATCCTGAAGCGGAGAATCTGGAATTGGTGTGACCTCAGGAGTTGCATAGAGTGACGGCTTTAATTGTGGACGAGGAGGTGTCCTCTTTCTAGCAACTGGTTCACTTGTCCTCCTCTCAAGTTTCTTCGAATTAGGAACCGGCACCGAGGTCAAAGTAGATTTGTGACCAGCCCTAGAACCTCCAGGCTCTATTAACCTATCAAATGCTATAGCAGTAAAAGTCGGCATGTCTGCATAAAAAATAACAAATCAAAATGTCACAAATCATTAGCAACTTGAATAAATAATAATAATAATAATCAAATAACAAAGCTAATTAAATGCAATTATTTTCAATCATACAAATCATTATCATTAGCTAATTGAATTTGATGATTATAATCATTAGAGTATGGTGATTAATTAAACGCATAACCAATTATGGGATAATGTTCTGTGATTTGCACGATTTGAACCTAATAACAGAAGCTAATCATCAGAATTTACTGATTAATTCGAGAAAAACATAACGAGAATAGATGCAATCGAAAATGCATGGTATGAAATTATAGAAAAAACCTAAATCGAAATTCGAAATCGGAAGTTTCTCAAACCTTAGAAGAAGTATCGAAGCGAATGGAAATGAATACGACAATTCGCAATATCGGTTTGTTATATAATATTCCAAAATCAGGAAGAAACAAGGAACGAAAATTCAGCGCAGAAAAAATAAATAAATAAAATAGAAAAGAATAGAGAGAGAGAGAGAGAGAGAATAAGAAACCTTGTTGTTGTTGTTGTTAGCGTGAGGAAGAAGAAGAAGTGAAAATGACTAGAGAAAGAGATGCGTCATTTGAAGAAGAAGAAGAAGAAGAAGAAGAAGAAGAAGCACAGAATAAGTAAATGAATGTTTAAATAAATAAATGAATCTGTGTGAATTTGTTTGTTAGCGAGAAAAGTTGGCTCCCTCCCACACCTGTGGAATAATGAATGAAATCAAATCAAATCAAATTCAATTTCGATCTTCTATCGCAAGCAAAGCAATGACTCTCTCTCTCTCTCTTTGTTTCCCCACCCTAATGTGTTTTTTTTTTTTTTTTGGTGGCACCTTCTCCGCGTTTCTTTTAGGTTTGAGGTTCCAGGATTTTCTTCTTTTATTTTTCTAATTTTATTTTACTTTTTTATTTTATTTTTTATTAGCAGTGATTTTGATACAAAATTTCTACCATCGTAAATGATGACAAATCTCTATCGAAGAATCTACAGAACACACAAATATTAATTCTCGCACTTAAACTAAATTTTTTACATATACATGGGTTAAAAATTGAACTCTGAGTATATAGTTAAACGGACTAATATCTTTATTACTGGAAGAGTGGAAGTAATTCATTGTTGCAATAATTTTATTTTAGTTTTATTGCTCACCAAGCATTTTTTATTTTTTTGAATTTGATTATATTTGTTATGTGTGGACCGTGGGCGTGGTCGTGGCACGCTTTTGTTGTGTCGTATGTGTATGGACCAGCCCATGCTTCATTGAGTGCGTCATTTTTAACTTCTTTCACAATCGTGAGAGGGAGGAGCATATTATTGTTGACTTTCATTTTATTTTATTTTATTTTATTTTTGGTTATACTTGACTTTCATTTTTTATTCTTGTGCAAATGATTTAAAATTGAAAACCGGATGATTCATCTTGTTGAATTAGGAATGGGTCAATTGGTCTGTTCATCATCAAAACAGAGTTTATATATACATTAAAAGTAAGCTAGTTCTAGAGAGAATATTATTGTGTAGATGTAAGACTTCGAATTTTCTATTTAAAATTTATGTGAGTTTAACTATTAATCTACTTGACAACATAAAAATTCATAAAAAAAAGAGTTTTAATTATAGTCACAAATAAGTCACTACCAAAAAAAAGTCACAAATAAGTACAAATGGTATACTAGAATATGGCCTTAAACTCCCTTTACCCTAAATCAAGATCTAATCACCTCCTCTCTCCACCTCACCCACAATGCCATGTGTGCTTAATTGAAGTTAGGAAACATTCAATGAGTTGTTACCCAAAAAAAAAAATTATGATCCTATTTCAGTCTTTTTTTGGTCGAGACCGGGTATCCACCGCCGAATGTAGTGACTATTTTCTCGCTAGATTGGAGGTACCTCAATAGATGGGATAGCTGGCCCAAGAATTTAAAGCTACTTCATGTCCAAGGTGAGGATCGAACCCTCGACCCTTAGTTAAAGGAGGATGAGCCTCAACTGCTCAACCACACCCCTTGGGTTGATCCTGTTTCAGTCTAGTTAAATTGATTCAACTGCAATTTAATCAATTTTCTTTCTTTTTTTTTTTCTTTTTTTTCTTTGATGTTTTTTTGCTAATTTATTTATCATGTGATTCAATTGTATTTGAATTTACCCAAGAGTACTTGGACGAGATGGTAAGAGATCTCTTCTAGTTTAATCAGAGGTTATGAGATCAAAATCAGCCTTGAGAATGCAGCAATGTTAAATTCTCTTGAGGGAGAGTTTAACTATCCTTTGTGGCCCTATCCGACTCGAGAGATTAGTCTTTGCAGTTGTGAGCATAGGATAGCCGGTTCAAACAAAAAAAATTATATTTGAATTTGAATCAATTGGATCAGAGGCGGAGTTTTTGTAGGATCGGAATAAACCACAACTAACATAATCCATAAAAAAATGTTCGTAAAACTACGAAACTACAGTCATAAATTATAAAAAATATAGTGATATTTTAAGTGAAGTGTGTTGGATACATCGAAAGATGAATTGATTCCTGAATCTTCTTCTATCCAAAACATATGTCGCTCAGCTCTTACCACTTAAGCTATCATACATATGGAGACAATGAAGTGTGTTTTAATTTATAGAAGGTAGTTTACTTTGAACTTTTAAGTTTTTTTTTTCTTTTTATTTCGGTCAATTTTTAAAATGCAGTATGTTTTAATGAGACATGATTATATTGGACTGCGTATGATATCGAAACTAAATATATTAATTTCCAACTTTTAATGTACTTAAATAATGAGACTTGGTCTATAAACAGCCTCTACTTTAATATTTAAAGTATGATTGCCACTCTCACATTTTGTTTCTCATCATGCTCAACTAACATAACAGAAAACAACCTTGTAAAATGGAACAACATTAACCACTCTTATGTTATTCTCAATGTTGACGGAAGTTGTTTAGGATCGTCTGTTAGAGCAGGCTATGGAGGAGTTATCTGTAATGAACCAGACTATTATTTATCAAGTTTCTCGAATTTCATTTCAGGGTCCTCATTTGTCATCTACTAGGGTCCCATTTTGGCGAAAAACATGACTATTGATGAGTTGTTCTGCTACTCTGAATATTCTCTCCAGTGTATCAACCTTAAAAAGCGTCTGAATACCAAATTTCATGTATATGTTACGTTGATTCAAGACTTCAAAGAGTTGCTTTCTCAAAGCCACATTACTCTTTGTCACACTTTCATTGTGAAAATCATTGTGAGAATTTATTAACCAAACTTGGAGCCTCTTCAGATTATTATCTCACAATTCATACATCTCCCTCAAAAAGATTCTTTGATCACCTCAGAAACGACGCAGAAACTTTCTTTTTATGAGAATAATTTCATTTTCTTTTCTTTCTCTTATCTTTTGTTTGTTTTGATTAGCTTTGTAACAAAAAAAGTGATTTATTGTCTCATTATTGAATTTAATGACAAAATATATCTTTTGAGATTATAATTAACCTTTTTATGCAAAATAAGTCACAATTTTTATGGCAAAACACAGGAGTTGAGACTAAAACTCCAATAAATGTAAAAATAGAGGACAAAACAAGTTCAACTTAAAAACAGTGATTTTATCTTGTAATTTTGGTATTTTCTTGTCTATCCCCACAACATTTGGGGGTATTTACCTCCAATCACTTAAAAAATATTTAACCGATATAAATTTTTATAAAATACACTGTTGGATTAAAAGTTTATATCATATAGATCATTTGTGTAAAATTTCAGAGAAATCTAAAATCATTTGATATGTTATTGAGACGTATCAAAATTAACAGTTTATGTGATTTCTTAAACACCGTTAATCTTTATGTGTCTCAATAACATATCAAATGATTTTAGATTTGTCTGAAATTTTACACAAATGATCTATATGATATAAACTTTCAATCTAACGGTGTATTTTATAAAAAATTATATCGTTTAAAACTTTTTATAGTGGTTGAGAGTATATACCCCCAAATCTTGTGGGGGTACACAAGTTGTCACCCGTAATTTTTTGTATATTAACATGCTTTCAAAAAATTTATTTACTAAATTATAATTTTAAACTCGGTTTTTCCTAAGCTCAATTATTACCTCTGCCCCTAATTATAAATGAATGTCTTCTATATTGAGATGAATTTCAAATCACACCTTGATGACATTATCACAAAACCACTCCCTCATTATCCTTATCAAATTTAGATATCAAAATATAGTGTTAGACACCCACATATTATTATAGGGTGTCAATGTTATTTGATAACTCCCTCCGTTCCTTTTAGCCTCAACTTATAAAATAAGGAGTGTGTAACACAACAAAATCAAAATATAACAAGAAACTAATGAAACCACACTGATGAACTTGACTATAATGTTCACAATTGATTAAAATTGATGAATGATATTAATAACAAATGTATATCAATTTCTTACATAAAATACCAACAATATGTATTCAAAGTTCAAACTAATCCAAAGAAATCAACCAAACTATATCACTTATAATAGATAACCGGTTTATTAGACTTCAAATCCCACATTCCTCCTTCTTTAAGATACTCAAGATACCTTGCAAATTCAGGTCTAGCTGTTGCTTTATTTTTCCTACGAAAATTCAAGAAGTTGAAAAGTGGATGAGTACTCTTCTTGCTACTATTACCCTTCTTCTTTGTGGGGTTTCTTTGTAGGTTTATGTCCCCAAAAGTTGAACCTAGAGTCATTTTTCTTGAAGAATTTGGTGCTCTAGAAGGCAATGTTGTACTTCTCTTGAATTCCTCATGCAAAAGTGTTGTTGTTGCAGATTCTTTTCCTAATCTCTCATACCTCCCGGTTCCAAAACCTCTGCTCATAGATCTAAACATGGTTGAACCTTAAACTCTGAATCCTAAACGTGTTGAATTCTAAACTTTTTTGTGTTAAGACAAGATTTTGATTGAATATTTGGTGTGTGAAGAGGTGAAGAGAAAAGAGTTGGTGAGAATTGTTGAGGAGTTAAGTTGAAGTAGAACAACATAATGAATGGATTTATATATGCATCTACAACAAGGTCAACTGTTTTTGGTTGATAAAAAGGTCAAATTTGGTTTGCTAGTATTTTGGACCATAGTGTTTATTAGTTGACTTTTTCAAACGTCCTCACATATTGCATGACAAAAATGTAATTACCACGAAGAAACCATAAAAAGAGGATCTCTTTCCAGAATCTTTTTGCCTATTCATAAATATGAAAGAATGTTTTCGCTTATTCACAAATTTCAATACTATCTTCGTATGATAACTCAAGTGGTACGAGTTGAGGGACATATGGATTGAATAAGAGAAGGTTTATAAATCAATTTTTAGAAGAAGCAGTTTATTTTACTGATGTATAAAAAGTAATTCAAGACTAAAATGATTCATCCTCATAATTTCATGAACTAAATTGGGGAAAAATAAAAAGAGAGGCTAATTGAGCATTTTTTTATGCCTAGAGACCAAAAGATAGTTTTAAGATAATTTGATTAATTACTATTTGGTTGATTTTGAAAGCTCGCAATAATCGTATGTTCAGCAATAAAGAGTTTAAGGTTGAATCATTTGTTGATAATATTAAGATTCATGTTTGATGTTTGCGCTTAAGGTGAAGGTGTCGAATATTGATTACAATTTGTATCTTTGGTTGCTTAACCCGCTTAGATGTGTTGACTATTTAGATCATTTGTATTAGTCGATCGATTTGTTGTGTTAAGATTATTGATACAAAACAGAGAAAGAGACAAACAATAGAGGCTAGAGTTTACAATAGTATACCAATAACTTTGCTTAATAGAATAAGAGGTTACAATATAGAATATATAGAAAAATATTAAATCTTAAAACTATTAAACTATCCTAAGTCTTTTAATCAAAAGATTCCAAAAGACTTATACATCATTGTAAGTTATTATCCACTTAACCTTATCTAACATCACCCCGCAAACTCACAATGCGTTCATATGACACAAAGCATTGAGAGTTTGTCAAACAAATCCAAACTATCCTTCAAATCCAAACAGCTCCAAACCAATCTAAAGCAAATCAGACCAAACCAAACTATCTTTTAAATCGAACCAAATCAAATTGAACATCAACTAAGCCAATCCAAAACCAAACCAATCCAATATTCACTTGAATCCAAACGAACCGAAATTGAACCAAACAAACCAACCAAAACAAATACATTCCCAAATATCAAACCAACCAAACAAAACAAACACATTCCCAAATTTTTGGTTTTGAGAACACAGCAGCCGAACACAGATCTATTGTTTAAGGAAAATTGAACAAAGCTCTAGATACCATGTTAAGATTATCGATGCAAAACAGACAAAGAGACAAACAATGGAGGGTAGAGTTTACAATAGAATACCAATAACTTTGCTTAATAGAATAAGATGTTACTTTATTTTCCTTGTCAAAAAAAAAAGAATAAGATGTTACAATATAGAATATATAGAAAAATATTAAATTTTAAAACTCTGTCTCCGTAGGATAGCTCAAGTGGTAAGAGCTAAGGGACATATGGGTTGGGTAAGGGAGGTTCAAGGTTCGATCCTTGACGGGAACAATTTATATTTCCGATGTACCAAAAAAAAATTATCGTAAAACTCTTAATCAAAAGATTCAAAAAGACTTATTTGTAAGACATATTGGTTGCCGTGTTTTTACTTTTCTTGTTTTTATATAGACTATGTTGTAATTTTTTATGCTTATTGTGATTTGTGTCGATTATAAGTTTGTGTTTTAATTTCTTTTCTTTTGGCAGTTTCAATAAAAATTGAGAGTGCATGCATATTCTCGTTTGGTTTTGATTGATATCAAAAATAAGAAAGAATTAAGTTGGAATGGGCAAAGCACTGAAAAATGAGTTTCGCAAAAAATTTCTAAGTTTTTTCATTGCATGAACCAGTTCATCCTGAACAATGTGCTAATGAACCGGAGCATGCTGTAAATCTGTGTTTAGAATTTTTAATTTGAACCGGTGAATATTCTATATGAACTGGTGCATGTCTCACCAGAGAGTTCAAATGAATTGATTCATGTTTCACATGAACTGGTTCATAATAATTTTGAAAATTAGACCTGGTGTAAAATGTTTTATATGAACCAATTCCACACATGAACCGATGCACATATGCAGAGATGTACTGGATTATTCTGTCGATCAAAGCTAGTTTTCACTATTAATTAAATTAGGCTTAAAGGTCATTTTGGTCTCTACACGTACGCAGAATTTTAATACCATTCTTGATTCGATCACAGACAACATAAATCTGGATTAATTAGAAAACTAATGAAACCATAATGATGAACATGGAGTATGTTTGCAATTGAAGAAATTGATGAATGATATTAATAGCAAATTAAGGTACAATCATCTAATTAATTTTAATGTACTAGACATGAGAATTCAAAACCAATTTCTTACACAAAAAACACCAAACAATATTCAGTATTCAAAGGTCAAAGTAATCCAAAAACAAGCAAGCTACATCACTTATAATAGATAACTGGTTTATTGGACTTCAAATCCCACATTCCTCCTTCTTTAAGATACTCAAGATACCTTGCAAATTCAGGTCTAGCTGTTGCTTTCTTTTTCCTACGAAAATCAAAGAAGTTGAAAAGTGGATGAGTACTCTTCTTGCTACTATTATTATTACCCTTCTTCTTTGTTGGGTTTCTTTGTAGGTTTATGTCTCCAAAAGTTGAACCTAGAGCCATTTTTCTTGAAGAATTTGATGCTCTAGAAGGCAATGTTGCGCTTCTCTTGAATTCCTCATGCAAAAGTGTTGTTGTTGCAGATTCTTTGCCTAATCTCTCATACCTCCCTGTTCCAAAGCCTCTACTCATAGATCTAAACATGCTGAACGTTGAATTCTAAAACTTTTTGTGTTAAAGACAAGAATTTTATTGAATATTTGGTGTGTGAAGAGGTGAAGAGAAATGGGTTGGTGAGAATTGTTGAGGAGTTAACTTGAAGTAGAACAACATAATGAATGGATTTATATATACATCTACAAGGTCAAGTTTGGTTTGCTAGTAGTTTGGACCATAGTGTTTTTTAAATTCAATATTTTTTTTTTGGTACAATTTAAATTCAATATTTATATAGGACTACTATGTTTTGAATGTTTATTAGTTGTGGGTTATGTTGACTTTTTCAGCTCAATTTATTTTGTGGTATACCAATCTTTATTTTGTCAGTCAAATTACCCCTAAGACTCAACAACATTTGCCTTTTATCTTTGTGTTGCCTTCAAATGACACACTGAAACATTCGAATAAATTATTTCTGATAGTGGATAACATCAGCTGGAATGATAATACAATTTTTAATTAAAATATTTAATATCTTAATGACTTGGTCTTGATTACTTCTAACTACAACTTTGTAAATATTTTAAACAACTACGACTTGTTCATTATGAAGGTTGTAGATTGAAATTGTCAAATTAAATCTATCTAATGAGTTTAAGGAAAGGTGGACTCATTTGTAAAGACAATCAACACATGTAAGTGTGTAACTAATTAACCATTCAACTGATTATAGGGGTATTTTTTGTTAAAAATAATATAAAATCAATGATGTGGTCATTAAAGATGGTATCAAAGCCCAAAAATGAACAAGCTAGAACGTGGACTTACAAACGGGTTGCCCAAATAACAGGTAGTCCAATAGATCTTAGAGAGACTCTGATACCATCTTAGATGACCGATTATCCCAAAAGCGTAAGCTTTTAAGAAAGGTCACATCATTGATTTAATATTATTTTTAACATTTTTTAGCATCATACAAATCATAAACATTATACTCCTCCCTCTAGTCCTTAATATAAGAGAAATTTGATTTTTTAAAATTCTTTAAAAATCTAATGTATCTAGTTAATAATATAGAGTAAATACATTAGATCCCCAATAAATTTAAAATGTGAAATTTCTTTTATATTAAGAACCGAATGGAGTATTTCCAAAGGAAGTCAGAATGATCTCATCATATTCACGTAATCAATTCATTCCCTGAATTTTCAATAGATTTTGCGACAGAAAATGTGTGACTGCAGATAAATCTATTTCCATAAAACATAAAACACTAAAAACTTCCCTACCACATATGTGAACCAGATATGTTTATGTCTATTTCCATAAAACATAAAACACTAAAAACTTCCCTACCGCATATGTGGACCAGTATATGTTTATGTCTGACCAGTATATGTTTATGTCTTCCCTACCACTTTGGTAGATAGATAGTAGATACAAAATACAATCACTTTAAAACAAAAACAAAAAAGTTAGGTAGCAAAGAAACAAAATGTGGATTTTTCTCCATTTGCATTATTATGCTTTGCACACAATTCCCATGTTGACTTAGCTATCTACCTAATTCCCTTGTTGACTCAGCTATTCTCTCGTTCTAAACTTGACAAGTAATAAACCCTCCAATATCTTCCTCATGGTCTATTGAATAATGAAGCTGATATCAACCTAGTACCTTGACTGCATCAGATTGGTAGTGACCAAAAATCACAGAAAAATAAAGTTGGTTTATTTCTAACTCAATTGACAATGGTGATATTATTATGTTAGAGGCCTACACCCGAGGGGGCTTGAACTCATGGCTCGGACTTTGACTGGCCAACTATAGAAGTACTAGTACCTTCATAAACCAAATCTTAAGCATTCAAATTTACAACAAACCATTATACTAATAAATAAGATTTGTATCTGATAAACACAAGTTGACATCCTTATGCACTTTATATTTCGCATAACGGTTTTGAACCATTCTCCTGAATGTTCTATAAAATAACCAGAGTGGTATACTCAAATGCACACCATGAAACTCTACCGAAAGATAGGGAACACAACTTGATCTACTTGGGAATATCTGCCATAATAAAATTCCATTCTGAAATTAGTAACCTGGTCTGGAGTTAGACTTTTTTCCCAAGGTCAAGAATGATCACCTGGAGTTCTGGGATCATTTCTCACTTCTTCATTGACCTAAGAAGTAACACTAAAAGTTGTGTTTTTGTGCACAGTTAGCTATAAACAATTTTAAGGTACAAACTATCAGCTAGTAACTTATAAAATTGCTCAAACTTAATTTTGCCAAATAGTAGATATTGTGCAACCAGAAGTCAACCGCTTGTCAGTTTATGATTATGAGTTATCAAACATGAACGCTAGCAGGTGTATGTGGAACCGTTCACTCAGCAATCAGTTAACATCTCAGTTAAGCAAGGATATAAAAGGATGAAAGGAATGGTTGACAATTTTGGGTTACTAAACTAATCCGTGACATCCACAAACATTACAATATTTCGTGCAGATTGAAATGCAAGCCGGCTCATATATAAATCTTTCCCTATCTATTTACTTGAATTTCTTAATCACTTACCTCACGTGGGATTAATATTTTCTTACATTAATATTTAAGAAACTATTATAGAAAGTAGACTATGATAAAATAATTACTGAGGTATTTGACTGTAGGTTCAGAAACATAACAGGGTTTACTATCTTTCTTCCGAGTTGAATTTACTCCAAGCATCCTGAAAAAATGACATGAAATAATACCGAAATGAGAGGCATGTGATAAAATAGTTAATAAATGTCAGATGTTCGACAACACTGTTTTATCATCCGATAAACTGGTTACAGAATACTGCTGCAAAAATAAGTGGTGTTTCTATCTATTAACTGAGTCTGGATGCAAGGAATGAGCACAGACCAAGGTAGTATTATAACACTTATCTTGCCCGATAACCACAATATATTATTATATTTTACTAACTATAATTAGGATTTAAAAGTTCTCTTAATATTTTTTATTTGAGTTGATTGTTATATTTTTAGTCAATGTTCCTTGTTTTGTTCATATTTCATAGTTAATTTAAATTTTAAATGATATTCAATAGACCAACTTGCCAATTATAATAAGCAAGAAACAAATACTAGATGAATGAACATTTATCATTCAAGCTTGGGTAGGAGGTTTAATAAAAGCCTAAAAGGTAGATTAGCATGTGTCTGCATAGTTTCATATGCTGATATAATATGTTAGTGAATCGTGATAATGTGCATGGGCACCTGATAAATTTCAAGTTCTGCGCAAAACTTACACATCTCTAATATAAAATAATTTCACAACCAAATTGTGTATGCACATGGTTAAAGTAGAGAAAACAAATACGTGAAAGATGACATGCCAAACAAACCTTTAAGAGATCAAAAACTTTTTCGCATATGTATTTGTGTTGAATACTTGCTCCACGTTGCTGTAATTTGTCCGGATGGACGCAAAGGGTGGCCTTCCTGTAGGCTTTCTTTACAGCAGCAGAAGTAATTACCTCCGTGAGTGGGATTGGCTGCCATCCACTATCAGGCCCAAGGATCTGACAAAGTAGAAAATTCAGAAAAGAAGCCGTGTATACTGTATAGAGTCTTCCCCTGACTGTTATTCAGGATAAGCGCCGACAAAGGTCTCAAACAGGAAAAAAAATACGGGGACCATAAGAAGTTGGGGGGTAAGGAAGAGAGGAGAAACACCTACATATTGCAAGGTTGAAAGCAAAGCACGCAAGTTTCCTTCTTTTCCACTTGACCACCTCCTTACTTCAGTATCCAGAGTCTCCGCTAATCTCTGCTCAGAGTATCAGACTCAACAATCAACGAAACATGGACAAAACCTCATAACCTTTAAGGAGCAAATGTATAGATGGTTACACTTACACTTCTCTCGACTTGCTCCTTCTGAGCTACAAGGTCACGCATGTTCTTTTCTTCCAAAGCTTTTGCCTAATATTGTCATAAAATACTTGTCATTATCATTTTATTACATGTACAATTTACATTCCATAAATATCACAAGACTGGAGATCTTACTGCACGGTCGGCTGTTCGACGACACCTCTCCATTCTAGCTCTACATCTCTGAGCTGATTCACCTCCTTCTGATCTTTCAGAAAAAGAAGAAGCTTAAAGCAAAAAACAATATCTGGTTAGTTCTGTATCAAGTAGATGCAGTAAAACATTTATTAACAGTTTATATTAAAGCACTGCAGAGGTGTTACACATCACATACCACCATTAACTGAATATGGATATCTGGAACCAGTGGCAGAGCTGAAGTTGTGAAACTGTGAATCAAGCATATCCTGCAATTGCGTTCATTTGAAATTCAGTAGGCAATTATACAATTTAAACACTTGCCGGATTAAAAGGATACTTACTGAGGATGAGCCCTGTCTTCCATTATTTCTGGAAGAAACGCCAAATTTATCAGATACAGATCTATCCAATCGTTCTCTGGACCCAAATGCAGCTCTCTCAAACTTCACTTTTTCCATTGCGCGCTCTCGAGCCTCTGCAGTTGCTCTTTCTACAGCAGCACGCTCTGCCTTCAATCTGGCTTCTGCAGTTGCCTTATCAGCGTACGATTTGTCTCTAGCCTCAGCACAAGCCTTTTCAAGTCTTTCCCTGGCCTCGGCCAATGCTCTCTGTCGGGCTTCAGCTGTTGCTCTATCAAACGCGGCCCTTTCTGCTCTTTCGCGAGCTTCAGCGTATGCTCTATCACGAGCCTCAAAAGTTGCTCTATCAACAGCTGTCCTATCTTTTTCTCTTTCCCTTTCCCTCTCAGCCTCCAGCATTGCTCTATCAACAGCCATTCTATCTTTCTGTCTTTCCCTTTCTCTCTCCAACTCTTCTTCTATCTTTCTGAGACGTTCATTTTCCATCACTTTTTCTAGTCTCAGCTTTTCAGCATCTTTCTCTACTGAGACGGGAGTTTCGTTAATACACTTCTCTTTGCTTTTTGTGGAATGGGCTACACGAGAACTTTGGGAAGTGTTGTGGACATTTACTGCTTCTTGAACTACAACAGTTTCATCCACTGTTGTGTTCCTTCTGTAATCATCACATGTGCTTACTTGGCTTGACGACTTCAGGTCCCTGCTACCTTCCTGGTTTAGTGCAACATTCACATGATGTTTAATCGTTCTACTCTCCCCCCATTCATGTGCAATTTTCCTCGCTTGACTTCTAGAATCAAATTCCATTTGAGGGACTGTCTTAGCTTTCTCAGTACATGCTTGTTCATTGGTGTTTCTCACGCTACAATCCACCTTACCTGATTGTGTCCCACAACTCTCTTCCAATTTCCTTCCACCAATTTGGCAGTCGGTCCTAGCTTCTCCAATTTCATGATCAGCATCAAGTTCTAGAGATACCCCCGGTTTTCCAATATTTTCTTCATGAATGATGAATGAATGAGCTACCAGAAGATTTTCACCACACTGTGCCGTCTGTGCCTCATTGGTTTCTCTCGCAAACTTCATGTTCATACCTTCTCTATTCCCTTCCATTTGCTCAAAAACAATATCAAACCCCTCATCTTTCTCACCCCTAGCATCTTTGAAGATCTTTGCAGATTGCTTGGAGTGACAATTCTCATTTGATATACCTAAAGTCCCTTCCCTGTCAGATATTTGGTTTGAAAAACTCTCAGTTTCTTGTTTCATCTGAGCCTCACTTCCACTACATCTTTCTAGATCTAGAGCTAGTTTCTGAACTTTCACAGTCCCTTTGTTCTCACTTGTTTCTTCAAGATTATTTCCTTTTCCATACTCATTAGAATCCACTTTAAATTTTTCTTTACACTGGTCTTCTACACATGCCTCATTTATCCCCAGCTCAAATGCCTCTTTAATTTTTGTCTTGTTCAAACCTGGTTCAAAGTCTTCTCTAAGCCTCTTTTCGTCCTCTACCTGCCCATGAGCGCGTGTCTGGTCTTCACCACTTTCATTATTTTTAAAAAAAACTTTTTGGATTTTTTCATTTCCTTCCCTTTCATGTGACTCTTTAATTCCACTTGTGTTCTGTATCTGTTGTTTGGAGATGATTTCATTTTCTCTTTTGCAAGTAACATTTTCTTCTGACTTATCCAGCTTAATAGCTTCATTTGGTCTGCCATTAATTTTCTCAAGCTCCTCAGAATCTTTAACTGTTTCCTCACTCTCTGCTGCTTCAGGAGCAAAAGCATCTCTTTGATTTTTTTCATTTTCTTTCTTTATTTGAGACTGCTTGTGCTTTTTCACACCCAGCTGCTGCTCTTTGTTCTGTTTTAGTTTCTTCTCATTTTCTTTAAGCTTCAAGCTAAACTGAACTTTGCTTGGTTCTTGTCCATCAACCTCTTTTGATATCTCACTTTCCATTGGATCAACTTTAGTTGCTTTCTTTACAGTTTTTCTATGTTGGTGGGCCGTTCTTGTATTTGTCTCACTCTTTTCAAGCTCAAAAAATTCAGTAAATTCATCATTCCTCATAGGCTCTCTCTGCCCGAATTCTACATTAGATGATTTAGATCTCCTAATGTTTTTGCCCTGTTCATAAGTCCCTCTTGCGGCTTTAGATTTTTTCTTGTATTCGTCAGGCTGACAACTTTCTAAAACTGCTTTTACTTTTTTGTATTCTTCTTGGATGTTAGATGCTTCTCCTTCTTTCGTCCAAAGCTCGAATGTTCGGGCATCTTGCACCAAATTCTTGGTATGATTTAAGGGATGAATTAACTTTTGAGAGTCTTCCGTTCCCACCAATTCAAAAAATTCAGTTGCTTCTTTCCATGTCCCAACTCCAATACTTTGATCTGATTCTTGAGATGACCTGGATTCCTTCATGGGTTTTTCCTCAAACATGTTTAAATGTCTTTCCCCTTCTAATGGTTCTAAAATTACTGGAGCAGCATTCCTAGCTTTCTGCCTTTCATCTGTGGTAGAAATTTGCATTTTGCCAGATCTCCGATCACAGGTTGCATCATTATTTTTTACATCATAACTTGATTTTATGTTTCTTTCAGAACCCTTCTTTTTTCTCCCCTTCAAATCTTTTGTACTCCTAGCTTTTGCTTCTGGTCTGTCTGTGGTTTCTTTTACAACAGATCCAGATGAATTAATATCAACCTCCACGTCAAAGAAAGGTGGTGAACCATCACCTAATGTATCTTCAGAATCAATCCGCTCATTGTTCGAATGAGATTCACTGTTGTATCCCTTACTGGGATCTAATAAAGGCGGTGGCCGACAAGGAGGAGGCAATTGAGACGGTATAGTTCTGAGGCTGACGTCAGACACAGTTATGAACATCTCACTGGAATGAGAATCATTTCTGTTGTATCCATCATCGTGCAGATCAAGATCACCATAGAGAATCTGCTCACCAGAAGTAACTTTACGTGGATGCAATGTCATTTTTTTATGACGGTTTCTCTTTTCCTTGCCTGCGTTAAATTCCATATCAAGGTCAATATCGTCCACAACCTGCAAGGATGGATCAGTCCTGTGAAAGAGCATGGTTTCATCAACTACATGAGTGACACCAGGAACAGCGTGCAACTGAGTTACGCGAGCTTTCCCCTTTGACGTGTGATCATTGTGAGTACCATTGACCTTATGATACGAAATGTTGAACTCTGTATTTCCATCAACAGACTGGAAGAAACCTCCACTTGATACGCCTACATTATTTCCAAAATGGCCCAAGTCTCCAGAGCATGAATCGGTTTCTACCGGAGTCCTACAAATAATTGAATAATATGCTTATATTATTGCAATTCGCAACATCACATTCCAATTCCAATAAATTAAAAAAAAAAACTTTATAAACAAAAAAACTGAAATCAAAGCCAAATAAAAATATTAAACAAATATAGTACCATACAGCAGAAAAAACTCATTAGACACATACCATGAGGCCATTTACATTTACATATAGAATATAAATCAAAATCAACAAATTTTATCATGAAATAAACAGAGAATCATAGTTCTTTCTCCATCCACATGACCACAATGTTTTACTTCTCCTTATCGCTTTAATTCATCATCGTTAACCTAAAAAACTCAACCTCAACCACAAAACTAAAATCACAAACTATAATAAATTTTTTGGTTTATCCGGACCACTAGACTGACTAATCCGGTTCAGGACGAGTTCTGCCATCAAGTGGTTCCAGTCTCATCCCAAGCACAATTGCGGAGATCGAACCATGGTCCTTTCTACCAAGTACGACGTCAATCAACCAACTAATGTTTGGTACAAACTATAATAATTATCTACAAGTCAAAACAACGCTTAAGAGTTTCTTATTCGCTTTAACAAATCCGTTACGCAAATGGATCATGCTTTTCATTTCATAAAAAATCTCAGAACAAAACGGTAACATTAAAACCTCAATCACATTGATACATACCACGCTTCTTCTTCATCTTTTTTTTCTCTTTCTTCTTCATCATAATCACCTTGACGAAACAACTCCTCATGCGAGAACCAAAAATCAAGTCCACCGGAGCCACCAAAAACCTCACCATAATCAAAAGCAGAACGACGGAAGTCAAAAAATACCTCACCGGAGTCAACCGCCGGAAGATCCAAAACCGGAATAGACGACGACCGTCCGGCATGGAAGCTAGAGAAAATCTCGCCGTAGTCTTCAAACCGCGGCGAAATGGAAGAGGCGGTGAACTTCGGTGGACCACCGTAAACGTCGTCGTATAGAGTTTTGGTAGATGAGAAAGTAGCGTTAGCGTTGGTGATTTTCTTGGGAAGAGGAATGGAAAGTTTGTTAGGTTGGTGAGAATGCGTTACACTTTCCATGGTGAAAATGAAAATGTTGGTAGTTATGGGTTTGTTTGTTAGGGTTTGAGAGTTTCTCTCTCTAGTTTTTTTTTTCTCTCTCTTGGTTGTTATGGTTTTTGTGTGAGTGCAGAGACTAGACTACTGTGAAGCGTCAGAGATGGAGGACGAAAGAAGAAAAAATGAGTGAAGAAATTGAAAATGGAAAAAAAAAGGTGGTGGTGAAGAATGTAAAATGACCGAATTGGGCTTGTGTTTTTTTATGTTTTTTTTTTCAAACGAATTTTATTTATATTTAAAAAATAAACGTGAGAAGATGTTTCGACAGCCATTTTTTTATTCTTTCTGTTTTTTCTTCTTTCGGTCGTCGTGTGAGCCAGAATATAAATATAAATAATATATTGAATTTTTATTAGATAATCTAGTAGTTGAGATTTTATCAAGAAAAAAATAGTAGTTCGAAGTTTACTACATTTATCTCAAAATAAATATCGATTATAGTTACGAATATCGGTGTATAATTTAAATTATTAATATTTTTAGTTTATTTATATAAAAAATTATAAAAATTTAATATTATAAAAATATTAATCGAGAGAAATTAAATAAGATTTATATGTTAATATTTATTTTTATACATTATTAAAAAATATGATCAAAATAAATATCAACAGTCAAATTATGATAATTATTTTTCAGACGGAAAAACTATCTTATAATAAAATAAATAAATGAGGCAAATTTGGACATATTACATTACATTAATCATACAATATAATAAAACAAAAGTAATCATTTGACAAGTTTATAATTTGTCAACTACTAAGAGTATTTTCCTTCATGCTTCAAAAAAAAAAAAGAGTATTTTTTTTTTTGACTAAAACAATGATATTCATTCAATCAAATCGGTAGAGTACATTAATCAAAATTATTACATATTCAATTTTGCTAAAAACTAAAAAGGATGTATCTGCGAACATGCTTACAGCATCCGAGTTAATAGCATAAAACGGCTTAATGCCTACAAATGTGACAAAGCCTACAATTGATATAATAAAACTCAAATGTCCGAAGTAGTCGTGTTCATGCCTCCGGATCTGCAACGTTGAAGATGCTGAAATCATTGAATCTGCTCTGAATCTAGATTGAAGCAAATCTGTAAATTTGAACAAAATAAACACCGTACTGAGACGGGAAGTCAAAACACCGCACTGAGACGGAAAATCAAAACAACACCATACTATGATGGGAAAACAAAAAGACTCTGCACTAAGACAGAAAAGGAACAACGCTGGAAAAACCACAAAGAAAACCTTAAACAAAAACTAAAAATATGTGGAATAATCACTTATTGAAGCAAAATAAATAAGAAAACAATCAAGAGGGGTGATTATAGGTCAAAATGACCCTAAATCACCCCTCTCTATTGGGAAGAACAAGAAGAAATCAAAAGAGAAAAAATAGGGTTAAGAAGAAGGGGTGGCGGCTCTTTTTACTACTAAGAGTATTTGTTAATAGTATTATTTCCTTAATTGTCTTTTTTAATTATTTAATTTGTTAATTTCTTTTTTTATTTTGAAAAATTGATTGGAAGTTGCACTCATTTGATGCACCCAAAATTTTGTATTTTATTGAGACAATGAGCTAATGTTTCGTTTATCCTTTAGGGGTTATTTTGGTAAGATTTTTAATTAGGCAGATGTTGTATCTTTGCATTATTTTCTTAGATTTTGGTCTAGTCCCCCAAGTATCTTTTTCTTCATCTTTTTAATATTAATTATCAGGGCAAATGGTAGATGATGGTTGTGGGGTATCAACATAGTTTGAATGTCATATTATTCATATGATGTCTTTGCACTCTGCTTTTATTTATAAAAAATTGGATACAAGTCATACAATGAAAGGTGCACTCCTTTGAGGTTCATTTTCCTTAATACATTAATATTCTCAACACATTATTTCTCTTCCTCTCTAAAAAGAACTATTCCAATCATCTTTTTATTTCGTGCTAAAACTTTGCTTCTCAGACGGGTCTCTCTCTCCCCCTCCTTTTATTTGTTTAATTTTTCATATTTTTGTTTTGTAAGTTAGTGAATAAAAAAAAAATATGTCAAAATTTTTGGTTATGTGTATGTTAAGATGGGAGTGGTTATGGTGCATAAGTTTTTTCCTTATGTACCGTACATAAGTAATAAAAATTGCTTAGTGCACCCCACAAAATTTCTAGCACACCCCCAATTTGGGGGGTGAACTAGAAATTTGGGGGTGTACTGAGCAATCTGGTTAGAGGTATATTAGAAATTTGGGGGGTATACCAAGTAATATGGGGTATTTATGCACGGTGCATAAGGATGACTTATGCACCATAACTTGTGCCTGTTAAGATGTAGTTCAATGACAAATAATTTATATATATTGTTCGGAATGAAGAAGTTTGAGATTGATATATATTATATTGTTCGTTCAAATTTCAGTAACATTCGGTTCTACTTCTTCTTGACATGATCTTTTTTTATTTTCATATATTTTTCCTCTCTATATTCCTCATTCAATATTAATTTTTCTTTTTGTTTCTTATTATTTCTCTAGCATCTCATTTAACATTAACAGATTATGAGTTTTTTTAGCATACAGAAGTTGTTGCCCCTACAAATAATATTTTCTTAAATTATTTTTTTTTCCGAAGTTTTCATAATTCTTTTGTGTTGTTAGGAATCTAACAATTTTGTTTGTCATAATTATATTTTCAGGGTGACAACATTCAAGTTACAATGTCAAAAGTTCTATTTTATCGATTTGAGAAAGTATGTGTGAATTTGACTCTAATTTTTTTAGATTATACTATTATAATGAATTACACTTTGTATTTTTTGTGTGACGGGTTTGATAATTGTTTAGTCGATATGTATTTGAAGATTTTTTTTTCTTATCAAATAAAGACTTTGACTCCAAGTAATTAAATTAATATTCTAACCTTTTCTAAACTGCTCTGCTTGTTTGTTATTTTGTAATTACAATAACATATTTTGAATTTTATATTTTTAATTATGTAATAGCTTTATGATGGAAAATATCACCGATTGAAGAAAGTATACAACAAAATCCTTATATGTGACAAATAGTTTGGGTTTTTTTTTGTTTTTTTTTTTGTGTGTTTGCTTATAGAGTTTGTGGTTTGTTCCTTTTTTAGTTTTAATATCAAATAAATAATTGGCTCCAAAAGTAATTAAATTCATATGTTTATTTGCACTTCTCTCATTTAGTTATTGAGATTTATTTGTTTTTCACTTGGGTTTATTGGTATTGGAACATAAATATGGCACGGTTAGAGGGGTGGTGTTGGATGGGGGTTCTAGAGCGTCATCTTGGTGGAAGGATATTATGGGTGTGTGTAAGGGGACTTTTCAAGGGGCAGAGGGGTGGTTGGAGAAGGCATTGGTGAGGAGGGTGAGAGACGGTGAGTCGACTTCTTTCTGGCATGACCGGTGGTTGGGTGAGGGGGTTCCATTGAGGGAGAGATTTCCGAGATTAGCTAGCCTGAGCATGGTGCCGGAGGTGACGGTGGGTGATATGTGTCGGCGCGGGTGGGGTGTCGGTGGAGGGGGTTGGGAGTGGCGGCGGCCTTTGTTTGTGTGGGAGGAAGGTTTGGTGGGTGAATGTTGTGCTCTTCTTTGTAACATTGTTATGCAGGATCATGTGGGTGACAGGTGGCGGTGGACAGGTGGTTCCTCTGATTCTTATACAGTAAAGGAGGCTTATAGTTATTTGCTTAACCAAGCTGCTTCTGTTGTCCAACCAACAAATGGGGTTGATTTATCTTGGCACAAAATTGTTCCGGTGAAGATTTCGGTCTTTGCATGGCGGGTGTTTCATAATCGCATACCGACTAGAGACAATCTCCTTCGTAGGGGAATTATTTCCGCCAATGACCGTACTTGTAGCTTCGGGTGTTCTTCTGATGAAAATTTATCTCATCTATTTTTTTAGTGTAATTTTTCGCAACAGGTGTGGCATGGTACTTTACAATGGGTTAGTGTTCAGAGTGCTCTACCTTTAGCTGCTTTTTGTCATGCTCAACAATTCATAGGCCTTCAAGCTTATCCGATGAAGCTTAAAGGATTTCTTCAGATATTATGGTTAGCCACTATTTGGTGGCTTAGGAAAGCTCGCAACAATTTTATTTTTCAGGGTAAACCTTTTGAGGCTTCTCAAATTTTGGACCAGATTCGTATTCATGTGTGGTGGTGGCTCAAAGCAAAGAGAAAATATTTTCTGTTTAATTATAATTCTTGGTACCGTAATCTTTGGCTTTGTTTAGGTCGAATGGGTGATTGATTTTGTATTTGGGTTGCCTTTGGTTTTAAGTTTTTGTCGTAGCATATTGACTTTTTGTGTAAGTAACACTTTCTACACTATGTGAGTAAACCTTGTGCTTGCCTAGTGTTATGTTAATATATTTCTTTTGGCTGCTTCAAAAAAAAATTGTTGAATTTCTTTTGTTCTTTTTTTCAACTAACTCTTACTAATTAGATTTTCATGATTGGGTTATTATTTGATAATGGACATACCTTTTAAGGTTTTTAACAATTCTCATGGTATCTCTTGTGATTTTATTTATAGAGGATATATCTGATTAGCTATATATAAGGATTCAAGTAAATCAAAACAAATGAAGAAGTAGGAGTTGTGAATGTAAAATCACTTTTGTATTTCAATTTTGAATGGGATTTATCTATAATAAATTGTTCAATTTGTAAGAAATATGAGCCTCGTGGTTGAGGTAAGATATGATTTCAGACGTACTTTCTCACATCGATAAAATAGAATTCTGTATAAAATTCAGTTAAGAGAAGACGGTTAACTTTGTATAACCTATAGATTCTTGATAAATTTTAAGTTCCTAATTTTTCTAAAATGATTTTGGTATGATATTATTTTTAATTTAAATAAAGCATAATTTATTTATATTTCAAATAAATTCTAAGAAATGTTCCCCGTACTGGCAAGGGTATACACTAGTTAATCTTATAAGACAACTTAAATGAAATTTTTAATAAAATACATACAAACCATAAATCAATTGGTCTTTAAGTTGTAGAAGTATTGGACTTCTTAAGAATTAACTCAATAATTATTTCATCTAAGAGCCAAACTTAAATTCTTCTGGAATCTAGCTTTTGGAACAATTTATTAATCATTTGAATTCATTTTTTAGGTTATTATTTAGAGATTTCTTATATACTTTCCTCATTCTAAAATATAAGAGAAAATAAATCAAAGAAAGTTAGTGTGTGTGTTTAAAAATTTAGATCAATTACATCAACTTTAATTGAGCAATTTTTTCTTTTTCTTTCACTTTCACCCTCTGATTCATAGGAGAAAGGGACTCTAGTAGTTCATAGTTCGAGGTGAGTTACATCATCAAGTGATTCCAGCCTCAACCTAAATGCAGTTGTTTGGGGTTCGAGTCGTGGTCTTCCTACTAAATCTAAAGTCAATAACCCACTGAACCAACTAACATTGATATTTTTTTCTTATATTTTGGACCGGAGGAAGGATGTATTGAAGCCTAAATATTAACATAGCTTATTAATGCAATTGAATCCAATTACTTTATTTTATACAAACAAAATATTAAATAAATAAATCAAGTCATTGGGCTCAAATGGTTCATGAACTTCACCAAAATAACGTATTTCGGGAGAATTCAGATTCAATTTATGGGTAGAACAATTTTTTGGCCAGATTTTACTTACCTCGCGGTCTAACTCTGGACTGCTAGAGCCCCCTTCCTCTAGGAATTAGAGGGTAAAAAAATATAAGGGTTTTCTTTTTCCTTTTTTTCAATAAATAAATAATGAAAGATGTAAGTGTCGGGGACTACGCGGGAAAGATGAAGGGTCTGTTTGTTATAGATTTTTTGTAAGAAAAAATCTATTTATTTTTTAAAAAATTCATTTTATCATTTTAAAAGTGTTTGTTATAGATTTTTTTAAAAAAATATTTTGTTAAGAAAATCATTTTTAGGAAAAAATCATTTTATAAATAGTTATTAGGAATAGCTTTTGAAGAAAAAGCTATTCAAGAATCCATTTTTTCTAAAGCTAAGAAATCTAAGTGTAGAAACTTTCTTATTTTATAAAATTGATTTTTTTGATAGTAAACAAATGAAAAGTAATTTTAGAATTTTTTTAAAATCACTAAAAAAAATTTCTAAATTTTTCTAAACAAAATCATTTTTTTTTAAATCTTAAACAAATGCATCCAAAGAGTTGTTGAGGGCAGTGTCAACGAGACTAATAAAATGAGTTAAATGTTAACTTTTTTCTTCTATTGAATAAATCTCATAGCTTCTTCTTCTTGTTGTTGTTTTTATTTATTTATATAAAAGTGGTTTTTATATATGTTCTTTCTAGGACTAAGATCGTTTATTTGGAATTTGAAAAATAATTGCAATAAAAATTTAAAAAATTATCATCTAATTGAAAAATATAGTTAAATGTATAAGTTTAATAAAAAAGTTATGTTTAGCTAAAAAAAAATTGATAAAAGTTAACTTTGTAAATTATTAATTAGATTTAATTTTTTACAAGAATTAAATTGGAGTTTAATTGATATTCAATATTGATGTAAAAATTATTTATACTTTCATATAATAATATCTAAATAAAATTGATAATTATGAAGAACTAATATATCAAAATAATATAAAATATCAAATAAATGAGAAAAAACTGAAAAGGACTGGGTTGGGTCAGGTTAGCCCATTAGTCCACATGGCTCATATAGGGTCGGGTCTGACTCATTAATATGTATCCCGATAATAATTGGGTCGGGCCGTATTGGCCCATTTATACAACTTGGCCCACCGGGTCACGGCGGGCTGACCAATGTGACAGGTTTACTTAATTATAATACTCTGAATAATACTGAAAAGAATAAATATTTTATTGGTATACTCTCTTCATCTCAAAATATAAGAGAAAATTTGTCAACTTAAGTTGATGTACTATTTAATCCAAACATAACAATATATCAATTTTTTTTGACTATTTTTTTTTTTGATGCATGATTAATTTTCTTTTATATTTTGGGAAAGTGGGAGAAAATAATATCAATCAATGGTTATAAAGTTATAATTTAACCCTACAGTTTCATGCACAATCTCATTAATAATTTTTCTTTTCTTTACAATTAAGCAACCACCATCTACATTCTTTTTACTAAACTACATGTTGATGACACATCAGATTTTAAGTAAAAGACTAATATACTATGATCAACTTCCAACTTAGCTCTAGCTAGCACATTATTAACGGAAGCCTAATTGATAACTTTTTGAACATTAGGAAATTAAAGTACTAATTGATTTTGTTGCTTTACAAAAACAATGTGGCCGTGAAAAGGAAAAAAACAAATTATGTATTTTTATTTAGTATGATAAGATAAGACAAGTAACAACATTAAATGTGATGTCAATTGAAACTTAGAGCTCGTGGTTGGGCAATGTTTGCAATACAAGATTGATAAGATTACAAATGAATGGGCATGTGCATAAGCTAAATCAATCTTAGAGTATCACCTTGACTCCTTGAGAATAATCTTGTGATAGAGACACATGATTCTAGCATTTAAACTTGAAGCCAATAACTATCAGAATAGATGTCATCATAAATGTGGAGCCATAATCTAAGTGGATGAGAATTAAAGGGGTCCACTTTTTGGTGAAATGTTTGCTTTCAGCACAATGTTGACTTGAAAAAGGACATTGCAAATGCAATGTATGAGATATTTGAAGTTAGAAATTACTAGAAATATACTAGACCTATGTTCTTTTTTTCTTTTTCTTTTTCTTGACTCATGTTACTTATTTAAAGATTAAAATATAAATACATATATATGACATCGTATCGTATATAATATTTCACATTTTTATTCTCACAATTTACAAACATTTTAAAAATAGTCAGATCCGTCGAAACCAACTAGTTTGATATTAATTCTAACACATTTAAATAACATTTTATCCAATATAAATTTTAGAAAATTCACTATTGAATTGAAAGTTTATATTATATAAATCATTTGTATAAAATTTGAGACAAATTTAAAACTATTTATTATGTTATTGAGATACAAGTATTAAAATTAACAGTTTGTCTGAAAATTTATACTAAAATTTTAATCCAAAGATAAATTTTATAAAATTTATATCGATTAAAACATTATTGAGAAGTGTTACAATTATTGTCAAATTAGTTGGTGTCAACATATTTGACTCTTTAAAAATAAAAGACATCATATTCAACGTCAAATTTTGATGTAAAAAATCATCATTCTATTGTAAAACTCTATATCTTGATATTCAATTTGAGCTTTGGACATCATATTCAACATCAAAATTATTGTTTTTCTTTTATCATACTCCATCTTGCACATCTTGTGTTTGTGTGTCTAAGCAAAATAATAAAATTCATTATATGTTTGCCAAAAAGAGAAAAGAGAAGCAACTAATTTAACCGTAATTTATGTATATCAGAATCATTTCATTGGTGAAGCATAACCTTTTGCCAAACAAATATCAAACATTCCCTTTTCCGCTTATAAAAAAAAAAGCATTCCCTTTTCCCTCATAATAATTTAGTACGTAATATATAGTATTTATTTGTTAAAGAACATTGGCGTATCTTCTTTTTGACACTTTAGCGGTACATGTTTGCCTCCATATATATAGCCCATCAAGGTGTCAATAGTCACTTTGTTTCCCCTTAATTATGTTGACAAAAAAGGAAGTATGGTTTAACTTCAAAAAATGGCAAAAGGAAGTAAGAAAGAGAAAAAAATTCATCATATATATAATTTTTATATTTTTACCACCATAGTATCCGATTTACTACACCGACTAATCTGCTTCGAAGCTAATTTTATCTTCAAGTAATTTCAATCTCTTTTCAAAAACAATAGTGCGGTTCAAACCATAAATCCTCCTATTAAATCTAACGTCAATTGCTATTAAATCAACTAATTGTGCAGATCAAAAATAATTTTCTTCTTATAATAAGGACTAGGGAGAGTATTAAATATATTTCAAACTTTTATTAAGTAAATAAGTGGACATACCGAATTCGAACTTTGATCCTTATACTAATATACAATATTCTTTATCAATTGAGTTAAACTCGTGAAAACAAATCTATTTAGAATTAAATAGTGGTGGTGTTAACGCAAAATATTTGAAATTCTCGTAAAGAAATGATGATATATAAATAGGGTCCAATCCAGCAGAAAGGTGAAGGACAATACCAAATCCATAGAAAAGAGTGGCTAATTGGGTCCATATGTCTTCTACTTTATTTTGAATCACGTCTACCAAAGTTTGTATTCGTAGACTCTACTACTTAATTTCTTTCTTCAATTAATAATGCAAATAAGAACAATGCCCAGTTGTCCTTCATTTGATTTAATAAGAATAAACAAACAAACACTCATTGTTTTGTTGCGTGCAAGTATTGCACAATTAATCCAACAATACAATGACTCCCTAATTAGTGTTAACGCCAATTATCTTACAATAAAAATTACCCAAAGGACAGTTCTTGAATGATTAATTTACAATAATTATATTCCGTTTTAAAATGAATGTTGTTTTAGAAGTAAATAGTAATGATTAGAAGGTAGAGTTGTAAAATGTTGCATTGAAAATTAAAAATAATATTTATTTTAAAATAATTTTTTTAGTTAAAACGACACTTATTTTAAAACGGATGAAGAACTATTACTAACCTCAATATTATTAAGAAACCACCATTTTTATATTTAAAATTGATAATTCTTTGTCACATTAATTCTTAATTATATTAACATTACAAACAAATCCCTATTGTATCTTTTGTCCGTAAATTTGTGGGCTAAATTGACCACTAGAAAACACATTTGAGAATCAAATTGAATATCTAAAAATAAATTTGATGATCAAAATGACTAACAACAAAGACATTTACAATTTTGATACATTTAGAGACAAAAGTGAAAACTTTGAGGACTGATTTGCTCTAATATTTTTATACTACTATTTTTTTTTGATACATTTTATACTACTATATAATATTTGTATTTAATGTAATTTTGTTTAATTCATTCATCTAGTTTTCGCAAAGGAAATGCATTATTATTTCATTAGATCGATTGGAAGTTTATAAATTATTGTATTGAGATCTTGCAACCGTCCTTTGATGCTTCTGAACTAAGTAATTCTGTTTCACTTTATATCAAAAATAAATACTGTAATAGTATTAGTACGAGTAACAATTTGCTTTCACTAAAGTACCACTAATCAATCAGTTGAGATCATTTTAAGGAAGACATTGTTAAAGGAGACAAAATAGAATATAATGATTTGATTATATTAAATTTAATAATATCATTTTATGACATTATTTTGCTCAAAAAGAGGAAACTAAACAGAAAATATATCTTAAAATATAAAATAATTAGTATAAGTTACCCGTGCAAAGCACGGGTTAGTTTTTACTTATAAAAGTATAAATTGTTTGATTATGATATAAATTTTTTTAAAATTTTTTTTTTAATAATAATTAAATTTAGATATATTTATTTATAAATGTGTATATAATATTTTGGGAAAAAATTTGGTGTCCAACTTATATTGTTGGCTTCCGTATCCATAGAGAAAATTTAGGTACATGAGTATCTAACATTTGTCTCATATATAATTGACGTTGTATTTTTTTGTATTGAATTTAATAATAATATAAAAATCATCATATTTTGATTAGTTAGAATTTTTTGTACAATAATCTTATGAATATAATTTATTTGGTAAGAGTCGAGACGTCCCAACCAGAGTTTGAAATCAAGATACCTTGCCTAATTATTTTAAGAGGTAAATTTTTTACCACTAAACCACTTGGCAAGAAAGAAAAATAAAATTTGTGCACAATATTTAATTTCTAGAATTAATTTTATTTTTACCTTCTCCATTTATTTTAACATTTTAACCATATAAAATGAATATTAGGTTAACTGAAATCTATATATATTTTTTCACCGATAATTCAACTGATAAAAAATTTCCACAATGATATTTTAAATAACAGAGAAGAAGAAGAAAAACTTTATTGATTAAAGAGATTTTAACTCAATTACTTAATTTTAACTCTCTAAGTTTCACAATTGTTCGATTTTAGTCACATAAATTTCAATTGTTCTATTTTGGCTCTCAAGTTTACCCCATTTGCATTTTCTAGTTCTATTGACTTTTTTTAATTAAAATTACTTATGTGGTATTTTAAATAAAATATGCTTTTAAATTTGTGTGTACCCCATGTGTTTTCTTATAATTTTTTTAATGTGTGTGCCCCGTGTGTTTCAAAATGGTATCTTGAATGTGTGTGTATCCCGTGTGTTTTCTTATAAATTTTTTAAGAAAAAAATAATTATATTGAATGGTATATTGATAGTGTGTCTATCCTGTTTGATTTTCCACAGAGGTTTTGCATTGATAATTCAATTATTTGATTTTAACTCCCTAAATTTCACAATTGTTCAATTTTAGTAACCTAAATTTCAATTGTTCAATTTTGGCCCTCAAGTTTACCATGTTTTGTATTTTCTAGCCCCGTTGACTTTTTTTAAATAAAAATTACTAATGTGGTATTTTAAATAAAATATGTTTTTAAGTGTGTTTGTATCCCGTGTGTTTTCTTATAATTTTTTGAATATGTGTGTGTACCTCCTGTGTTTTTAAATGATATCTTGAATGTATGTGTATCACGTGTGTTTTCTTATAAAAATTAAAAAAAAAAACTAATAATTATATTGAATGGTATGTTGAATTTGTTTGTATCCCATGTGATTTTCCACAGAGATTTTGTATCGCTAATTCAATTATTTGATTTTAACGAACTCCCTAAGTTTCACAATTGTTTGATTTTAGTCACCTAAATTTCAATTGTTCGATTTTGGCCCTCAAGTTTACCCCATTTTGCATTCCTAGTCTCGTTGACTTTTTTTAATTAAAAATTACTTATGTGGTATTTTACATAAAATATGCTTTTAATTTTGTTTGTACCTTGTGTGTTTTCTTATAAATTTTTTAATGTGTCCCGTGTGTTTCTAAATGGTATCTTGAATATGTGTTTATCCCGTGTGATTTTCCTCAGAGGTTTTGTATTGATAATTCAATTATTTGATTTTAACTTCCTAAATTTCACAATTGTTCAATTTTAGTAACTTAAATTTCAATTGTTCAATTTTGGCCCTCAAGTTTACCACATTTTGTATTTCCTAGTCCAGTTGTCTTTTTTTAAAATAAAAATTACTAATGTGGTATTTTAAATAAAATATGTTTTTAAGTGTGTTTGTATCCCGTGTGTTTTCTTATAATTTTTTGAATGTGTGTGTATCCCGTGTGTTTCTAAATAATATTTTTAATGTGTGTGTATCACGTGTGTTTTCCTATAAAAATTTTTAAAAAAATAATAATTATATTGAACGGTATCTTGAATGTGTGTGTATCCCTTGTGTTTTCTTATAAATTCTTTAAGAAAAAAAATTAATTATATTTAATGGTATATTTACTATGTGTCTATCTTGTGTGATTTTCTACAGAGGTTTTGTATTGATAATTCAATTATTTGATTTTAACTCCATAAATTTCACAGTAGCTCAATTTTAATAACCTAAATTTCAAATGTTCAATTTTGACCCTCAAGTTTACCATGATTTGTATTGCCTAGCCTCGTTGTCTTTTTTTAAATAAAAATTACTAATGTGGTATTTTAAACGAAATATAATTTTAAGTGTGTTTGTATCCCGTGTGTTTTCTTATAATTTTTTGATTGCGTATACCCTATGTACTTCTAAATGGTACCTTGAATGGTGTATCCCATGTGTTTTCTTATAATTTTTTTAAATAAAATAATTATATTGAATTTTACAATTAAATAAATCATTTTTTCAATAAAAATCTTATTAATTTTGACCCAGTTAGTTAAAATTGTTATTATTTATATAAACTTGATCATAATAATATTAATTCCTTTTCCTTTATATTTTGTGCATTATAGAGTATTAAAAATAAATATTTTTGCAAATTAAAGTATTAAATTAATTACGTAAATGTTTTTTTACAATTAAATAAATAATTTTTTCAAAAAAAATCTTCTCAATTAAATCCCATTAATGTGTCTTATAAAGTAATAAATACTCGATGAATGTGAGAAGAACATTTTTTTTAAGCAAGTTTAAAATATGATTTTACAGAATTTTTTTTTATTGAATTCTTTTCTATATGTATACCTCTAATCCAATATATTAAAATTATTTACGTAAATGTCTTTTTACAAATTAAAACATGATTTCACGGATTTTTTTTTATTTTTTATTATTGAATTCTTTCTATATGTATGCCTCCAATTCAATAAATCTTTCTACAAATTAATTTAAATACCTTAAATTTCTACATTTGTTACAATTAAATAAATCATTTTTCCAATAAAAATCTTATTAATTTATTATTTATAGGCGTAGTAAATGCTCGATGAATGTGAGAAAAACATTTAATTATTTCCTTAAATAGTTTTCTTATAGAATGGATTCGTAAATAGTATATTATATATTATAGATTTTACACTTTATTTTTAGTTAAATAATCTAGTAGTTAAAAATTTTACTTTTACAGTTTCAATCCCAACTTCTGCATATAAAATATGATGACACTGTTAATTGAGCTGAACTCACATGAACTAAAATAATTTTACACTAATAAATATTTTAAAATTTTGCCAATTATACATAGATATCTACCCGTAATAAATATTTTACATTTTGCCAATGATAAATAAATTTTAAAATTAATCATATAACACAGCAAATTGATGATATTTTTTTATTAGATTACAATGTAAAACAACTTTACATGGTTGGTGCATGCCAATTGAATAATTTGCTCAATATCATATTCATACCAACATGTAGCAATAAAATGATTGAAATTTTATTCAGAAAAAAATATATTATGAATCATAAAATCTCTTTGTCAACTATGGTGCTCCAATAGTGGGATACCATTTTCTCTAAATCTTCAACTGTTCAAACTCCAAACAATATTACGAAATCTATATCTACGGGTGTGATACATGTTAATATGATTTGCATTGTCGTCCAATGGTTAGGATATCTAGCTTTTGGTTCAATTCGTGACAATAGATTTATATTTTTTTTTGTGTTGGTAGAAATGATATAATAAATTCTGTGGTTTAGTATTTTAGTTGTTCAAAAATGAAAATCAAAGATGAAATATTTATTAAATTTTTATAGACAAAAACGTATTGGAAAAGTCTCTTGTTAAGATTCAAATGATGCTTTCAAGAGGAAAAAAGTACGCAATGTAGCTATTTGCAACCTTAATGACCCAAGTCTAAAACAAACCAGCAGTGCTATATGATACGACTAATATGTCGTCCAATATGCACAATCAAGGCAGATAAATAGTTAATGGGTAAAAGATAATGCTAAAGTGTTATAAAATGTTGTCGTCCATTGTCATGTCGTGCTATAAAGCATTATTGAAAACAAACTCCTTTGCATAATCACAAGTACTAATAATTGAAGAAAGAATTACAATTACTATATATATATATATATATATATATATGCATAGAAATAGTTACACTTTTTTATAATTTATAGAAATATTTCTATGCAACCTACATATATACATATAAATATTTTAAAAAAATTCTTTTGCATCATTTTGTGCAACTATTTCTATGCACATATGTAGTAAATATTTAATTTTTGTAATATAAAATTTTGTCCTTTGCCTCCTGGACTCAAGTCAACTATAATATAACCATCACAAAACACAACTGATACAAAAAAAAAAATCATCGCAAAATATAATTTTAATTAAAAACGGTTCGAGCTGGTGGAACTCCAGTTGAACTATTGAACTAATGCCTACACTAATTCAATTGTCGGTCCGGTTATGATTGTCTACCATTGTAGATATATGCATGACACGACATGTTTTAGTAACATTTGTGACATAGTCTATAGTTAAACCTTTAAAATCATAGCGGTAAATTAAGAAAAAGACTAGCAGCTTATCAAAAACAAAAAAAAAAAAAAAAAAAAAAAAAAGAAAAAGACTAGCAAATTGATACTATTCTACTTTCAGAGCATATTGTATATATAATGAATGTTACAACAATTATACACGAGCTCCATTGTCGTCCAGCGGTTAGGATATCTGGCTTTCACCCAGGAGACCCGGGTTCGATTCCCGGCAATGGAATTGTTTTTTGTTTGTTTGCGAATTTCAGGTTTTGGCGCTAAATATTGCTTTATTTGTATTCACAATTTGGGCTTTTTCATGGAATTGATATTGATTATTGCTTTATCCGCCCCTCAATTACTCCCACGCCCCCCAAACTACCTAAATTGTCCTTTAGATTTTATCTTCCGAAATACATCAAGGCCAAAAAAATTTGGAAGATATAATCCGAAATATCACAATTTTCGGATCTTATAAACTGAAATTGTAAATTATGTGAAGGTTAAATTGACGGGAGACATTTTGATAGATATGATTGGAAACACAAATTTTGGTAGTTACGATCTGAAAAACCACACTTTTCTGGAGATATCTTCCGAAATATATTTTTAAAAGCAAGGTTGCAGCAGACTTGTACCATCATATAAAACTCAAACACTCAGCCTCTCAAAAGTAACATGCGATTTTTTTTAAGGGTTTCGCGTTTTTAAACTTCAAATCATCATTTATTCGCTCATTTGGAAGATCAAACACTCATTTGAAGGTATAAATCAGATAATCATAGCTTTTAAACCGATTAGTTTTTGATTTTATTAAGAAATTCTGTGTACATAAATATTGGAAGATAACTTCCGAAACTTAATTGGTAGATATCTTCCGAATTATTTTGGAAGATAACTTCCAAACTGGGTTAGTAGTAAGCAAATGTGCATTATTCTTATTTATTGCTGCTTATGGATCGAGTTCGCAGTGTTCACCGTTGTTCGTAGTATTGTTCCCAGTGTTCGACTTCGCTCCCTACCAAGTCGCAGTTCGCAGTGTTCGCCGTCGGATCTGAAAAAAATTGAAATAATAGATTTAATATTTTGCTGGGTAATTTTGGGGGATACAATCCGAAAAAAATGTTTTTTCGGATTATACATACCAAAAATTTTATTTCACTAAATTGAGGGTATTTTTAGGTTTTTGGGGGGCCTGGGAGTATTTAGAGGGGCCTAAAAAGCAAAAATCATTGATATTAGTTCTTGGATCAATTTCATTTGTCCCATTTTGTGAAAAATGTTTGTAAATATCACGTTTTTCTAGCTTTAAAATAAAATCATATGATTAATATTTTCAGTTTTCAGCTTAATATCACTTTTTTTTAACATCAAACTTCATTCCCTATAATAAGTACACTTGTATTTTTTATCAATCAGGGAAGAAAAGGGAGATAAAATGCAATTTTATAATGACCACAACTTTTGTCAAAAAAAATAAAATAATGACCACAACTACGATTATAATACTTGAGGAGACAAATGAATTAATAGAATTAAACAAATTGAGGTATAAGTGTATAACAAACTTTTTAGAGGTTATAACCTATGAAGCATGGATACAAACACGGACACGACACTGATACATTAATACCGATAATTTTTTAAAAAAATAATAAATAATTCAATATAGTTGTTAGTATAAGACACGCCTAATCCAATTAGTATTTGTGTTTCATAGGGTATAACAATCTGTTACAAGAAATGAAAGGATAGATTAAAATTGAGGCAAGAAAAAACCCAAGTAAAATATGATCTAGTCAGTACCACTTGTCCACTTGAACAACAATGTTGGGAAAACCGAAAGCAGAAAATGACTCCAAATTCTTTTTAATATTGGGCTAACCACTTAAACCTTTTAGAGTATGGACTCTAAATGGTCTAGATTATGTTTTCTTCAAGAATTTAATGAAAGAAAATCTTGTATTGCAATCAAATCCTATCTTCCTGTGGAGGGGAAAATTTTAAAGGGAAAATGCTTATTATTTGAATGTACCATACACTACCATATAAAGTAACTTGGAGGTACAGCACAATACTGTTAATAGAAAAAGAAAAAAACAAATCAAAAGATTTAAGCATCATCAGTTGAGGCCAATCAGTGTAGCATAGTAGTGTGATAGCATGACAAACAAGGCATTTACAAATATACTTGAATATGTCGCTGCAATTTGCTGCTAATCAGTTTCAAAGAAGTCACTTCCTTAAGTTTCCGACTACATAAGCAGCATATAGATCCCTGCAAAAAAGGAAGAACAAAAACAAATTCGTGTGAAATTTAAATGAATCGTTGATCACCAATCAAAAAAGTAGAAATAGTCACCAAAGGATAGTAGCTCACATGGAATGTTCAATAGCCTTGACAGCAGATTCAGCTGGTAGAAAGTCTTCAACATTGACTATTTTGTTTTCGTTCTTCTTGTCTAGTATGGAAAGTTAAGGATACATAGCATATATGGGATTTTTTTTAACAGAACTAACAAAAAATTGCTAGATTTATATTTGAATGGTGTAAGCATTTAAAGGGTCATGGTGCAACGAATCATCTATGAACATATCGTCAGTAATGAATCAGTTCTACATATTAAGGTGCAAATAATGAATCAATTCTATGAACATATCGTCAGTAATGAATCAGTTCTACATATTAAGGTGTAAATATCAGGATACAGTCCTCGAAAAATCTTCTAATTTCAGCAAGCCTATGTGGAGGAAGCTCTTTGATGTCTTTGTAATGGCGGTACTCAGGGTCATCAGCGCAAACTGCTATGATCTTGTCATCCTTCTCACCCTGTATCACATTTTGTTAGAGTATAAAACAAGACCATTTATTTATTTTCATCTAACAGCATAATAAGCTTCTAGAATAATTGGTTTATTTACATTGTTCATATTTCAAGCCTACAAAGAGCTTGAGTTCAGGGCAAGTTAAAAAATAATCTAAAACATTTTCATGTCTTTGTCTAATAGCTTATGCTTATGAGTTGGTTCATGACATACTTTCAAGCCGATCCCTCATAGTATTGCCAAATGCATTTAACATTTTTCCTACTACTCTAATCATGCTAATCCCCAACTAAAATCGCTCAACCGATTAAAATGTTTAACTGTGTGCGCATGTGTGCGGTAAGAGACAACTTTTACCTGGTCAATCATGGGCATTAATCCAATAGCACGGGCACGCAGGAAACAACCAGGTATCACAGGCTCCTATTCAAGATACATGTACGATTTAAATACAGTTGTACTTTTCACAGTAAACAACAATTCCTATAAAATAACTTGAAGAAGTTCATTAAGCATTGTTACCTGCATCAGAACAAGGACATCCAAGGGATCTTCATCTTCACAAAGGGTTCTTGGAATGAACCCATAGTTATGTGGGTAGACAACAGATGAGTAAAGAATGCGATCAACCTAAGTTATTCCGCCAATTTGTTAGTTAGACTTCAGAACAAACAAAACAAACAAACACAAATTTCACAGCCAGAAACCAAACCATTATCATCTACATGAAGCAGGACACACAATTACATTGAAACATCCTATAACCTAATAACTATATATGAAGCCTTGACACAGACACAATGATGTAATGTAACTACATGTGTTGGTGTAAGAAATTGATGCATCGGACACCAAACACCAAACACTTCTTCAATTTGAAGTGTGGTGCTACATAGCTCAATAATACAAATATCTCGAAACCACGTTGCATTTGCATTGAAAGTATACGAATTACCTTTTTAAGTTCTACAAGTCTATACTACAAATCCAACCTCTCTACAAATCCAACTCCTTTGCAATCAAAACATTAATCATCAACAAACTTACTCCTGAAAACTTAGACATGTTTATTTTATAAGACATGTAATGTACAGTCCTTTCAAAGGCAAATGAGCCATCATAATTATGAAAAATTTATTTAGAACTTGATAAAGTTTGAAGACATTTAAACCTAAAAGATGACAACACCCTGGTGGTGACAAAATTGTAGAAATGGTAAACTCCCTTAAAAGAAACTAAGCATATTGTAAGAAGCAATTAAAAGAGGAAAGAATGTGAATGACACCTTTATAAGTCCACTTTTCTTGTCCAGCTCATACTTAACCTTGCTTCCTTTGCCAATTTCAACCACCTACAATAAAAGATATATATTTAAATACAGTTTTCAGTTAATTTACTTAAAGAGTTCTTTTAGTTGCATTCACTACAAAGCTACAAGAACAAACATTTCCCTACATGCTTTATGGATGACTAATTTCCAGCACAAAATAAGACACCTTATCAGGTTTAATTTTCTTCCCTAGGCTACAATATTAACTCTGAAGCACGAAATAGAAAGGACACACACGCCGGACATGACACGGACACTTCCACACGGATAAAAATTTGAAAAAAATGATTTAATTCAATGAAATCAGAAGTGTCGGTGTCAGACACGACACACACCTAATCTGATCAGTGTGTCCGACACCAACACTTACAATTACATATTTACATTGAACTATAACACTTTTTCAAAAAAATTATCAGTGTCGACGTGTCAATGTCATGTCCGTGTCGTGATTCATAGATAATAATACAAAATTAATTCACTAAGAAATAATGAAAGAAGAGGAAACTTACACAATTGAAAACAGATGGAGCTCCTGGTCCTGCATTAGTAAAAATGAAAAGCAATAAGCGATTCTGTTAAAACTAATCAGAGAATCTTGAAGTAAGAAACGAGAATCTTAAAAGAAAGAAAAAGAAGAATTAAGTAACTAACTACGTAACTAACCGATCTCTAAATCGTGCCATGGATGAGCAGCAGCATCTTTCTTATCCGCCATGGAAGAGAGTATTCTTTCATTCAGAGAAACAGCTTGAGGCAACTTCACCGAACTCGTTGCTTTCGATTCTCCATTGTTATTATTATTGCTCGCCATTTTCACTTGATTTCTCAGTTCTGACCTAATTATCAAAACGTAGAATCATACATACAAATTATGAAATTAACACAAAAACAAGAAGATAAAATCGATCGTTGATGATGAGAAATTAGAGAATGATGAATGAATTTCAGTAGTAAATCTTCTTGATTAATCAAGAAAATGATATCGTAAAGAAGAAGAAGAAGAAAAACGAACCGAAGAAGAAGAAGAACGAAGAAGTTGAGTTGAGTTGAGTTGAGGTGTAACAGAAATGAAATGAAGTTTGAGAATTGTAATGGAAGATTGAGAATTGTGGGACCCTTTGCTTACTTTCTTTTTACTATATGCTCCTTCTTTTTAGATATTTATTTATGTGAGTCAGCGACTGGTCTCAGTTAAGTCCATTTTATTGGACTAGGATTAGGATCCGGATTGCATTCGAATACATCTCAGTTATTCGGTGTAAAATCGAACGATTAGAATTCAATTTTTTTTGACTAATTAAAATTCAATTTTATATTTAAAAGAATTAAAATTTAAAATAATAATTGTTTGATTAAGATCGAACAATGTATTTATCAATCACACTATCAACTTTATGGAATTCATTATCCATTTGATTGTATGTTTGATTTTGCGGTGAAAAACATTGACTCTAAGAGTGTGTTTGGATGGGTCATTTTCAAATTCAAGGGATTTTGAAAATGCATGGAATTTTGAATTCCCTTCATTTCAAAATTCTTTGTTTGGATAAAGTAATGAATTACAAAGTAATTCATTTTTACATTTTTTTTATTTTAAGAAAAAAAGTTCTCAGTTATTTTTTTTGATAAAAAAAATCTTCTAAATTTTTTTCGATTTCAAAAACTTTAGTAAAATTTTTTTTACTAAATCTTATAAAAAAAAAATTTCTATGATAAAAAACTAAATTTTTTTCACCGATTTTAGAATTTAGGTCTGATTTATAGTTGATTTGAGAATTTTTGTTCGATTTTAGGATTTTTGTCCGATTTTACAGTTTTCGGCCGATTTTTGGATTTATAGTCGATTTTGGGGTTTTTGACTGATTTTAGGATTTCGGTCTGGTTTAAGTTGATTTTAGGATTTTTCACTTATTTTATGGTTTTCGGCCGATTTTTGGGTTTATGTCGGGTTTGTTGTCGATTATAGGTTTTTAGGCCGATTTTAGGGTTCGTGTCGGGTTTATAGTAAATTTTATATTTTTATAATGATTTTAGGGTTATGCTCGGGTTAGGGGTAAATTTTAGGGTTTTTAGCTGATTTTATGTTTTTCGACCGATTTGACGGTTTACGTCGGATTTACGGTCGAATTAATGTTTTTGACTGATTTTAAGATTGAGGTCGAATTTAGAATCGATTTTGGAGTTTCGGGTCAATTTTAATTTTTTTACCAATTTTATAGAGAGAAGGGAATTTCAAATTCCTAGCTTTTAGGTGTCATTTGAAATTCCTTCAAATTAACTTATGTAAAGTCCTTCACAAATTCCTATCATTTTGAAAATTCTCCAAATTAATTATCCAAACAAGGGAATTTACATTGAGGAATTTCAAATCCCTCAAAACATTACCTCAAAAAAATCTCTCATCCAAACACACTCTAAAGGAATTGTTTGAGTAAAATTGAATTTAACAGAAATTAAGTTGAAAGTAACATTGAAATTATATAATAGCACTTAAATATGGGTCTTATCACTTAAATATCAATGTAAAAATTTCAATGTAATTAAAGAACATATGCATTTGACTTATATTTAACTAGAATAAGTTACAAATTAAATTTCAATGTAAAAATTAATTATAACACTAGAAACTATAATGTCAAACTTTCAATAAAATCAATTTTACTTCAACGAACCTACACTGTTTTAAAAATCTCACATCAAAATCTTTGATAATCTATTGATGAATTTACAAGTAAAGATCATTCTCACTTTATAAACAAATTTTATAAGATTAAGTTAAGTCCATTTCAAACTTTTAACACAATTATAGTCAATTATTCTATCCCTTCTAGAATTGAAAACAAATTATTTGTATCAGACGGTTGAGAACGTAGATTCTTTATTCCAATAGAACATTCCAATTTCAATGCAACTAGTATGTGTAGGATTCATTTGTGGGTGTATCAATCAGATGAGATCCACTTGTCGTATTTTGAGCCCTCCAATTTACAACTACTGTGAGTGTGTGAGAGTGAAGTCTCCATTTTACACCTACCTTATCTTACTCGTATCTTACTCACTCACTTTTATGTGGTCCACGCTCAACCTAAATATTATTTATTTATTTATTCATTCTACATGCATTATGCACTTTTGTTTGTTTGTATTAATTCTTCCTTCCATATGTATCTGATCTCCATCAAAACCAAATTTACTAATTTTGACAAACAACTCTTCCATGGACACAAGTCTTAATCACACAGAAAAAGTAAATATAGAAAAAATAATAATTAAATAATATATTTAATAAAAAAATAAATACATATAATATGTTGTGTTTCGAGTGTGTGACTAAATATAATTTTTTGGTCTCATGACTCATGTAAAAATATCTCAATTTTAACTTGATACATACTACTTCCACATCCACTCCGTTACTAATTATAAGAAAAATTTTGTCAATAAAATTTCATATATATATGATTTAAAATTTAGACAAAATACATTAATTTTGGTTGATCTAACTTTTAAGACTCAAAATAATATTATAATAAAAAATTATGAAATTATTAGTGGTTTTAAGTTGCTCTTGCTCCATTACTAAAGAAGATCTATCAAAACAAAATAGATCTTCTTCCTATAAGAGATCTCTCCTAAAGACAAGCATGAGAAAAGGGTATGTGTCCCCTTTGTCCACTAGCAAGTCAACTAATGTTGCTTATCTACAATACATTCACAAGGTGCACTTGTTCCACAAAATTCCTACAATGCAAACAGTTTTAGTATTGATTTTCGTATTAACTTGATCGTTGGAGTGTTCTGTAAATACATTTGCTGCAAACCATTGCGAACCACCGTTAAACAGGCAATTCATCATCAACATTAGATGGTTTAGCCCGGTAAGAGATCCTCTACCGTCATATTTTTCTCCGGTGGAATCTCATTCACGCCTTTTTTTGGTATAAGTCAACTTAATAGCATATATGTATACAATGAAATGAGATGAGATGATTGAAAAATAACTAAACAACACTTCTGTTTGTTAATGTTTGAAGGAGAAAAATGAACAATATAACTTGATTAATGAAGGAGAAAGTTCTATTAATGTAAGAATGGAATGCATACATGATACATGGTCTTCAAAAAGTGCAGTCATGCAGAAACACGACCATGGTCTATGTGTGTCGTCATTTTCCACTATCTCGAGTATTTTAAACCGACTTTTCTATACGTTGTATGGTGATGACTTCATCTAACAACACGAATCTCAAAACTTAATCAAGAATATATTTTGATTAGCTATATATATACAGGATCATTCAATGTTCAAACTGTTTGGAGAGATGCTTGAGGAGTAAGGGTGGCGAGCCAATCCAATAAAGCTGAGTTCACAAGCTCAGGTACCTCGTCGTGCGGGCAATGCCCAGCTTGCAAGTTAACAAGAGTTGATTTTGGATAAAACTCTTTGATTTTGTTAGCTTTGGCTGGACCAACCCATGGATCAAGGTCACCCCATAGCAGAAGCAAAGGGCAAGAGAGTTCGCTTAACACAGAATCTAGAGTGTACGTGCTCTGATTCATCATGAAGCGCGTCATTAACCTGCAGAAAATAAATGTGGAGTAGTAGTTAATATCAAATAGAGTACTAAAATAATTAGGACAACAAATAAACTGATAATTAAAATTCCCAATTAGGTAGGACAGAGGGTTGATTTATTTGCTTACAGCACAAGCATTTCCTCGGCTAATATACATTGCTTAATACCGACAATGCATGTTTCTTACCAATATACAACAAGAAGCCAAAAATAGAAAATTTCATAACATACACAGACTAGTTCTATAATTCTATTGGCAAATTATGGCAGCCAGCCAAAAATCCACCATATAAATTTCAGCTTATTATAGATTTATTTTCAATGGAGACATATATATTTATATTCAAATGATGATGTTGTGGCCATTGAATCTGTCATGCTACACTAGGAGGGAAGAGCTAAAAATAATTTTAAGACTTTTTTTGTTGACAAAAAATGTGATTTTGAAGACTTAAAATTGATTTTGCATGTTTGGATGATCTTGATCAGAATTGATTTTCCCTCTAAAATTGATTCTACTTTGAAGCTAGAATTTGTAACTTTAGCCTCCAAACGTGATTTTTACACGCAAATGTATAGTTCAACTCAACTTCACATGAATGTATGCAAACACAAATAATTTTACCTTAAACTCACTTTTAAGTTTTAACTAAAATCAATTCAATCAAAACTATTTGTCGTCAAGATAGAACCAAATAGGATGGACAAGAAGGTCATGCACCTGTAATAAACTTCTCCGGCATTGGGGTCTTGAGCTGGCCTTGTTATGGATTCCACAAGATAGTCGTCCACATTGGTAGAGTTTACATACACCTGCATTGACAAGCTATACAATCAAACACATATACAGTGCCATTTCTTTATAAAAAACATATACAGTGCCATTTAAGTAAATTGAATAGTGTTTGATTGGAACTTGGAAAACGCATCGTAAGAATGAAAGAAAAGAGAAGAATACTGTATGGAAACTAATTCTAAGAGATAATCTACGCTACTCTTACATTAGAAACTATTTATCCTATGAGATAAGAAAGATACTCTAATATAACATCGATTATATTATAAGATATTTTCTCATGTTCTAACATAAATATAAAAATGTCCTAACATTTTGTTGAAACAAATATGCATTAATGAGCCTATTCAGTGAAAGTTTAATCATTAATATATTATCAAACTTCGGTTCAAATATAAATTTGTCAAATTTTGAACTTCATATGAGTATGACGAAGCTTTCATAGAAACACAAGTTGAAGATAGCATAGCATGTAACCTACACTTTTTAAGACTGATTCAATCCGAGCGGGTTGCTTCGATTGCCAGAATATAAATCCAAGAACTACACGCTGGAAAACATCCTTCAACGGTTTTAGGAAAAACTTTTGTAAATTTGTTTCCTCGGAAGTTTTACGTTCCTTTCCATCACCAAATTGTCCTGCAGAATTCAGCAGAGCAACTCCATTGACAAACTCAGGCAACCCAGTTGCTGCGATCAATGCAGTAAATCCTCCAAGGCTGAAAAATCATCATGATTGAAATAAGCATCATAGTTTTAATTTCGAGCAAATAGGGAAAGAATCAATATGATGGTAGATATTGTAATTTACGGAAACAGATATGCTTTTTCAGCCGAATAATCCAATGTAAATCTAAGTACTATAGTCATTACCTATTTCCAACCAAAACTGCTGGTTCTTTTACAATGTCCTTTAAGAAGTCCACGACTTGATCCCTCCACACCATGGCATCATAATCAACGAGTGCTTTGTCACTCCACCCAAATCCAAGCAAGTCTATCGCATAAACCTTGTGTTTCTTCGCCAATTCTGGAATATTGTACCTGAAGATATGTACTTAAAGATATATGACTCTCTACATAACAAAAAATTAACACGAAACATTTAATATATATTAATACACCTCAAAGACAGAACACTCAAGCTTATTGTCTTATAAGAAAGGGCTATAGCTAGTAGCAACTGTCACATTTACTTGCAGTATAACACAAGCATATTTGAACACGGAATGCATTTCTTAAGGGATTTAAAATACAGTATAACACGAGCTTATATGTATGCTTTTAAGTACTTGAACTTTTTTATTTCACAATTAAGTTGACAGTCTGATATGTTATATTTCATGCAGGCATAACGTTTAATTAACAAAGTGGATCTCACCCATCTTTGAAGCCTAGTTAAATCAGTTTAATGTTCTTCTTTTCTTCCCTGTCGGTGTATACAGATCAGAATGTCGGATATAAATTGCTGTGTGTATGTATGAACATGTTAACTGCATTTCTAAGTGTTGACATTAAGATTGTTATGTCTGCACAGACTGATTTCTGTTCGAGGTTTACCTTCTATTTATAAAAACAAGTTTCACTGTTACTTAGAATCATGTTTCATAATCACTTATTTTATGCATATTACGATGCATGTAATATCCAAAGTAAGAAAATAATCATTAAGGAAAGAAATTTAATGCTAAACTACTACATTATTATTGAAACACATGGTTATTTAATATGCTCAAAATCAAAGACTAGACTAAAAACAGCACATATAAAAGGGCATACTCAAATCTTCTATCTGTTTCTCTTCAAGGGTTTCCTTAAGACCTTAACTACTTTCCTTTCGTCTTGAGCATAATTTAAGCAAAAAAAAAAAACGAAGGAATGCATAAGATTTCAATGAAGAAACAAACCTCCAGTGGTATGCAGATGCCCCAAAACCATGAATAAGGACAATAGGAGGGCCTTCTCCTTGCACAACATAGTGAATTTTATGATCCCTCCACTTCCAATAATTGTACCCTTCCGGCTTGTATGCTAATCTTTCAAGTTCCTTCTCTTAAAAAAGAAAATGCTATACATATAAGCATAAAAAATAACCAATGTTTTAAATAAAGTAAAAAGAGTCCACAACCACCATCTGGGCCGCAACATCAGTTTCGGAAGCAACTTTACCCACTCACATTTCTAAAAAAAACACACATGATTCCGGAAGTATACATCCAGACGGCACAAAAACTGTTTTTCTTTTCAAATGTGTACAAAACCGGCTTGTAAGGGGAAGATTGACTCTTCTTATAAACCCATATTCAAGGCATCTCACATAAAACGTGAGACTCTTAACACACCTCCTCACACTCAGCACTATTGGGCTTGGTGCATGTAAACAAATGGTGGGTGGCCTGATAGAGGAAACCCACCGGATTTTGGAGGAGACTTTGATCCCATCTTAAAATTGGGAGTTGGTCTAACTCAACTCTACCAAACCGGCTTGTAAGATGGGAATTGTCCTTTACTTATAAATCCATATCCAGGTCATCTCACATCTGACACGAGACTCTTAACATGGGCGGATAAAGTTCCTCCCTCGGTTTTTGATGTATCTGTAACTGCAATGCCACTATAATTTAGACCCGCGATTCTTTGCAATTTCAAGAATCGCGACCTTGAGGCAGTGAGTAACTAACTAACTAATTAACTAACTAACCTTGAGATGGTTGAGCTTGTGATGTAAGAGTGGAAGCCATAACTGAAACACCAGTTGCCATAATTCCTTTAAACGCTAAACTCCTCCTGTTCAATTCACACTTACTTCCTTCAAACAAAACAAAACAGAAAAAACTCAGCAAAAAAGAGAAACAAACACAAAAGCTAATATGCATTAGAAAGAGTGAGTAGAAAACAAACAGTGACTAATTACCGTGATAGAGAGGGAGTGAAGGTGGAGCAAGAAAGCTTGTTCTGGTGAGTTGTTGTAATCGGAAAGAAGGTGAAGGGGTAGATATACAAGAAGCCATTGAAATGTGCAAACTTGGGCAAGAAGAAAAATGGAGACTTTTGAGGATGTTCAGACTGAAAGAAAGTTGTTAAGGAAGTTTTGTGAATTTGTGCGGTGTGTGAAGATTCAGTGTTGTGGCTTACTCCAAACCATTGACTCCTTTGCTCATCTATCAGATTTTTAGGAATCAATTTCTTTTGTCTTTTTTATTTTTTTTTATTTCTCACATATGTATTTTTTATTGTTAGATCAATGAATTTTATATTTTGTTTTTGGTACAATAATGAATTTTTGGTAGGATAAAATATTTCTCATTTATGTGTTATAGAATTTGTCTTAAATATTTTAGCAAAAAAAATTTGTCCTAAAGATTCTAGTCACTAAGCTACCTGTAATTTTTTTTTGTCTTAGATCCTGTTTGGCTCAAGGTTTTTGGTGGAGAAGGGAGAGAGGTGAAATTTAAATTTTTTATGTTTGGGTTCAATATTTTAATGAGGGGAAGATAGAAGTAATTTACTTTTTCATCATTAATCTTATAAACTCAAAATAAGAATTAAACTATAATAAATATATTATGTCAAAAAAAATTAATGGATATATAACCAAAAATAATATAACGAGTAGAAAATTTAATTTTTTTTGTTGACAAAAAAGCAAATACCTAAATTTTTATTATTTTAACGAGGATAATTTAGGATTCTAATAAAAAAATGAGAGTAGTTTTGTCAAACATAATTAATTATGTTTTATCTCACCTCCCCTCCCTTTCTTACAAATTCCTCCCATCTCCTCCTCTCGTTTGAACCAAATAATTCGGAGACTCTATTGTGCATTAAATACTATGTTAAATATAATTGGACTACTTAACAAATAAATATTCTATGAATCACTTTAATTTTATATTTTCAGTGGCCACCAGGATGACATGGTTAGGTCATGACTCATCCAAAAATAAAAAAGAAAATTATTAATATATTCTAGGTATTTTATTGAAGGAAAAAACTTATGTGCAAATTAAATATATTTTGTATGATTCTTACATAAACCTATTTTTGTGGTTATAATAAACTTTGAAAAAATCGTGAATTTGAACCATGCGAAAAGTATCTAAAAAAATGAGTTTGAACATGAGACCTTGGAGAGTATAATAGTTAAATTAATACACTTGATATTACAAAAATTAACATTTTTATGAATCAAAAAAATTATTTGCCAATTGTTTTATTTCATTGTTTATAAATATTATGCTAATTTTTTACACATTTTCATTAAAAAAATTCAATATGCACTTAGTAATAAATTTTTTCAAAAATTATTTTCTTGATAGTTTTGGTAACTAACATTTATTTATTATAATTTTTTTAAATGATAAAAAAGGAAATATCTTTCAAAAACACTCATTTACCTATTATAATTCTTTAAGGTGTATCAATCAATCAATCATCAATATATATATATATATATATATATATATACACTCTATTATTATAAGGAGAAACTATAGTAGCTCCTAAGTCTCTATTTTGCTCATGTGGCATATCTAAATGAGCTTTAACTCTTCATTTTTTATGAAAATTTTGCCATACTCTTTTAACATTTCTTATGCTCCACTAAATTAAATTTATGTGTAATTATGCATGAAAATATAGAAAAATGCCCATTGAAACTATAAATATATTTTCTTGATATTATTTGTCTAAATTTTTCACTAATCTTCAAAATACGACTTAAATTTAACAATAAAAAAAACTTAATTGGACATAGTCCTTAAAGAGTTGAAATTGAAATCAAATATGTTATCATTGTGATCTTATAACTTGAAAGTTGTGTCAATGTACAATTGTAACTCCAACTTTATTAAAATAAATAGAAAAACTATTAGGCTAAAAATAAGTAATAAAGAGTATAAGAGAAGCTTAAGTCATTTCTGAATCTTCATTTTGCCTATGTGATAAATTTTAGAGAAGTTTCTCTATCTGTTTAAATACCGAACAATTTATTAATTTTTTATTAATTCATCTTCAAATTTCTATCTATTTAAACATGACCCAACAATTTATTGTTTTTGTATTCATCAAAAATCTCCAAATTATTGAAATTTCTTCATAAATAAATGATAAATCAAAGCATGCAAAATATTAACGCTTACAGTTATCTTCATTATGATCATGCTTCAAGTTACAGGAAGATTAGTAGTCATATTTTATCTTCAACAATGTTTTAAGACTCAATGCATTTTGATTTCCTGTTTGACATAAAATAGAACATAATTTGTCAAAAATTAAAAAATAATATTATTTAAGCGTGAATGTGATTTTTACTTAAACAAAAAAAAAAGAGGCTTAGTTTAGAGAAGTTTTTCTATCTATTTAAACATGACCCAACACTTTATTATTTTTGTATTCATTCATCTACAAAACAATTATTAATTGGTGAATCAAATTTAAATTTTGTTGATAGAAAGAGATATTTCATGGGTTTGCTCTAGAGCTTGAGAAGCTTTTTGATTTAGCAAAATTGTCAACAAAATGATCACGTTAAGATGATAATCTGGTGGCACTCACAATATAACTACAAGAGGAATGCTAGGGACACACTCACTAACACCCCCATTTTGACACACTACCATTTATTGGTCCACATCATCACTTTTTTTAAATGAGTAACCTGGTAACCGGTTGAGCAAGTTTTGAAAAACAACAACATTTTTTTAAGCAAATAATAAAGAAAAAATAAATAACAAACAACAACATCTTCATCGTTCCTTCATGTCCTTCGTTGCCGCCGCGTTCCTCCTTCATTGTTCTTCATCTTCCCAGATTCTAATCTCTGCGAATCGTTTATGTCCCATGTTTTTGCAGATCGTTTATGTCCTTTCTGTTTCTATCCGCCGCGTTTATGTTGTTGAGTTGTTCATGATTTCATTAAAGAGCACATAAACGATTCTTAATCGATTTTTCAATTCGCAGATTTACACGGATTTGCAAATCCTTTCTGTCCTTTCAATTCACAGATTTGCACGGATTTCATTAAAGAGCTATTTCTGTCCTTTCTGTTTCTATCCTCTGCGAATTGTTTATGTCCCTTTTCTCTTACACGGATTCTTAATCGATTTTTCTCTGAGAAAGCTCAATTTCATTGAGAAAACTTAATATTTCAATTTCAATGGCAAAGCATCACGGATAGTGGAAAGTCTTGAGAGAAATAGCTTTGAGTTTGAAGTTATCGGTGACGGTAACAGCTAGATTCCGGTGAGATGAATTCAAGAAACGAGAAGTGATGAGATAGAAAGTTGTAATAAAGGGAAAGGTTAATTTCAATGGAAAAGCATCAAGGATGGTGAAAGAACAATACAATCATATTTATGTGCTTTAAAGTTAAGTAAAATGTACTGGTAGTATAATTTATGTTTGTGGTTGTGTACTCTCTGTAGTACATTGAGACAATGCTTAATAACTATTGAAATTAAGCTTAAAGTCTGCATAATTATCACAAAAGTATGCCCAAAAATCTGCATAATTTTGTGTCTCAAAAACCAACAATTGCAATGCTTAAAGTGTCACAAGGATAGACAATAAACAAAATTCTGTTGAAAAACTCTGCATAACAGGTTATGTCAACAATTCGGCATAATTTTGTCCAACACAATATTCAATTACAATGCTTGACTAATTAACAAAAGAAGCAATTACAATGTTTATAGTCTTGACAATGACAACTCTAAATGTAAAAACGATAGAAAAGAATGAGCTCTCCAACTCTATATCTTTTGATGAAGCATTCCAACTTTATTAAGAGCTCATCCATCATGCCTCAAAATCAGCTCCCCTGCAAAAATTATAGAAGCAAATGACTTAGTGAAATCAACCTAAAATAAAAACATTGTAAAGTATATATTGCAATAAACATAATCAAATAAGTATGTCTAACCTTTTTAAGTCTCTTACGCCCCTTCTCGATCCCACTTTTTAGTCTTCCTTTTGGAGCCCCTTTTGTCTTTGATGGTCGAGGATCAAGTAGTTGTGTATCACGTAAATTGCTCTTGCCAACATTTTCCTTATCAATTTTCAAAGATTGATTAATAGTTGCACATTGTTTCAAGGCTTCACCAAGTGTATGACATGCAAAATTGTAACTCTCATTACTTATGATCCTTCCTCAATAAATTCAATTGTTCTTTCATATAAACGATCAAACCTCTCCTTACTAGAACACACATCTTCATCTGTTTTTCTTTTATGATGCTTGCTTCTTACATCCTTGCTCCATCTTCTCAATATATATTGAGATGGAATAGAAAAGACACCAACAGTTAGAAGTGCCAACAATGAATGTCTACAAAGATATCCATTAAACTCAAATAAGCGACATAAGCAAGAAATTTCTGTTTTTGATGCATCCCATTGTACAACAAACTCTTCTTTGTTCTTAAAGTCGAAGATTTCAAAAGTAGTAATCAGACCATCCTTATTCTCTTTCATAAGATGACATCCAGATAATCCTAAGACTTCAATTTGAAATTTCTTGAAGACTTCATGTGTGTAGATTAAAGACATTTGTTTCTCAAAAGATGAGGGAATCTTAAGAATAGGTTGCTTGTGCCATGTATTAAAATCAGCTTGCTTTTCTGCCTCTTGTCTGTCATGCAAAGCAACTTTATATTTTTCAACAAATTCCTTTAATGTAGTTTTCTTACATACATATTTGTCAAAAAAAGAATTGATGCTCTCTGATCTCTGAGTTGTAGACATGCCACCAAAAAATGTATTCTTCACGTAAACAGGAACCCAATGTTCACGTTCTTTGTACAAAGACTGAATCCACTCATCCTCCAATAGTTGAAACTTTTCTACCATTTCTTGCCATTTTTCTTCAAATTGATTCTTCGACCAAGACCTATAAATACATGAGTTGAGATGTTTCATGAAGTCTTTATTTTTTTGTATCACATGACTAAGCTTCTCAGGTACCTTTCTTAGTATATGCCAAAGGCAAAATCGATGCCGTGCATTTGGAAATACCTCTTGTATAGCCACTTTCATTGCTCTGTCTTGATCGGTTATTATTGCATTTGGAGGATTTCCACCCATTGCCCTAAGCCATGTTCTCATCAACCACTTGAAAGTATCTGAGGTTTCATCTGCTAGTAATGCACAACCAAGTAATCTTGATTGAAAGTGATTGTTCACACCAATAAAAGGAGCAAATGACATTTTGTACTTATTTGTGATATATGTTGTATCAAAAGAAATCACATCTCCAAACTCTTGATAATCATCTCTACCTTTTGCATCCACCCAAAATACATTTTTCACACGATTTTCATCATCCAAATCAATTGCATAAAAAAATCTTGGATTTTCTTCTCGCATAGCCATAAAACACTCCAACATTGCATTTGCATCTCTTGATTCTAAAGACAAACGACGACTTTTATCTAAATGATTTCTTACATCCTTTTCCAAGCAACCAATATTCTCGTACCCTCCATGTTGTTTGGCCATTGTTGCATAAATTTTGGTTGTTTTAACTCCAACATGCTGCAAAGTTTCAATATAGCTCTTTTGAGCTTTATTGATTCGTCTATGGCAGGGAAAATAATGTGCATGTGCTGGAAAAAGCTCATGATTGTGCTCTTTAATGAAATCATGAACAACCCATCTCCCATCACTATTTCTTTTTATACGTAAGTAAGCCTCACACTCCACCTTCAAACAAGGACGTGGATTAATTGCAGTGGATTCTCGCTTTTTTCCATACCTTGTGCAAGCATATTTTACATCAATAAATTCTCTAGAAACCCTTGAACGACGACTAGTTTTAATGGAAATTCCAAACCCAATAAGTTTTGCATAGTCAGCATAGAATGAATAAGCATTTTCTTGTGACTCAAATTCCATTCCAATGTATGGTTCTTGATTTCCATTAGCATTTGAATCAATAACATGTGAATCATTGTTAACATGTGAATCAACATCATGCACTCTGTTTCCTTCAATAATAAGCTCTCCATTCTCATCAAAAACTTCCATTAATTCCTAATATTTCAAAATACATATACATGTGTGAAAATAATGACGGCAAGTTTGAGCAATAATCGACACTAAAATGTATGCTCTAATAGACATAAGATGAATTGCTTTAAGAAAGTTTAAAAGAAAGAAAGAAAAAAACCCAGCAAAACAAACATTCAAACAAGTATGTTGATGACTTATAAAATTGTTCACAAAGTTACCTTACTGAGTGAGAGCTATGGCTTCTTTTAATAGAAGAATCAAGTGCAACACCAAGTGTGTGTGGAAGATGAAGACATGAAAAAAAAAATCAGTGGAGAGTAGTTTAGGTGACGAGCAGTTAGTTTCTGTGAGTGGGAAAGTGAGCAGTTTAGGTGAATGTGATAAGTAACTCAATTTATGTAACCGGTAACAAGTTACTCATTTAAAAAAAGTGATGATGTGGATCAATAAATGGTAGTGTGTTAAAATGGGTGTGTTAGTGGGTGTGTCATTAACATTCCTCTAACTACAAAGATGTTTCAAATACTACACAAAACCTTTTTTTTTATCATAAGTGGAACCCTCTTTTCTTGTAATTCTCTCCATTATGCCATAAATACATTTTACATGTCTCAGTTATTAAATATTAAAAAATCTACGGGAGAATGAGTTTTTACTTATTAGATTGGTCTAGAATATTATTTCAATTCGAGCAGTGAAGTTAGTTTTATAGGCATAGTTGATCAATCCTATAACCTATACATTATTGTAATATATCAAATATTAAAAAATTGTAATAAGTATTTAGTTTTTATTGTTACAACTTTTTCTTTTGACTATTATCATAATTTTTTTTGAATGTTGAATGAATTTAGATTGTAAATTTTTTTTAGTTGGTAGATGAAATGACAAGTTATTAAATTCTATGGTACTTTTGAAAAATTCAAGAGTACCGATACATTAGTTCTTAAATTAGTGTCTAAATAAGTTGTATTTTTTGTGAATTTTTTTTCCTATCGTATTTTTATTATATTAATTTAATCTAATTTATCAAAAGTATTAATGAAATAAAATTTATTTTTTTAAAATTTTTATTACTCATATTAGTATTATAATAGTAAATATTGATTATTTTTAAGATAAAATATTTATGATTCGTATAAACAATGAAATGATGTTTTTATTATGAAATAATAGTTCTTATGATATAAGAGTCGACAAATAAATTTTGATTTCATAAAAAAAACTTGTTAATTTAATGATTTAAAAACTAAATGTACGGGTACACTTGGATTTAACAAGTGTATCGTAGAAACCCCCTATATATATATATATATATATATATATATATATATATATATATATATATACAAAGTAGAAGGTTTGGATTCAAACTCGATCACGTCTAAGTTAAAATTCTTGTAACTTTTTACATGACAGGAAAATTAAACTCTTCAATAATTTAGTTTAGTGTCTGGCCATAATGGTCATGCTAAACAGTGTAATACTTGTTAAACATACATAATCGCAGTGGTGATTTTTTTTTTTTTTGAAGAAGCTAAACTAACCTATTTAAATTGTCAGTGGAGAGAATCGAATCTGAGACTTCGAGGAGGAGCATATTTCCAAATCCCAAGGCAATACCACAAAGCCAACCCAAGTGGATTTCCGTGGTGAAAAATATTTTCTTTTTTTGACGAAGGTGGTGAAAAATATTATTTTGTCAAAAAAGAAAAAATCATTATTAATCAATTATAAAAAATGCATCATCATGATAAAAAAGCTTGATCACATTCACATTCAACAAACGCGATTCTCCACATAATCGCGGTGGCGGTGAAGTAAACGATGGTCACTACTCGTTCTTCTAACTTTCGCCACAAATTCAACTAGCTTCTTCTTCTTCTTCTTCTTCTTCTTCTTGCTCCTCTTTCTAGATCCATTTTCTACAGTTTTTTTTCCTATTGATCTCTTCTTTCTTCATTCAGGTTAGCACCTTTTGCTCAATTTCAGATTTTTATAAAAATTCAACGCTTTCACTTTTTTCGGCTTTGATTTTTTTTCTTCTTTTTCTTGTTAGATCTATTTTGTCTTGCTTTGTTTTAGTGTTGCATTTTAGTTTTCTAGCTATTATTATGAATTTGAATTAATGGTAGTTAAATTTTGGGGTTTTTGACTTAATTAAGCTAATCAAATATTGATATTTCAATATGCTTATATAATTAGTTAGTTATAGTTATGCATGTTTATGTAATTTTAACTAGTTATGGATAATTACTCAATTTACACTCTAATCTCTTAAGTGAATTGTTCAATTTAGACTAATCCGATCCAATTTCTAGTAGTTGACTTGACATTATATATTAATTTTTGTTGGCGATAATTTGAGTCGATTCATTCTTGAAAAATGTCACCTTTTTAAGGTGAATAAGTGGGTGTACCGTGTACGGTGTACCAAGGTTCGAATATTGGTCCCTGCATATTGCAGATAATAAATATTCCTACTAACTGAGTTATGCTCACGGGGACACATAAAAGTAGCTAATAGATATTTATGAGGAACTAAATGGTTATATTTGTTTGGATATCAACTTATTATGAGTCTTTCCTTTGTGTTTTTTTTAGTGATAGAAATCTAGAAGCTTGTATTTGGATTGGTGCGGTTTATAAGGTGTGGAAACATGTCATTCAAAAGCATAGTGCGTGAACTCAAGGGGATAAAAAATGGAATAGGTAGCATATCAAAGCGGGGTGGTGAGAGCAAGCATTGGCTCTATCGGTCAAAGTCGCATGTTGCTCCGGATGTAGTTCCGATTGAACCTATTCAACAGGGACGGTGGGCAAGTCTTCCACCTGAATTACTTTTGGACATAATCAGGAGGGTTGAAGAGAGTGAGACATCTTGGCCTGCCCGTGCTGTTGTTGTTTTTTGTGGTTCGGTATGTAAATCATGGAGGTCCGTCACGAAAGAGATCATCAAGACGCCTCAGCAATGTGGAAGGATAACATTTCCTATTTCGTTGAAGCAGGTAATAAATTATTTACTCACTTTCTGGTTTAATCCAGATTATTCATATCCCTCAGGTTTCTTATGTTCTCTTTCTTTTTTGTGTATGAATAGCCTGGTCCCCGTGATTATCCAATACAGTGCTTTATTAGGAGGAACCGAGAAACTTCTACATTCGTGTTGTATTTAGGTTTGGTGCCATGTAAGTATTTCATTGCTGAAACATTTCATCCCCTTTTCTAAGACAAGGAATATTATTTTTCAAATCCGTCATCTTTACTTTACTCGTCAAACTTGTGTTCATAAATCTTGACTACACATGTTGAATTTCAACTTATTTGATCTAGATTTATGAGTTTCATTTAATTATTTTCATTCAGATTGTGGTTCATTGTTAGCACTGTCATTTTTTCCTTTTTTTAATCTTATGGTCTACACATTAAAGCAGCTTTGTTTGGTTTGGTTGTAATTGTATAGCGGAGCATGAGAGCAACAAGTTGTTATTAGCCGCCAGAAAGATAAGAAGGGCTTCAGGCACCGAGTTTGTCATCTCTTTGGCTGTAGACGATTTTTCTCGAGCCAGCAATAAATATGTTGGTAAACTAAGGCAAGTTTTGGTCGATAGAAACATTGATTGCCTTTCTATTAGCTTTTCATCCTGCCCTTGATAATCTCCTCAACTTGATTTTTATACATTTTTCAGGTCTAATTTTTGGGGCACCAAGTTTGCTATATATGATAATCAACCTCCACATGACGCCGCAGCTCAACCAAATCATCGAGCAAGTAGGAGATTTCATTCTAAGCAGGTATCACCAAGAGTTCCAGCATGTAGCCATCTTGTTGGCACAATTTCCTATGAGCTGAATGCTCTCTGGACTAGAGGGCCAAGAAGAGTGCACTGCATTATGAACTCTATACCTATTTCAGCTATCCAAGAAGGGGGAAGCGCTCCAACTCCAACATCGTTACCTCAAATATTCGGTGAACCTTTTCTTCCCTCACCGGCACTGAAAGAAAAAAGTCCAATGACTGATTCGTACTCTGGCAACCTATCAGAGCTACCTGAACTAAGCCAATGCTCAACCGAGTCGTTGATACTCAAAAACAAGTCTCCGAGATGGCATGAACAGCTCCAGTGTTGGTGCCTAAACTTCATGGGCCGTGTTACAGTTGCATCTGTAAAGAACTTTCAACTCGTAGCTTCTGTTGATCCATCTCATAATATATCGTCTGTGGAGCAAGAAAGGGTAATCTTGCAGTTTGGAAAGATTGGGAAAGATATATTCACCATGGACTACTCTTACCCACTCTCTGCCTTTCAAGCCTTTGCCATCTGCTTGACAAGCTTTGATACTAAACCAGCCTGTGAATGAGAACCATGTTACTACATTTGTAATCATCATCTGCTGATCTGTAACATACAAAAATGCTCGGCGCAGCCACAAGGTTCATCAAGCACCGTGGCATGCAGGTGAAAATCTCAGCTATGCAATCATCAGTATTCTCCCCCTGTATAAGTTGTACTGATTCTGTAATTTATTCTGTATGTTGTTTCATAATTCTGCAAGTAAAATTAAATTATGTTTAGTTCAATTTATAATAATATAATATAATATAATATAATACATAGTACATATTTGCTAATATTTCCTGCTGATTAAGCTTTTGATCAGTTAAATACTGAATTGTTGTAAGTTGTTAATGTTTATTGTTGATGATGTTAATGTTATACAATTCTTTTAGAAGAGCTATATATAATTTACATGCAGATGGTAAATATTTTCATTATTTCAAATTTCAATACACTAGTACTAATTGGTTTGGTTGACATAACATCTGAATGACTGAAACTAAAGGGCACCCACCTAGTTGTTAGGTTTGGGTCAATTTCTGCTGTCTTATACCATATATCCAAATAAATATTGTGAATAATTAGTGCGTTATGAGTAGGATATGTTTTAATAATTTTTGTGACACCAATAATTTTATATTTAGTTTTTAAATTTTGTGATGTGGATCCAGTTGAGAAAAAGTCATTGCTACATATGTATGATTACTAAAGATCTATTGAGCTTTATTTTAAGTGAAAGATATAAATTGTAATTTGCAGTGAAAGAAAGGAAATAAAACACTGTTCATAGATAATATTGTTAACATTACATAAATTGTTTCATAGTAGATGCATTAAAAAGGAAAGAACACAAAGATTGATAGTTTCAAATAATTTAGATAAACATGTGATACTGATGTAAACTTAGCAGTAGTAGAAGGACATTTTAGTTGGGCTGTGGTCGACGTTGAAGCTTAACAGAAAGGGTATGAGGTGGTTCTGTTATTGTGAACAGTAGGAAGTCGCTAGTTTTTGGCCTATTATGGCTTGCTAGCATGGGAGATCAAGCACAACACTCACTAACAATATAACAAAGACACATACTTAGATCAATGCTCTTATATGTGACACACACACACATGATCTTATATGATAATATGACAGCATAGTTGGACAAATCTTGTGGCAGAACCAAGTGATGAGAAACTCAAAGCTCATAATCTAATTTTACCATTTTGATCCATACATTAGTCATTTCATTGTTTTTGTTACATCGGAAAGATAAATTGCTCCCGCCAGGAATTGATCCATGGACTTCCCCCTACCCAACCCATATGTCCCTCAACTCTCACCACTTGAGCTATCCTACGGGGACAATCATTTCATTTGATTTACCATACTTTGAATAATGTTTTGGTTAAATGTTAACCAATACTATTTTCAGGACTTTGAATTAGTAGACTTTTATATCATCATATAGTAAGAAGGTGCTCATAAATTATTACAATGTTACTATAAGATGCTTAGAAGTTTAAGCAACCTATCAAATTTTAAAACTAGCATGTTGCCAAACCTTATTCACCAATTATGCAGAGACCAATAAATACACTGGTAGAACAATATCAGTGAGAAAATAGAGAACGATTCAAAGCTTTAATTAGAAATCACACAATGTTAACTCAGCAATGAGTCATTCAGCCTATATAACCATATCTCATGAGGAAAAGTTAAATCAAGAAAATACTTTAATGTGACTGAATAATGAGCTTTTGAACTTTGTTAATACATTCCTCAATGCAGCTTCTTTACTTGCAATAACTAAAAAGCATAATATTTTCAATCAATTATATATGAATGTACACCAATTATCTGATAAAGAGTCTCTTTTTACTAATGTCCTCATTACATATTGACAGGTATAAAACTTCATAACCATCAATTGTCAAAGGCACAAATTTATGTTTTTCTTTTCTACCATTACCTCTACTTATAAAATCATGTATAGGTCCTTTCACTTCCAATGCGGACTCTTTAACAATTATCAACAAGGTTAGACCATTCAAAATATATATAGTTATTCAACATATAGTCATATATACAATAACAATGAGAATACCAGTTCAGTGCCAAATCTAAGGCTATTTCTACAACTATATTCTATGATTACCAAGTCACAAGGCACCAACCATTCCTCTAGCATGTCAAAAAAACTTTACATTATACCATATAATGATATAATAGAACTATGCATCATACAACCAGCAGTTAAAGTGCAAAATTATGCAGCACACAAATTATGAAAGAATATTTAGATCCTATCAATAGTGCAAGGGAGATATATCTCCTATAAGGAGAATTCAGTGTCATCTTTTGTTTTTTGATGAAACTGAACTTGATTTTCCGAACAGTGATAGCTTCTTCAAAAATGCGGTGGACTTCTTTGACGATTTCTGTTCTTCAAAGTGATCCTCATTAGTTTCTCGAGAGTTATTGAGATTTGGCTCATAGTAACCTTCGTTCTCGACATCCCTCAAAAGTCGGAGTAGTTCCAAGGCACACGACTTTGTGTTATCGTTTCCCATATTGGAGATATTGACAAGATGTGGTATAATACCCTCGTGCATGACCAAGTCACAATATTCCCAGCGTTGAGAGCACAAAGAGAGTACAATAGCTAGTGCCGGTTCCTTTTCTTCATCGGTGCCAGACCCAAGTATTTCAACAACACAAGACATGCACCCCTTAGTTTCAACAACAGAAATCCTACCATCTTTAGTATCACAGAGGTTTTTCAATGTACATATACAGTCTCTTGAAAGGGATTTTTCTTCGAAAAATGGTAGTATTTTTGGAATGAACTCGAGAGACACCATGACAGAACAAAGTTCAGTATTGGATGAAAAATTGCACATTATTCTAATAGCTTTGTGTCGGTACTCATTGTTACCCGAATCAAGGATCTTTGAAATAGAGGTTAGTACACTAGAAGCTGCAATGTTAGCTTTATCGGACCAATGGTTCGACAATGTTTCCAGTATGGCAAGAGCATCTCCAATCACGTCTGACTCTAGGAGATTTGCCAAAACACTGCATGTATCTTCACTTAAGTTTGTCACACCATTTCTGCATGAAAAATATGGAGAAGTCATTCCAATATCAAAAGCAGGTGCACAAATAAAGCATACCATCATTTTGAAAATGGGAAAGTTTTTTTTTTTTTGCATTGAAATTGGAAGAATTTATAATCGTAACATCTTGGATGGACCAGAATGTCCATGAGGTGTCAACTTAATGGTAAGAGTTTGGTTGTGTAACCTCAAGGGACGTACTTCAAATCTCTTCAGAGATGGTGGTAAAATGACCATTTTGAAAGGACAATTTTTAATCTACTATGTCACAACTTAATATAAATTAGACATATGTAAATCAAGCAAACTAAATTACCTAGCGATATACCATCTACCAAACTGCGAAAGCAAAAGAAAGTGTACCTGCAGTACTTTGTAAATTCCAACAGCAACTGACTTCCACCTCTCAGAGCTTTTGTGTCATGCTTATCAATTGCAGTGCTCAGAAACCTCACTAGTGGATCAATGAAATTCTCCGACGACACAGAGCTAAAAGCTTGGTAATTGCATTTGAACTCTATTTGCATATCTTCAACGACTTGGCATTGTGAATCCCATTGACGCTCGTGAAGTTTAGACAAAGGCACCAGATATGTGTCATGTATCTGTGAATGAGATTGATGCCCGCAAGAACCATTTCTGTTCTTGGTCATCATCGAATTTAATCCATGAGTAGCCTTTACAAGTGAGGAATCTGAATTATAACTGTTATCTAATGATCCAAGTGAAATGTTACTAATATCCATTGCCAAGTTCAAACCATTCATGGAACTTCCAAAACTCCTAATGGAAGTCATGGAAGCTTCCCACGAGCGAATGTCTTCTGCTTGTCTACTTGGGTTAGGAATTGAAACTCCATTAGCTTTGCACCACTTTGATATTAGTTCCTTTAAAGCAACGTTAGGAGTCATCTCCATATGCGACAGTTTCTTTTTAGTTTTCGGGCATATAACATTACCCTCATCAAACCATTTCTGTATCCACATCCTTTCGTATGTTTCTCCTGAAGCAATAACAACAGGATCATACATCAACCTTAAAGATATCGAACAAGTATATTCCTCCGGTGGTGCAACTCTACTCAACTCGCTGACATGTGTTCCATTCTCTTCATGGTTCAAATACGGCCCTAACTTCACATGATCACTGCATAAAGAATCACGACCAGAGTTCTCAGTTCTCGCTGGTTCTTCATGATGAGAATAGACCTCCACTTGTTCTCCTGTGTTTAACAAGCTTCCATACTGTATCACAAGATACAACAGATTTTTCAAGATCACCTTTTTATTGTCCTCTTGTGGTCCAAGTTTTTGTAGTAACTTCCTAATAGATCTTCTTTCTATTACGACAGCGGTTGCGGATGTAATATTAAGCCTTGCCGCCGCAAACTGAAGAGGTTTAATGTCTGAGTTTTCCTTTGAATCATTATCCAAAGTTGAAGGACCTTGCTGGAGCAATTCTCTCATAACCCTTCCAGCCTCTTCTTCAGCAGAATCAAGGACAAAGGTCACACATCTAAGATCATCAATTATTCGAGAAATCTGCATGAGACATTACAATGCCAACTAAAAATATTAAAATGAAGCTCCAAATGGGATATATATCTAACAAATGCATCAATTACAAATGAAAAGAAAAAACATATCATATAGGTCAAATGCATCCAGAGGTCCTTTAACTTTTAAGTTTGTAACAGATCTTTTAAGTTTTTTACATAACAAATAGGTCCTTTAAATTTTTTAGGTGACAAATAGGTCCTTTAAGTTTCTAATTTATTGCACTGTTGCCCTTCCAAACTCCGTTACAATCACGCTAAAATAACCGTTAACTTGCACTGAAAGCTGCTTCTTGTTATTTGGAAGCTAAAACGCAGTGTTAAATACCACCTCATTAAGTTACATCAGCGTTTTTATAACAGAGAACAACTAGAAGGGCAACATTGCAATAAATTAGAAACTTAAAGGACCAATTTGTTACCTAAAAAACTTAAAGGACTTTTCTGTTACAAACGTAAAAGTTAAAGGACCTCTGAATGCATTTGACCTATCATATACAATAAACTTGACTAACCTCTGCAGCCAACATAACAGGAACTATATCCTGAATCTGGACTAAGCTTTTCTCTAACGACTTTCTCGCCTTTTGGCATTTTGAGAGTATTGACTCCCCTGTAACAGCCTGCAAGTAATATTATAATCAAATAAATTAGCATGCAACATGCTACCATAGAATGATTGATAAGAACTAATATGACTTTAGTTACTCTAGATTTTTCTAAACATTATAAACTTGTATCCAACATGGGTTTGTCCAGCTGAATTAAGAAAAAGAGTTACGCACCAGGTAGAGTTTACTAGAATCAGAACAATTTCGCAAAACTTGTTTGGCTTTATCAACTGTACTGATTAGCAAACAAAGAGCCGGTATTCCTGATGAGGACCGAGGGCGTGCTTCCTCTATTTGCGGAAATATTCTTAACACTCTATCAACTAAATTCTTGAGTTCTATGCACATTCTACGATGTACCTTTTAACATGAATTGCAATCAATAAAATGCTTAGTTCCAATAAAATGCTTATAATATAGTTGAATTCAATTATTTTATATACCTTAAAAGAGTGGGGATCTGGTAATGTCTCTGCCACTTCAGAACTATCAGTTCCCATTCAAGGGAATGTCGTTTGCTGCAAATGAGAAAGGAAAATAATATTAAGTTAGTTATTACACTTCTTGCATAAAATCAAGCTGGTGTTAATTTATGGTTCCGAAATGCAGATTGAACTTTGGGCTGCTAAATTCACAGTTATGTGCTGTGCACTTTGAAACAAGCGAAATCGACCCATACTCCTCAAAGAAAGAGTAGGAACACCACACAAGCATAACAGTTGCAATCGTAAAAAGAATGAAGCTTATCTCAAAAGAGTGAAACAGGCATATGCACAACAAGATGATTGATGATAACAAATGATAGTAAGCTTAAGGGTCTGTTTGGGAGGGGGATTTTGGAGGGGAAGTCATGTTTTTATTTTTTAAATTAAGGAAGCTATAAAATGTTTCTAAAATGATCATATATCACTTTTTTTCCATTTTTTAAAAAATATAAAGTATATTTTAAAATAGGGGAAATGTTAACATGTGCGCTTAGGGCAACAATTTAACTATAGAAATGTTTTGTTGAAATTTGTGCATTTAATTCAACTGTTCAACTTTTCATTAATTAAATGCACAAACTTTAAGAGAATATTACTATCTTTGGATTCCTAACAAAGCATATGTTAGCATGACCCTTAAAATATAGACCTAGCACTCCAAAATTGTCCTCCCAAACTATAGACTCTAAAATTTCTCACATAGATCAAGTGACATGCACAAGATGATTAATGGTAACACATGAATAAGGATCATTAACACTATTTGAAAAGTAAAATCCACTAATTAAACCAGTGGTGATTGACACTAGACTTAGTAGGGGACTGGAACCACTTGATGCTAGAACTCGCCCCGAACCAGATTAGTCGACCAAGCGGGCCGGATACTGGTGGTGAACACAAAAAAAAATCCACTAATTAAAAAGGAAAAGAAGTATTAAGAAGGAGGTCAACTCTGTCTCTATGGTTTGATCCCTGCCGCTAATAATTCCCCCACCCACCACCACCAAATTAACGACTAACATGCCTATAAAAGTAAAGTTTTACATGGGAATGGGATACTCGAGCTAATAGACTAGAACTTCAGTATCATCATTGCTTAAATCTAAAGATCATCTAGTAGAATTTAAAATAGTACCATTTTAGATTTACACCTAAAAATATACTAGCATATATTCTGCTAATTCTATATTTTTTGGTAACATATACATATATATTCTTCTTATTCTAATTGCTCAACAAACAACATACAAATAGACCAACCAAAGATGAAAACTAAAAAGAAAGCAAACAAATAATCAGTTCCAAAAGATGGAAACAATCTATGTAGCATGGACACTCCTCTGATTAGATGTGTAGCACGCCAACACTTACAAGTTACAATTACTTTGAATTATATAATTGTTTTCAAATTTTTATCGTGTGTCGACGTTTAAGTGTTTAAGTGTCCGTGCTCATAGGAAATAATACACCAGTATCATAAATTGGAAACATTTAAAACAAAAAATTAAAACAGAAGGTGATAAATAACTTGAATTACAACACAGAAAACAAAAACAAAAGACAGAAATAAATGAATTACCCAATATAATGATGCTGCTGCTGCTGCTGATGATGATGATGATGAGAAGAAACAGTGAAATCTTAGAATTTTCAAAGAACAAAACTTGCTAGTATTAAACTCCAAAAGCCAGCAAAGAAATGAAGACTTATCAAAACAATGAAATATTATTGTTGTATGAAGCTGAATTAGAAGACATTTCAACGCATGTTTGGTGAAGCTTTAGCATAGAAAAGCTTAATAAGAGTAAAGTAGTCACAGCATGAGTTCATTATCATCTCTAAAACCCCACATAAAGTAAAAAGCAAAAATTGAAACTTTATGGAAATGAAAGCATACCCATCATCATCATGTGAACAAAATGAAACATATATGATATGAGTTTCAAGGAAATTGAGAGGTAAGAAGAGTAAAAAAAAAGGAAGAAAATAATAATAAGAAAAGACCAAGTCGATGAAAGTGGAAGGAAAGTGTGAAATTTGACTAGTGGATGGAGACAAGGGCGCTCAACAACAAAGAGTGATGCCTGTGTGATAAGGTGACGACTGACGGGCTTTTGAAGAACCATACCCCACAGGCAACATCAAATAAGTAAACCACTATGTTTTTTAGAAGCTATAACCTGCGAGCTGTAGGTCAGATGGATATGTTAAAATTACGATGATTCATTTATTTGATATAAGTTATAAGTTGTAGTTTATATAAAATTACAGTGAATCATCGTGATTCTGACACACTTGTCGTTATATTAAATATACATGTAATTTCTATTATATCACAATAAATCATCGTAATTCTAAACCATGGGGCATTTCAGAGGGCACAACTTAATTTTGCAATTCAATCATACATATTCATATTCATGTATCATTCATTCATTCATGTAACTTGACTTTGATCAAAAAACAAAAATCAAAACAAAAAAAAAACTTGACTTTGATCAACAAATGATAGATACTAAATACAACGTATGACAAACAAAATTTTGAGGTACTAACTAATCTTCTCTATTTTATTTTACGATGTTTAAGGGATAAAATGTTTTTTTTTTTTTTTGAAACAGATAAAATGTTTTTTTTTTCACCAGGATAAAATTGTTTTTTTTTATTTTGCTAGATAGATAAATTGTACTTGAATTGGGTCAAAAATAAATAAATTGTATTCAGACATAAAAATATTCTGTTACAAAAACTTCTAGTGGATGAACTTATATAAATTATACTATTGAAAACTTATATAAATTGAATTTTTCGTCAAAAAATAAAAATAAATTATACTATTGAAATTTATACTCTTTGGAAAAATTAGAGGTGGAATATGCTATTGGTTGGATTTCAATTTGATTTGATATTTAATTCTTTAATTAATATTTAATTATAATTAGTGATTAGCTCTATTGGCTCTTCTATTCACTTCAATTTGATATGGTTTTACTGTTTTGGCTGCTCTACTACTTTTTTGATTGCCCTTTGGTGTTGGCTATGCTATTAAATTAATAAACTTTAACTTGAGGGAGAGTATTAGAATAAAAAAAAATCTTATAATAATTGTTTTTTTTTTACCAATCTTATAATAATTGTTAAGATGTGCACAATATTTAAATTATATTATGTTGAAAAAATATAATCATTGACTAGGTTTATTGGTTATATGTCTGGATAATCACTTGGTTATAAATATCAATGAGTACCAGGCAACTATTAAGTCATTAACAATAATAACAATCAGATTTCTTATTATTTTCTTTCACCATTTCAATTGAAATCACAAATTCAACATAGTATTAGAGTTATAATATCCTTCTTGAAGCACACATCTACTGTAATTTTTTTTTTGACGCAACATCTACTGTAATTCTACTTTAGAAAATTCAACTTTTTTATATTTTGAAAGATTTTTTTTACATATAATGATAAATAAATATTTATAATTAATATATTTTAAATTTTGTCGATATTATAAAACTATAGATTGAATTTTGATAAGATTTTGTATTCTAAGAAAAATAACCTCCAAAACTCTCATCTCGAATGACCCGTTTGATTGGAAGGAAAGAAAAAGGGAAGAAAAATATGAAATTCGATGAATAAATTTAATTTAAAATTTTGTCTAAATTCATCTATCGATTTCAGTATTTTCATCCTTTTCACTTTCTTTCCTTCAAATCGAACGGTCTTCTTCTTGTTTCTATTTGTTCCTTTTATTTTATTTTTTTCAAAAGTCTTTCCTCCAAAGTCAAAAATAATTTTTTATTCAACGTAAGTATAGTGTGATGGGTGGGTTTTTTTGGAATGGGTAAATTGTGTTTTTTATTTCATTTTATTTTTTCTTGAGAATTGTTTTTTCTTTCTCTAATTTAATATTCCCACTTCTATCTAAAACACAGTAATATAAATGGTGATGGTCTATTTGAAAATGATAATAACTTCAGTTGGAGCATATGTATTGACGAGCAAGGTTCTTTGGTTGAAACTAGAACAACAAGGTTTAATTAGAGATACGCCAGTAGTGTTAGAAATAAAGATTTACGGGATGAAAAATGAAAAAAATATGTACTTGTGAGTTTCACAACTTGCATTTCTAGCTGTAGCTTCAACCAAAACAACTTTTCTTATAGAAAAGGAGAAAAAAAGAAGAAATAAAATAGACCAAAACCTGTGTCAAAACAAAAAAAAAAGAGCAAAACCTTCATTATTTTACAATAATGATACACTTGCATTTGCATATTGTTGTACCCCAATTTTGGACCTAAAATCATACATCATTTTCTCACTAACAAAAAAATACCAAAAAAGATCTTGTTGTGTTTGTTTCTTTTGATAAGACAGGGTTTTCGAATCAATTGAAAAAGTCAGCTGTTAGCCAAAGTCAAAGTTTGACTTTTCGTTTTTTGGGTCAACATTGAACCTCTAAAGTCAAATATCATGAAAAACATGTGAAATTATCAAGTTTGATCATCAAGAATTAAGAAAGTCAAGAAAATGTCCAAAAGTCAAAGATTAAGGTTTTTTTTTTGAAATTTTTTCTAAGTTATAGAACTTCATGGTCATGAAGGTAACTTTGCATGGTTGTAACTTCCTCCTCAAGCCACCAAAATTTTCAAACAAGATCTCTATGTCAAGACCTTATGGCAAATTGCAATTTGGTGTAAATATTAGAAGTCCTAAAGATTATTAAAGTGCTTAAATGGATGGCCAAAGTTGATGTTCCAAGTTGTTGAAAAATTCTGATAAGAAATTTTTCTAAGTGTTTTTATCAGTTGCAACATTGATTTTTCGTGGCCAATTATCTACATGATATAAGTTGATTCAGTTCAAGTGTCCAACATCAAAGTTGTAGAGTGCCATGCCCTCTTTCTATTGATACCAAGATCGTGAATTTTGGTGGATTGAGCAACAAGAATTACTAAATTCAAGTATTAATACTAAAAAACCAAAAAAAAAAACTTTTTTTATTAATGTCAAAATAAAAATGTTTGTTTATTTGTTATGACTTTGCTTTCTTTAATTATTTAGTTAGAATACAAAAAATATAAAACAAAAAAAATGATAACATTTGTTTAGGCTTGTATGTCTTGGCATTGCATCGTGTTTATTTTATGCTTGCATCTCTATTTTATAACTATGCATTGTCTTCATATTTATTTAGTGCTTTTTATTTATTCGTTTATTCGATATGGTTGTAATAATTAATTGTTCGATACGGTTGTAATAGTGTAGGACTCTATTTATTTATCGCTTTGTTTACTGCTTTCTTAGTTCACACACCACACACATAAAACCCCAAAAAATTTATTTCCAAAGGAGAGGACTCGTAATTGATTTTAAATTGATTACGAGACTTTTTGAAACGAAAAATCTTTTTTTCAAAACAAACGTGCGATCCTCTTATAAGACAAACGCAAGCTCACCTTATAATCATCTTTAACATGATATTATCTACAATTTATCTTCTTTACAACATCTTTTTCAAACACACAAAAAAACGAATACACTTTCGTTTTCAAACAACAACTTTTTTTCTTTCTTTACAACATTTTCTTTACAACATCTTTTCTTACAATCTCTCTCTCTCAACAACTACAATTCTCTCAAAAAAAAATCTTTTTACAAACAAAAAATATTTACACTTCTTTTCTTTTATTTACTTTATGAAAGAATATTTTCTTAATTTCTATCCACTTTCTTTTCTACAATTTCTCCCTCCATTCTTAAAGCATGTTTTCCAAAAGCACTAAAAACATATAAGAGGTTACCATGGAGTACCATGGGCGCTTGGGGTGCTAACACCTTCCTCAAATGCAACTAACCCCCGTACCTTGGAATCTTTTCTTTTAAAAGGTTTTCAATTTTTCCCCTCCTTTGGAAATGAAAAATAAAACTGTAGTGGGGTATGTCACAAAAATCCCGCAACAGAAAAATGGCGACTTCACTGGGGAATCTCTCCTTAAGAGGGTTGAACCTAACTTATATGCTTTTATGTGCTTTACTTGTTTACATGCTTAATATATACCTTGTGGGATTCTTTGAGTGGTGAGACAAGCACAATACACCTGCTTGAGTGAACAAATAAGGTAGGAATTGTGGTGGAATCATAGTGTTGTGTTTGGAGTAGTTCTGCATATACACATGTGATATGGCCACGCTCGAGTGGAGGGTTTGTAAAAGTGGGGTTAGTCGGCACTAGTAGTGGTGTTGGCGACACCATTTTTATAGATCCCGAGAAGCTTGGGGACCTTTTGGTTACCCTTAAACCCATCTTGGCTTTTAGGATGTAGCGCGATGGCTAAAGTCATAAGTAGTTTTGATTTTAGTTGTTCCGCGATGCTACGCTCAAACGAGATTTTTCTTTGGATATTTCATTGGGCCATGAGTAGTTATGCGCACATGGTATTCTATAGGAAAGTTGATGACGTTGGGAACTTTGTAGAACCCGTGTTATAAAAAGAAGATAAACCAATAGTTCATACCTTGTGGGTGGCTTCTACCTTTGGCTCCAACATTGTGATATCATAACCAACCATGTTTACTTATGTTTGTGATTGTTGCATCCATGCATCCATACATCCATACATCCATGAAAATCTTTTTTTTCTATTAGTTTTCAAAGGACTTAAAGGATTTCTTTATAAACTTCACAATCATCATGGACCTTCAAAAAAGATAAGGTTGCTTTGAAAAGAAAAGAAAATTTCTTTTGATCATTAACAAAAAAGGAAGGTCTGTTATGATTAGTACCCTAAAGTCCTTTGAAAAATCAAAAAAAATGAAAACAAAACTTTCTTTCTCATGCATCATTTTTTTTGCATTCATGGTCTTCTCCAAAAGAGTCTAAGCTTCATGTCTTCCTCTCAGTGGTCCGAAGCTCTTGTCCAAAGTCAACTTGCAAGTCAACACTCGTGTTAATCAAAGAAAAAGAATGGAAGGAATTGAACAAGTGAATCTTTAGCTCCGTGAACAAGTTGCTACACTACAGGCTAATTTGGCCCAGTTAACATCTTCGGTTGAATCTTTGACTATTGCAAGAGTTCCGCCACCAGCATCTCTTCCTCCTCAGGCTTTCACAAGTACTGTCCTAGAGACTCATAACTCCAATGAGAGTTTTCATCCCAATGTTTCTGGTATCCAGATTTCTGCTTTGAATGTTCCTCAAGTTAATGTGCCTGTCACGTCACCAGTTTTAACTGTTCCAGTTCCTGTGGTTCACACTATACCACATGAGAATGAATTTGCTTACAATGCCAAACAAGTTGGGAATGTGGAGGCGTGTTCTGTGGATAATTACCAAGACCAGTTTGATGAGATACAACGTGAGATTCGTGCTCTCCGTGGAAAAGATTTGTTTGGAAAGAGTGCTCATGAGCTTTGTCTGGTGCCAAATGTCAAGTTTCCGCCGAAGTTCAAAGTGCCCGAGTTTGAAAAGTATAAGGGGAATTCTTGCCCTCAAATGCATCTTGTGATGTATACTAGGAAGATGTATGCTCTGACAAAAGATGATGAATTGCTTATCCACTGCTTCCAAGACAGTTTGACTGGTGCAGCTCTCAAGTGGTACATGAGCTTAGGTGGTTCGAAGATCAAGTCCTTTTATGATTTATGTCAAGCGTTTGTGCAGCAGTACAAGTACAATGCTAATTTGGCACCGGATAGAGATAAGCTTCGAGCCATGACTCAGAAAAACAAGGAATCTTTCAAGGAATATGCCCATAGATGGAGAGGGGTTGCCGCTCAGATTAGCCCGCCTCTTGAGGAAAAGGAGATGGCTAAAATTTTCTTGAAAACTCTTGATGCATTCTACTATGACAAAATGGTTTCCAGTGCGCTTCGTGATTTTGCCGACATGGTAGACATAGGCGTGCGCATTGAGGAAGCGCTCCGAGAAGGACGTTTGACAAGAGAGACTGCTTCTTCCAGAAATGCAAGAGAATTTGGGTCTAGCTCTAACATGAAGAAAGAACAAGAGTTGAGTATGGTGGCTCATGGGAAGTCAAAGAAGAACAAACAACATGTTGCTGCTATAACTCCTGCTAATGATACTACTCCAAAGAGAGAGCCTAAGTTTGAACCGATCCCTATGTTGTATGCAGACTTACTTCCTATTTTGCTTGAGAGGAATCTGATTCAGACTAGGATACCACCTAAGGTACCTGCAAAATTACCATGGTGGTATAAACCTGAATTGTCTTGTGCTTTTCATCAAGGGGCACCTGGCCATAGTATTGAATATTGTTTGACTCTGAAGGGAGAAGTTCAAAGGTTGATCAAAGATAACAAATATTCTTTCGAGGATATAGACCCAGCTCTGTTCTACATGGAGTGATTTGTTGCATTTTGGTTGTTGATGGTGCTACTACTCTCTCTTATCCGGTTGAAGTCAATGATACAAGGAAGCTCATCCCTAGGGTCGCTAGGCTTTCATTTCTTTCTTATCAAGCATTTTGTTTGTTTTTAACATTATGTCTTTTGTCAAGTACTTTTAATATAATAAACATGCATGTTTTTGGAATAAATTCATTCGTAGTCACTCATTTCTTGTTTTATTACTTACAAACTTGGAGCGAGGATGATGAAAATAAATAACCGATTTTTGTTGATATATGCTTTCAATGGTGAAAAACCTAGTTGACGATGTAAGGCATTGTTTCTCTTCCCAAACAGTGGAGATATAAGGAGATGGTCCGTAATCAGCCCCTTTGAGCCTGAAGTCGGTGTTTCTTTCTATTTTTCTGAACCCTTAATCATAACCTGGGGCAGGGTAGTCTTTCAATTAATTTGATGATGCATCCTGATGCAAGAGAATCAATTTGCCTGGTCATACCAAATTAGAGGTTTAGTCACAATGCTTTCCTCAGACAAAGGAAGCTGTCAAGAGATGAGACTCACAACAGTTCATATGGCAGTCACAATATTCATACACCAAAATCTTACAAGAGTTGTTCAAAAAAGTATTTACAAAAAAAATTAAAAAAAGAGCCCATAAAAAAAAAGAGGGGCACCGTGATGGACCACAAATTCAAAGTTCAAAAAGAACTAGTCCATACAAACAAAGACTGATTTAAAATAGGAACAACTTCCTAAACAAAAAGTGACTGTCACTTCAAGAAATCTCATCAAAGTCTGTTCAACAAAAATGATATCAATGAAGCTTCGACCAAAGTGTCAACCTCAAACATCATTGCAAAAAAAATTTCTCTTGTCGACTGAGTGCATCAGTTGAACTAATTGAACTTAGGATTGAAGAATATCAAGAAGAATGGGTGGGACCCAAATAAAATTTTGAGCCTAACAATTTTTTTGAAAACCGTGAGCCCAGCCACATTATAACATACAAAAGACCTAATTGAAGCTAGGTTCACTGTGAAAGCATATATTCGGCAAATTTATTGTTAAGCTGACTCATCCTGTTTGTTGAGTAATCACAAATTAACTTTGTACACACCATATGTGCTTCCATCACAAAAATATTCAATTTCAAAAACATACATATGCATTTTATCGAAAATACTTTTCAAAAGAAATAGTTTTACTTGCAAAATAATACTTGACATCAAAGAAATTTGAGCTATAGTCTGATCAAAGGCAAAGCTCACTTGAGACACTCCTAGCCAGGGGCAAGTTACATATGAATTCTACCAATCAGGGGGCAAACAAGCTGAATATTCTTCTTATCAAGGTTGAAAATGGTTCAGAATTTGGTTACTCTACAAACATCAGTTAATCAGGGGCATACCCTTCAATAATTCAAAGACTTGCGGCATACTGTGTCAAGATCATATATTCCTGAAAAGGTACACTGAATGTAAAAGGTCAACCAGTCACGCTCTTCGAGCGATTCTTTCAAAGATCTTTAGACTAAAGCAAAGAGTCTGAAGCAAGGGGCAAGTCGTCTTCATTCTCTCAGATGTTCATCAACAACAAACATGTTTTCTCTAAGAGAATGTAAACAATCTTCTTCCTAGAAAAGGGTACATCCCCAATGAAAGTTGACAAAGTTGCTTTGAGTGCAGTCAAGTTTCTATACAGATCATTTCGGCTAAAACGGTCAATTCCCCAGAGAAGTTGTTCCTTCCCCAAGAGGAGTTATCTTGCTTTATCTACAATAACATCTACACTTTGCCAAGAGATCCTGAGCAGTGATGCGATATTGGCTTGTGGTTCCGGTTTGGTCACTTTGTCTATCCGTCAAAAGATGTTCCATACATACATATACACATACATTCATAACATACATACATTCATACATAACATTCATACATAGCATTTACATGTGCCATGAACATTTGCATCTTACATACCTTATTACATCATTACATAGATTTCTATCTCTTTTGTCTTGTTTGTGTCTACAAAATAGAGTCGGGATGGGCATGTTGTTCTTTCCAATTAGAGTGTGTACTTCTCTCTTGTTTCAAAATTCCCCACTAGACTCCTCTCTTGTGGAAGATGGTTGTTTCAGTTTTTCCTACAACAAAAGGAAAATGACAGTTGAACTTATTCATCAACTGAACACAAAGTCTTGTTTCAATGTTTTCCCTCCGGTTTGTTCCCGGATTGAACACCAATTCAAAGCAACAAGTGACAAGCTATCCTTACAAGAAGCTTGTGTTTTACCAGATACACTTTACAATTCCTCAGGTGGTTTTATCCCCAATGAATCATGTCAATACATTACACAAAGATCACACAAATCTTTTCTCTCTACAAATACATACACTTTTACAAATCAGCCTACTTGAGTTACTTTTGAAGTACCCAGTAGAATCACCTCCTTTAAATGGAGTCATACTACTTTGACACACTATCGTTTGCATGATAGTAAGTAATATTTAGTCATTGTCTTGACTTGCTATCGCTTAATTGGATAGTAGATGATGTCTATCTTTTCGGATTGTCTTGGCACCCTGCGGTTCACATGGTAGGAGATAATTCTTTGGTTTCATTATCTTGACTTGCTGTCATTTTGTTGGACAGTAGATAATGTTTCTTCATTTCATATTACTTTGACACACTATCGTTGCATGATAGTAAGTAATACTTAGTCATTGTCTTGACTTGCTATCGCTTTATTGGATAGTAGATGATGCCTATCTTTTCGGATTGTCTTGGCACACTGCCGTTCACATGGTAGGAGATAATTCCCTGTTTCATTATCTTGACTCGCTGTCATTTTGTTGGACAGTAGATAATGTTTCTTCATTTCATATTACTTTGACACACTATCGTTGCATGATAGTAAGTAATACTTAGTCATTGTCTTGACTTGCTATCGCTTTATTGGATAGTAGATGATGCCTATCTTTTCGGATTGTCTTGGCACACTGCCGTTCACATGGTAGGAGATAATTCCCTGTTTCATTATCTTGGCTTGCTGTCATTTTGTTGGACAGTAGATAATGTCTCTTCTTTTCATATTACTTCGACACACTATCGTTGCATGATAGTAAGAAATATTTAGTCATTGTCTTGACTTGCTATCGCTTTATTGGATAGTAGATGATGTCTATCTTTTCGGATTGTCTTGGCACACTGCCGTTCACATGGCAGGAGATAATTCTTTGGTTCCTTTATCTTGACACGCTATCACTTCATTGGATAGCAGATAATACCATGTCTCTCTTTAATTTACCTTGACTTGCTGTCATTTGTATGATGGTAGGTAATGTGGAATTTGTCTTCTTTATGCAATCCGTCTCTTTGCAAGGCGGTGGACAATATTCCTATTCCTTATAGAGGTCGTCTTTTATCTGCAAGCTGTCTCTTCGTAAGGCGGTGGACGATGCTCTTGTTCTCAGTAAACGTTGTCTTTTATCTGCAAGCCGTCACTTTGCAAGGCGGTGGACAATGTTCCTGTTTTTCTTGTAGAAATTGTCTTTTATCTGCATTCCGTCCTTGTCAGGCGGTGGACAATTCTCTTATTCTCTATAAACGTTGTCTTTTATCTGCAAGCTGTCTCTTCGTAAGGCAGTGGACGATGCTCTTGTTCTCAGTAAACGTTGTCTTTTATCTGCAAGCCGTCACTTTGCAAGGCGGTGGACAATGTTCCTGTTTTTCTTGTAGAAATTGTCTTTTATCTGCATTCCGTCCTTGTCAGGTGGTGAACAATTCTCTTATTTTCTATAAACGTTGTCTTTTATCTGCAATCTGTCTCTTTGTAAGACGGTAGACAATGTTCTTTTCACATTACTATCATCTATATGACAATAAGTAATATTCTCCCCAGCACTTTACTCTGTTCCCCAGTGGAGTTCGTTCTTCCAATGGACTTGGGGCACATCTTATTATTTTCCCAGTCGGGCCATGTTATGTTCTTCCCCTGTAGAGTCCTGACTATGACTTCTTCCTCTGTCTGTCTCTTACAACATTCATACAAAACATTCAAAAAAATTCCTCATCTGCATTTTTGCATTCACAATTGCATCACAAGCATCGTTAGAGGATTTTAGGTCCAAAAATGGTGCACGTTTTATATTTAAGTCTCTTCAATCCCGTCTAGACAAAGATTTTAATCTTCATCTCTCCGGGTGAAGAAACTTAAATAGGGGCAGCTGTTGTACCCCAATTTTGGACCTAAAATCATACATCATTTTCTCACTAACAAAAAAATACCAAAAAAGATCTTGTTGTGTTTGTTTCTTTTGATAAGACAGGGTTTTCGAATCAATTGAAAAAGTCAGCTGTTAGCCAAAGTCAAAGTTTGACTTTTCGTTTTTTGGGTCAACATTGAACCTCTAAAGTCAAATATCATGAAAAACATGTGAAATTATCAAGTTTGATCATCAAGAATTAAGAAAGTCAAGAAAATGTCCAAAAGTCAAAGATTAAGGTTTTTTTTTGAAATTTTTTCTAAGTTATAGAACTTCATGGTCATGAAGGTAACTTTGCATGGTTGTAACTTCCTCCTCAAGCCACCAAAATTTTCAAACAAGAGCTCTATGTCAAGACCTCATGGAAATTGCAATTTGGTGTAAATATTAGAAGTCCTAAAGATTATTAAAGTGCTTAAATGGATGGCCAAAGTTGATGTTCCAAGTTGTTGAAAAATTCTGATAAGAAATTTTTCTAAGTGTTTTTATCAGTTGCAACATTGATTTTTCGTGGCCAATTATCTACATGATATAAGTTGTAGAGTGCCATGCCCTCTTTCTATTGATACCAAGATCGTGAATTTTGGTGGATTGAGCAACAAGATTCGAAGAGGCAAAGTGGCCATGTTGAAGCAGATTTATTGTTCCATAATCATGTCAAGTTTCTTGATCAAACCAATTCCAACATTATGATCAGTGATTACAGGCCTATGTTGCTTCTAAACCTCAACAAAACTGATGTTTTACACAAGTCTTTGGTTCATTACACAAGTGTTTGAAGCATTGTCCAATGGCATGTCCTTTATGGTACACTTTTTGCATAAAAGCTCCATTGACATTTTGTAAAGTTGGCTTTTTTCCAACAACCCTTGCATTGAGCTTTGTTATTGTTTCTTCTGATCACACTCCATCCAAAAGATCAGAAGCAAGCCTCTAAACTCATAGAAAGCTTCTCACTTTGCCTCCTTGATCACTCCATCTCACATTGAAACCACAAAGCTTTTTCAACCACTTTTGTAACTTTAGAGACAAACCAGCATCCAAAGCCAACAAACCCCAATCTTGTTCACTTATGAAGACCAAATGAACCCTCTATAAAAGCCCCTCAAGTCTCAGAACAGAAAACACACAGAAAAACACAAAAATTAACTCAAAAACTCCATTCTTGCAACTTGAAAACCTTGAACTCGAATCTCTTAATTTCTTCAATTTTCTTCCAAACTTTTCATTGAAACATCATCACTATATCATAATTAAACTTCTGTATGCATTAATCACCAACTGTAACACCTCCATTACCACCTCCAAAACACCATTTTTGCCACTTTTAACTTGATTTGGGTAGGACAACTCAGAAGGTTTCAGAGCAAGGTGACTGTACCATTACGCTCCTGGGGACTCAAGGAAGCTAAAGGTACCATTTTTGCATCTCGAAACATCACTTGAAGGGGCATTGGACTTTCTCCAATTGGTAAGCTTTCTTGAGAATTCAAAATCCCTAATACATGCATCATTTTGAATAAGTTTTGAAGAAAAAAATGTAGTTTATAATGTGAGGATTGAAACCCCTAAGTTTTATGCTACTGATTGTTCATTTACACCAACTAATTACATTTTGTTTAAGTTTAGGGTTCTTAGTTTTTGGTTGATTACGAGTTATACAGTTTATTATAGTTAAAATAAATGCCATATTTAGATTCCTTGTGAAATTCTGAGCAAAATGGTATATTAACATGTCAAATTTGGTGAACAAATGAAAAATACGATTTTTGCCATGGTGTTGTTGTTTAAAACGCGAACAGAGGAAGAAGAAGGAGATGGCGCGCGCTGTTTCGTTCAAATATCTAATTTAATACTTAAATGAACAAAGTGCGTTTTAATCATCAAGCGCGCGCTGGTTCAGTTGGCTGGAACTTTGTTTTGTTATTTAAAGGTCATGGGTTCAACACCCTCCTCCCCCTTTTTTTTGAAAATCCACTTATTTTTCTATGTTTTATTTCTTTTATCATTGTATATATTATTAAAAGTATCTAAAAAATCCAAAAATATATATGTGAGTCTTCTGTTTTTTTTTTTTTTTTTGAAATTACTAAATTCAAGTATTAATACTAAAAAACCAAAAAAAAAACTTTTTTTATTAATGTCAAAATAAAAATGTTTGTTTATTTGTTATGACTTTGCTTTCTTTAATTATTTAGTTAGAATACAAAAAATATAAAACAAAAAAAATGATAACATTTGTTTAGGCTTGTATGTCTTGGCATTGCATCGTGTTTATTTTATGCTTGCATCTCTATTTTATAACTATGCATTGTCTTCATATTTATTTAGTGCTTTTTATTTATTCGTTTATTCGATATGGTTGTAATAATTAATTGTTCGATACAGTTGTAATAGTGTAGGACTCTATTTATTTATCGCTTTGTTTACTGCTTTCTTAGTTCACACACCACACACATAAAACCCCAAAAAATTTATTTCCAAAGGAGAGGACTCGTAATTGATTTTAAATTGATTACGAGACTTTTTGAAACGAAAAATCTTTTTTTCAAAACAAACGTGCGATCCTCTTATAAGACAAACGCAAGCTCACCTTATAATCATCTTTAACATGATATTATCTACAATTTATCTTCTTTACAACATCTTTTTCAAACACACAAAAAAACGAATACACTTTCGTTTTCAAACAACAACTTTTTTTCTTTCTTTACAACATTTTCTTTACAACATCTTTTCTTACAATCTCTCTCTCTCAACAACTACAATTCTCTCAAAAACAAAATCTTTTTACAAACAAAAAATATTTACACTTCTTTTCTTTTATTTACTTTATGAAAGAATATTTTCTTAATTTCTATCCACTTTCTTTTCTACAATTTCTCCCTCCATTCTTAAAGCATGTTTTCCAAAAGCACTAAAAACATATAAGAGGTTACCATGGAGTACCATGGGCGCTTGGGGTGCTAACACCTTCCTCAAATGCAACTAACCCCCGTACCTTAGAATCTTTTCTTTTAAAAGGTTTTCAATTTTTCCCCTCCTTTGGAAATGAAAAATAAAACTGTAGTGGGGTATGTCACAAAAATCCCGCAACACATATGTAATAGTTGAGGTTCGAAACTGAAAAAAAAAATTAATTTTTCATTCTATTAATTAATTTGTTTGCTTTTGATCCATGTAAGTATGTGTTTTTGTTTTTGTCCCTACATGTGCAGAGTAATATAATATAGAACAAAAAATAAAGCAAGGAGGAGCTTCAACTTCCTAGTGTCACAAGAAAAATCACTTCAAATAATAGAATCACCCAATCAACAAAACAAATTGAAGATATAGTTTGTGAATAGGGTTCAAATTATTAATAGGTCCAAAAACTTGACCAGTGTTACCATGAGGTCCTAAACAAATTTAAGCCATAGTCTTTTTCTTTTCTTCCTCGAGGCGCTGCAATTCAACCAGTCTTTCTGCCCACTCTCTTTCCCTTGCAACTGCAGCCATTTTACGCTCAACCCTCTTAATGATTTTCTTCCGCTTAGCCTCTTGCATCTGAGCTTTTCTTTTCTTCTTTTCCTCCTACATGCAAAAGAGTTCGCATTGAATATAACCAAATCGAATTTCAAATTCTTCTATACAGAATGTTTGGACCACCATAGAAAAACTTTTAGTTTTTTTAAGTAAAATAGCACAGGTATTTTGTCAGGTTGTAAAAGAAAATTACTCTAACCTCCCTAATACATAGCTAGAATAACAAGCAGTAGCTGACAGATAATTGGTCATAAACTAACCAATTTAGCATCAGTATTCAGTGCAACATGAAGTTATACAAAACGAACTCGTTTGCTTTAGTTGACACTTGACAGACAATTATTTGGCACATGACAACATTATATCGATGACATACTGCTATGATAGAATGATGCCTTATATATATATATAGATCAATTATCTCAGTTGTCACATTCCAATTTCTATGTTATGGTTATTATGGCTATAAGCATGAATATGGAATACTTTTGAGTTTTGACATTCAATAGAAAATCAACTTGCCACAAATTAACTTGCAACAAACTAAGAGAGTTGCATTTAAAGCTTGAACCGTCTGTATTGGGTAATGGAGTTAGTTTTGTTTTTCAGATGTAGTGTTTATGAAGGTTACAGAAGTAGTGCTTATGAAGGTTACAGAAGTACATGATAACAAGTAATCCTCTAAAAAAGCTTTCATTGTGAAAGACTACACAACCTTATCTATCGTTCACTATTATATACTTTCATTTTTGCTACAAGTAGTGACAATGAAAGCAAAGAAAACATGAGGCAAAGTCCATGTTAATAAGTTATGAGAGAGCATCAAGATGGCCAAGATTAGTTTATGTTTAAAATATTATTAATGATAATCTAAAAAGCAAAGTAAAAATGCTAAGCAAATGGATGATAGTACAACATAGGAAATCTCGCTGCTAACTAAAAAACTACGCCAGATAACACTATTGCTCCAAACTCATGCACCTTATTGTTCACAAAGTTGAAAGTTCTAATTCTAATAAATTTTCTTATAACTATTAAGACTCGCACATGTAATATTTTTGCCAATCAAAGGGTCTTCTTGAAAAAAAAATAAGATGACTATCGTACATGAAGCCAAGTTAGAGTAGTAACTATTCATTTTGAAACTATCAGACATTTCTCATCCAATCAACAAGCAGAAGGCCATCTTCTCTACTGTCACATTTCCGATTATTTTACAAACATTATTACACTCCCTCTGGACCACCAGATACATTAACTGATGTTGACCCAAAATTTTCTTATATTTAGGACTAGAGGTAGTATTTATTTAAAGAAAATGATAAGTTATTTTGTTTAAACATAAACATAAAATAAATCTAATACTCATAAAAACTCAAAGATTCATTCATTGACTCATAGGTAAAGGGAGAGCGCACCAGTATAAAAGCACGGCGCTGCCTCATGCGTTTCTTCTCATTCCTCCTCTTGACGCTCCCTTCATTAGGCTTATTGGGAAGTATGGTCTCGCCAGGTGTGTGTTGAACCCAAGCATAAGGCCCTAGACAAGATCATAATAATAAATCAAACCCTGTTTGGATAAACAAATTATTTGCAATTTATAACACAAATGTTTATCATGATAATTGCTTACGCATAAGCTTACATAAGTTATTTATATAGCAAAAGATAATAAAATAAGTTAGCAGAATTGATTAAAACTGATTCTAATAAAAATCGATTTCAAGATAAAGTTATTTATGTTTGGATATATTCATTTCTAGAATCCGAAGCTAGGATTTCTAGCTTCAAGTGGAATCAATTCTGTTGGCAGAATTAATTTTACTTTTGAGAAACCAAACTAGTAAGAATCAATTATATACCTCTAGAATCAATTCTAACTTCTCTATAATCGAAACCAAACATGCATGTTTTGAAATAGTCAAAAGCAATTCTAAAGGCAGAGAATTGATTCTGGAGTGATTTTAAGGTGTTTGGTTCTTCTAAAGCAGAATTGACTCTGCCTCTAGAATTGATTCTACTATAAGCTAACATTCGTAGCTTCTGAGTTTAAATATGATTTTACACTAAAATTTATGTTCAACTCACTTTTACATAAATATATCCAAACATAAATCAATTACGGTAAACTCAATTGTATTAAAATCAATTCTACCCAACTCAATTCTATCAAAATCAATTATGTCCAGCATCACACACTAAGCATTTTGAGATGAAATTTGAAAAAAAGAAAAGTGTAAATAAGGAAGCAATGAACGCACCAGAGGGTCTCAAGCTAGCACGCTTTCGACGAGGTTTAACAGAGGGTCGTCTTTTGGGAAAACGAGTATCAGTCAAGCTATGAAAGTGGTTGATAAATGGAAGAAGGAATTGCGGTGGTGGTTTGCATGATGAAGATGGCAATGTGGAAGAAATTTGTGAAGTAGTTACAGTAATCCTTGATGAAGAGAGTGAGAGAGGGCGTAAAATATTCCGAATGGTTCCTCCGATGATTCCGAATCTCATTTCTGAATTGAAAACCTTATTTGAAGTAAAGAAGAATTAATCAATCAAATAGTTTTAAAACATGGAATGAGAATATGAAATTAGGGTTCAAGATTGGGGAAATGTGTCACTCACTTGTTCCGTTTTTCTCAAACAGGAGGAGCACAGTATGCAAATCGATTGTAGAATCAATAACTGGATCGCAGAACAATTGCAAATTTTCAGAGGCACGGTTGCGAATCGATTGTCAGAAGCAGTAACGGCGGGACGGCGGCGATCAGAGGGAGGACGAGCGAGACTGAGAGTTTAGTTTCTTCTCTACGTGCAAGGCTCACAGTCACATTACCTATGTCCAAATTGTTTTTTTTTTTTTTTTTGATAAAATTCATTTATTTTTTGGCACGGCAAAAACAATACAAATAATTCATTTTTTTTTTCCTCCACTAAATATTTTATTCAGATTTCATATAAAAATATAATTTAATTATATATGAATAATTCATTTGTATTATAAAAAAGAAATCATTTGTGAAATATACACTAAATTAGTCTTCTGAAATTAAGTAAACCCAAGGGGTGAGTCAAAAAAAAAATAAACTCAAGGGGTGTGATTGAGCGGTTGAGATTCATCCTCCCTTAATCAAGGGTCGAGGGTTTGATCTTCACTTTGGGTATGGAGTTAAATTGGACCAGCTATCCCACCCATCGAGGTGCCTCCAATCTAACGAGAGATTAGTCACTACGTTCGGCGGTGGATACTCCGGTCTCGACCAAAACATTAGTCTTCTGACCATAAATATAAATAAAATTGACTTTTTTAGTTCATTTGATTATTGATATACCTAGCTCATAATATGAGTACACCTATAATTTATTTTTTGGTACACATTTATTTATAGTCTTTTTTTCTTTTTGATAAGCAAAAAATGACATTATAAGGAGTACTAGGTGTACTCAAACCTTACAAAGCCACATATAGTGTTAGGTTCTTTGGAAACAATCTAACGGATTACAACACCAATCCGCAAAAGTGATAGAAGCCGGAACACAAGAGTGGCCAACAAACCAAAACCAAGACAAATATTGAATCTGTGCAAATAAAGCAACAACATTTATTGACCCGCCCCTAAATATACAATTGTTACGCATGCACCAAATTCCCCATGTCGTTGCAAGCCAAATAATGTGCCTCAAGCGTTTACACCTTCTACCTTTGACGATGGATCCAAACTCAACAAAATGTTTGACAACCTCGGAACAAGAAGCACAATCAGCTCCAAGCCAATGAAACACAAGAACCCACACCTGAGAAACAACGTCACAAGAAAGAAAAACATGGGCTAAACCCTCCTCCGCGTTAGTGCAAAAAACGCAGCTCCTATCATTATTATTAAGAATCACTCCCCTCCTATGTAAAGCATCTCTAGTCGGCAACTTGGCTAATAATAACCGCCAACCAAAAACACTAACTTTGGACGGAACATTCGCTATCCAAAGCCGCTTCAAAGCCTTCCTTGTATGCACATCAAATTCCACCAAAGGCAGCCTTTGAATGAGAAATAAATAAGTGGAGTTAACCGAAAACATACCATTGGAATCGGGAGCCCAACATCGTCGATCGTTCCTGTCCCTATAAACTTGTACCTGCTGTAATAACAGTTCTAACTCTTGAACTCGTTCCAGCTCCGCCACCGAGAGCTGATGAGGCCAACTAAGTTGCCAATGCCACACATTTGCAACCCAAAAACCCATAGCCGCCACACAAGCTTGTTGCAGATCAGATTTTGCAAATAAATCCGAAAAAGAGTCACATAATGGAGTTGCCGCTAACCATCTATCATTCCAAAACCGAAGCACTTTACCATCACCCAATGCATTGCGAACATTAGCATCAAACCATCCCCCCTCCTTCACCCCTCCTACCGAGCACACATCACGCCACCACAACGAAGCTTTCAACAATCTGCTAGACCCCTCCTCACACAGAATATTTTCCGGAAACGGACCATATCTAAACCTTAAAAGCTCATACCAAGGGGCTGAACAGTCCGTTAAGCACCTCCACCGCCATTTACACAAAAGAGAAATATTAAAAATGTGCAAATTTTTAATACCTAAACCACCGTTCGATTTTGGTTGGCAAATTCGATTCCAACTGATCCAACAAATCTTCTTTTGGTCCGCTGCCGTACCACCCCATAAAAACCGTCTTTGAATACCAACTAACTCTTTTATGACACAAACCGGAGCTTTGTAAAAAGAGAAAAAATAGAGTGGCATGCTAGATAACACCGATTTAATAAGTGTCACCCTCCCTCCAATAGATAAATGACGTCCAGTCCAACCATTATAACGGGGCTTCATCGAATCAACAACCGGTTTCCAAGTGGCTTGACGACGTGGATTAGCACCCACCGGAATGTCGAGGAAACAGAACGGAATTAAGTCCACCCCACAATGTAAAAATGCAGAGGACGCATTCAAGAAATTCGCCTCCACATTAATGCCATAAAGTTTACTCTTCCCAAAGTTGACTTTCAATCCCGAAACCAACTCGAAGCTACGCAACACATATTTTATGGCCCATAAGTTATCCCACGTACCCTCCCCAACAAAAATTGTGTCATCCGCAAATTGGAGAGTATGATAAAAAATATTATGATCAATCTTGAAACCACTGAAAAGGTTACGATCAACAGCTCGCTGCATAAGTCCGGTAAGGCCCTCAGCGACAATTAAAAAGAGAAATGGTGATAGTGGATCACCCTGCCTCAAACCTTTGCCCACAATAAAATCTGAAGTAGGACTGCCATTAACCATTACCGACATTGAACTTTGGAAAACACACGCCCGTATCCAACCGCACCACACCTCCGAGAAACCCATACGAGACAACATGTAATCAAGAAACTTCCAACTAACCGTATCATAAGCCCGTTCAAAATCAACCTTGAACAGCAAACATCTATCCTTCCTCCGTTTAACCAAATCCAACAATTCGTTAACCACCAACACACCATCTAGAATCTGCCTATTAGGTAAGAAAGCAGACTGAACCGGCGAAACCAACTTACCAAGCACGTTCCTCAGTCTAGCTGCAAGGACCTTTGATAAAATCTTATACAGGCTGGAAACCAAACAGATGGGTCGATAGTCCTTCAACGATTGCGGATGATCAGTCTTTGGAATTAACGCTAAAAAAGAAGCTGTAATAGCCTTAGGAAGCGTAGCAGAACCATGAAATTCTTGAAAAAAAGCCACAACATCATCTCTAATAATCTCCCAACAAGCTTTTAAGAAACTGAAATTGAAACCGTCTGGTCCCGGACACTTATTACCATCACAACTCCAGATAACCTCTTTAATTTCTTCGCACGTAAAAGGGGCTATTAACAACAAATTCTCTTCCTCGGATAAAGTCTGAAAATTGATACCATTAAGGATTGGGCGATGATCCCATTCCTCCTTAAAATTGTTGGCAAAAAAATTCTGCACAAAACTTTTAACCTCCTCAACCCCATGTATCCAGTTATCGCCGTCTTTTAAAGCCACAAGCTGATTACGCCGACGTCGACTCTTTATTACTTCATGAAAGTACCTAGAGTTAGAATCTCCCTCCTTCACCCATCGCAGCCGGGATTTTCGCTTTAATAAGCTCTCTTTATGATGCAATTGAGACCAAAATTCTTTAGTTAACCCGGGCCTCTTAGTAACCTCTAACTCTGCATCATCCGACCCCAATAACCCCTCAATGGCATTTAAATCTGAAACTGTCTTGTCAATGTTCAAGTCAAGTATCCCATACACCTCTTTATTCCAACTCCGTAACCGTTCTTTCAACAATTTAAATTTTTCTTTCAACACAAAAGCCTTTTTTCCTCGAACATCAAAGCTATTCCACGAAGACTGAACAAATGGGATGAAATCGGGGTGTTCCAACCAACCATTTAAGAATCTGAAAGGCTTCGGACCCCAATTGAGAACCTCTACATCCAACCAAACAGGGCAATGGTCGGATATATCTCGATCACCAATCCACTGATTAGAAACATTGAAAGAAGAAATAAAACCATCCGACAAAAGAAAGCGATCAATCCTACTCATAGATAATCCATCACCACTAAACCAAGAAAAAGTTTTCCCGAGAACAGGGACATCAATCAATTCCATATCAACGACAAACTGTTGAAACAACACCCTTTCTGATTGTCTGCTAGTAATACAATGGCCTTTTCTTTCACTAGAGTGTAAGACCGCATTGAAATCACCCGCCACACACCACACTCCCCCGCCTAGGCTCCGCTTCAGTGATACTAGATCAGCCCACAATCTTTTCTTCCCTTGTAGGCTACATGGTGAATAAACATTGATAATATGCACAACTACCCCATCACGTTAAACCGTAATGCCCAGAAACCCAACACCGGCAAAGCTATTTAACAACTTGAAACAATTGGAATTCCACACTACACACAAACCACCCGACAAACCAATTGAATCACTCACTACCCACCCTACCTCCTGTGATCCCCATAGACTCTGGATCGAACCATCATCAAGACAGGTTTGTTTGGTTTCCTGTAATAAACACGCATCAAAATTACCTTTAAGGAGGAACGACTGCAACCGTCGTCTTTTCGCACTTCCTCCCCACCCCCTCATATTCAAGGAGACCAACTTCATTGATGACCCCTCTGTTGATGCTCCCTTCTATTTCTATCCAGCTCATCCCTCCTTTCATTCTCTCCAATCAGACGAATACAATCCCTTTTCGAACCACCCGCACCACCTGCATCCACCATCTCCACCCCCAACTCCACCGCTCCATCCCAAATTTTGGAAGCTACCCCCTCCTCATGTTTTTTGATTGCCAAAGCATTACAATGTCTAATATCAACTGAGTTAATCGAGCTACAACATAGCACATATCCCGCCGATGAGATCGAGCACACCGGTTTTCTACCACGATGAGAATGGTACGGTGGTACTCTCCGCACCCTTTCCAACACCACTGGCTGCAACAGTGAATCAGCGACACCATGTGAATTGGACACGACATCATTAGAACCTGCTCCATTGCTTGAAGTATTAGTGATTGAACCAGCTGGAACAACCTGATTCTGTATAGGTAGCATAATCTGGTTGTGGTTAGAAGATAGAAGAGGCGTATTCTGACTGTGTAAGTGTTCTTGCAATTGACTATTATTAACATCATTCCCTGTTAGTGCTTTGAGACCATTGTTCAATCGGTACTGAATAGTTTTTGGCCCATCACTATAGGCTCCCCTAGAACTCACCATCTTACTGCCTTGAGCACTATTATCCAACAACATGGGCCTAGTCAAGTGACCTTCCACAACAGATTTAACACATCTATTATCCACATCCCCTTTATCAACCGGTTGGGTCAAAGAAGAATTAAAGTGCCCTCCAACACCTTCCTCCTGGCCCACTAAATCCACTTTGTTCCTAGCCTTGTTGACCTTCTTCTTCCCACCTCAGCATACAAAAACGATCCCCACTGAGCAGTGATTTGATCAAAAAATTTGAAGTTCCACGCATGTGCCGGAATACCATAAACCCTTAACCACACCAATCTAGCTGAATCGACCTCCTTTGGACTCCATGGTCGAATATCATCGAACCAAACAACCAACCACTCCTTTGCCTCCGTTATAAGGTCCTGTAATTCTCCCTCGTCTTGACCTTCCAACAAAGCTAGATTGGATCCAAGAGGTGTTACTTTGACACCAAAGTAACCTTGCATATGAAACTCATTTTGAATATTATACGTCATCCCCGGATTCACCACCCTCCCTACAAACGCCTTAGACAATCTCTCCATATCCTCCCCACTTGCCTCATAAGATATAACATTCCCCACCGTACCTTGCTGTCCTGCCACTACCTTTGAGACAACATGTGCATATGTAGTCTTCCCACCCAATCTTCCACTTTGGTTGGCAGCATTATTAGTAATGACATTCTTATTCATTGGCTTAGTAACCGCCCCCTCACTAGTCCTTGTATCACGCTCCTTCTCCCTCCCAACCAGCTCCTCTCCATTTCTATCTCCAAACCCATCCCTTCGATTGAAACGCGCTGGATTAACTGAGATTTTATCTCTTCCTATAATCATCTGGTCCAATTCTTAACCAAACTTACGAATATCCTCCACGTGATCGAAATGTGCAAAGCCAAACCGTCTTCCGCTTTTGTCCCGTTTTGCCGGAATAACCACCTCCCGCACGTTCCCATAATGGCTAAAAGCATTGTACATCGCCTTGGCCCCGAAATTGTCTGGAAAATTCGTAAAAAAGTAACTCGTACAAAGGCTAGAGTTGTCCTTCCCCTTATACGGTGCTGATGCAATACTAGTTCTATGTTGATTAAAACCTTTGCTGTGACGTTGTCTTCTTCTGGCTGTCTGCCATCCATTGCCATTAACCGTTGCCATACTACTTCCCCTTGATCAGAATCTAAAACAAGTCTGGTCCCTAACCGATAGATCCCCCGTTGCCGGTAGACCGTGCTAGGACTTTAAACTCTCGCTTGCTCAAGATCCTGATGTCTGAAAACGCAGTAGCAATAACGAAGCAGATGAAGCGGCACAAAACCCTAGCAGAGCAGAAGAATATTTCTAATTCATTATAAAAGAATTTGAATTATAGTCTTTTAACTTAATTTCTAGATTTTGTTTTTGATAATTATTTTCTTTCATTTTAATCTTTTAAATTATAAATGTTAGAAATATAATTTTATCAATAATTTAATTTGATTCAGAACGGATTTTTGCATCAAGTACATAAATTTAATCTCTTCTCAAATGTAATTGTGGATAAAACATGATCTTTCTATCTAGTTTACTGCAATTATCATTAAACCAACTAAATTTGGTATTTTAGTAATATATTTGATTTTTTGGTACACTTTTTGAATGGATTTTAATAATTTATTTGTGCATATTTGATTTTTCTCTTTATATTCTATTTGATTTTGTCTTATTTGTGCATATTTTTAATAACTATTTTTAATAACTATATTTTGTGACAATGGTACAATAATTTTAAGGGTTAATATGTTTTTAATTCCTATTAAATGAGGATCTTCTAAATTTAATCCTTACTTAATTTTTATTATATTTTTAGTCCTTATAATTTATTTCTTGTATATAATTTTAGTCCTTACTAAAATTAAATGCTTAATTATAATTAAACTCTTAAATTTTTTTGAATGATTTTTTTTATGAACATGTTTAAAATATCATATAAAGTTTATTTATTAAAATTTAATTTTTTTTAACATAATATGATTTTTTCAAAAGGCAAAAATTTGAGATAGAAATCGAAAAAATCATGACATAGAAATTAAATTTTGAACTTATTTATTCTAGAGAAACTTTTTACGATGACTGAAACATACTTGAGAAAAAAGGCAAATGCTAAATAGTCACTCTTTAAACCCCTTAAATAGTAAGTTTTTATAGAATTTATATGAAAATTTGTGAAGTCAACATATTGAAAATTGTGTTGTTTAATTTTTTGAGTAAAAAGTTCTTTAAATTACATGTTTAAAGAGTATACCGGGTGCACTCGTTATCAAAACCCGAGAAAAAATATTCAAAAATACATGTTAATTTACTAATAGAGATGAAAAACGAGTGCATAATAATTTTCCAGTGACTAAAAATTTAACAAAAATTGAGTAAAGATTAAACTTAGAAGAATTAAAAATATACTCTCTCCGGTACTTATTATAAGAAGAAATTTATTTTTTAAATTTATAAAATGTTTGATGTATTTAGTTCATAATATAATCCAAATACATACAATATTGCATGAATTTAAAAATCAATTTTTTTGTTATAATAAGGAGAGTATTTAATTTTAATTAGTAATTAGTAAATATACTAATATTAGAATTTTTTTCATTGAAAACGACATCGCAACCATTCATTCATCACTACTAATCCCATCATAGACCGCACTTCACCCGATCATACAAATTTCTTCTTTTTCCTCTTTCCCTTTCTTTCCCGTCGTGACACCGTTCCTTTTCCTCCTTCCACCGCCGCCGCCGCCGCTTACCCCTGCCACCACCGTTTCCACCTGCGATCATTTCTTCCTTAACGTAGCACCGCCTACTTCCTCTGAGAACCACCAGTATTTTACGAGTATCTAGGTTTGACAACTATGCTTAATATACAAAGTAGTCAGTTTATAGTTTTAGTCATAAAAATTTGTTTACAATTTTTGCAGTTTCAGGAATGTTAGGTTTATCTGTTGGAGAACAATGTTTCATAGAAGGTGGCATTGCTCAAGATCTTCGTTGTGATGGTAGAAAAAGATTGACTTATCGACCTATTCATGTTGAAACTGGAGTCATTCCTCAGGTAATAAATATAATGCTTTCATTACTTGGCAACTATGTATATAGCACCGGCATTTTAAATTGAAGGCGTGTTTTATTGTTTGACACGCGGTAGTATCCAACACTTATTAATATGAAGTTAGTGTGTGTCCGGTGTTTATGTAAGTGGTTAATAGCTTGGCACTTGCAATGGTGTCTTGATGATTTGACCGCAACATGGTGTCTACGTGTAAGTGAGAATGTCTGTGTTAGTGTTTCATAGCTTGACACTTGCAAGGGTCTCTCAATGATTTGACTTCAACCTGGTATCTATGTGTGAGTGTCTGTGTCAGTGTTTTCTAGCTTGGCACTTGCAAAGGTGCCGGGTGCCCCCAATGATTTGATTGTGGATTGGTGTCTATGCGTGATTGTTTGTATCAATGCTTTACAGCGTAGCACTTGCAAAGGTGTCCCTATGATTTGACCCCATACTGGTGTCTACGCGTGAGTTTTTGGTGTTCATGTTTGAGTCATGTGTTGATGCTTCATAGCTTGGCATCTGCAAGGGTGTTCCAATGACTTTACCTCAACCAGGTGTCCCAACTCCCAATGACTTCACCCCAACCGGGTGTCTATGTGTGAGTGTCGAGTGTTTGTGTCATGCTTCACTACTTCGTAGCTTGTCGAGTTTCATGTCTACGTGCCAGACTGCTAGTGTCGTGTTTGTTTCATGTGTTAGTGCTTCATATTAGTAGTGTGGCACTTGTTAAGGTGTCCCAATTATTTGAATTTTGACACCAGCCAACGAATTATTTCTTGTTTTAAAGAGTTTTAATTTTCACATTTGATGTGAACTTTATGATAGGCAAATGGTTCAGCAAGAGTCAAAATTGGGGCTACTGAAGTCATTGCCAGTGTGAAGGTTTGTTAAAATATTGTCAACATTCTCTTGTTCAATTGTATGATTTTTCAAGTCACATTAGTATTTCTTTTACTTATCATGATATATTGGATACACAAGTGCAGGCTGAACTTGGAAAACCAAGCTTAATGCAACCTGACAAAGGGAACGTATCAGTATATATTGATTGTAGTTCGACTGCCGAGCCAGCTTTTGAGGTTGCTTATTCTCTTTGTTGCCTGTCTTCCTCATATATTATTTTTTATTTAGTAACTAGTTATAAAGTTATCCAATATATAGAGGAAATTGATAGAACTTTGGTCACTTAGAACCGAGGAAATTCCACGGGAACAATGGATACCTCAAAAAACTAGAAGGAAATACATCAAAATGAAGAAAAGTGCAAGAAAATATATCTTGCTCTGCACGGGACGGAACCAGAAAAAATCACCAAGGGTGGCGAAAACTATAGAGAAATTATATTGTGACCATGGGCAGAGTCAAGGCTCATCAAGTTTGGGCAGTTGTTCATGCTTTGGCTACAACTTTGGTATTTTTAGTGGTTAATTTAGGGCAAAATTTAGGTATAAGTGGTTCCAGTCCCCTCCCAAGTGCAGTTGCGGGATCGAACAATGGTTTTCTCTATTAAGTCCAACGTCAATCATCACTAAACTAACTAACATTTGGTGATTTGTGCGCATGTTTTGATTAAAAGAAGTGGAGAAGCCATATTTAAGTATACAGTAGTAACTAATCCAAATGATGTAGAATTAAATGATGTGGCATCAAGTGCTTCAAAAAAAAAAGTAAGCACCACCAAAAGGACTATATTTAAGTATAGTATTTTATCTACCTCCAAAAAATAAGTATAGTATTTTATCAAACTATGTGGGGGCGAGGCTACTTTCTTATATATGGGGCATGAGAATTGTATAGTATATGGGCTGGCGGTCGCCACATTTTCCTTCTATCTGGGTCCGTCCCTGGGCCTCTGCATGCACTTCCTCCACTTGTCCCATTTTTCTCTTAGTGTAAACCTTCCAAGTTTGAGGTCTATGGCTAATTAGGTCTACCAATTCACCCTTATCCTGCCTTGGTATGAATGTCAACTCCTATCATCGCTCCCTTTCTTATGTTGGTTTCTTTTGTCATGACCATAGTACCAAGGAGCCAACTTGATTGATTCTCTTTGACACTGATTGCTGCCTTTGGGGTCCATAGCTTCACAACAATCCATTCTTTAATGTTTGTTAGCATATTTCCCCTTTGTTCTTATTACTTGAAAATTAAGATGCTGTAAAATTCCATGTCCATCCAAAAGTTCTCTTGACACGGCCCCCATCCTTATCTCCCCAAGTGGAGTCACTACGCTAGACCAGGCACTGTCCACTCTACTGCTTAGGGTAGAGTGCGATCAAGCTCTCTAACACTCTCCATTCTTGGATGAAGTTTGTTGGTCAAATGACACAACTCAAGAGGTGGCGGTGAATTTGAGTTATAACTTATAATTTATTCCCCGCAAAGTTCAAATCCTTTGTCAATACCGGGTTGCTAGAGTTCATTATTCATTAATTGGTTAATCAGCAGAATAATTTGGATGATATACCAACACGTGGTTGGTTTGAGCGGTAAGGGACTTAGATACCTCCTTAAGTAAGTGGTCAGAGATAATCCAAAAAAAAGTGAAGTCTCTAAGTAAATTAAATGACGGTGGCGGGTGGACAGTTCAAAAAGATAGTGAAGGCTCTAAGTAAATATATGAAATTTTGGAAGTGTTTTAATAATGTTTTTCTCAGATTTATATTCTTTCTGAAAAAGTGTAATTGTATTTATGAGAAAGATGTTATAGTGGATTAGTTGTTGAAATTTTGTAACTGTCAATTTGTTTATTTTTCTTGATATAATTAATTCACTTATAGTCTATATCTGACTCAGTTCTTTTAGAATAGCTAAAATATTCAAATATTATCTTTTAGAGTTGATTATTGGTGCTGGAATTGATTACACATTCAATATTTCAATTCCACGAATTATAATAAATTATTTCCATTTAATTCAATATCTGGAATATTTTGTGTTCGTTATAAACAATTCCTTTGTATGTTTCATTTATTACTCTTGATTTTTCAATTACCATTGTTAAGTAGTCCCACATCGGTTGCGAGATGGCCTGAATATGTGTTTATAACTCACCTTACAAGCCGGTTTTGTGAGGTTGAGTTAGGCCCAACACTCAATTCTAAGAACCATTTAGTACGTCAGTATTATTAGTTTGATTTGGTGTTCTATATCTTTGGTATGCATATAGGGCCGAGGGGCCGATTGGTTGTCAGCAGACCTGTCAAATGGTCTTCAGCGTTGTCTTTTGGGTGCTAAAAGTGGAGCAGGTCTATCTTCCTCTTGATGTTAAGATTATGCTTGTATACCTTTTTCCCACGTTATTGCTTTTTATTAACTGTATATTTATTGCTGGTTGAGCCTTATTATTTTATTTCCCTCCAGGTGCTGGAATTGATCGCTCCTCACTTGTTGTTGTTGAAGGCAAAGTTTGTTGGGATCTTTATATTGATGGGTTTGTTATTAGTTCAGATGGGAATTTGTTAGATGCTCTAGGTGCTGCCATCAAGGTACAGCGTAAAATGAAATATAAAACTATATGCTTGAAAAGACGACAACAATGGATTTATGGCCATAAAATGATTATCATTTCACACCTATAAGAGACCATCCTTGTATGATCTGCCAATAATGTTCATTTTTAAAAATTTCACTTTCATTCATTATATTTTAGCTATTGGTGTTACAAACATGAAATTTGGGCTGTTTCAAAGACATGAACAGATATTTCCCCCTCTATTTTAAAATATCATTTTTGGGAAATAGTTTGAAGTTATCCAAAACTTGTGGTCTTATTCTAATTGTTTCTTTCGGCTCCAATTGGACATATCCTTGTTTCTTGCTGTTTTCTTTGTAACTATCCCAAATGATCTTGCAAATGCAGCTAATGCCTGTTATTCTTTTAGGCTGCTTTAAGCAATACCGGTATTCCAAAAGTTCAAATTGCTGCTGGTGCATCAAGTGACGAGCAACCAGAAGTTGACGTAAGTGATGAGGAGTTTATGCAGTTTGACACATCTGGAATCCCTGTTATAGTTACACTGACTAAGGTAACATACTTATGCAGCTATGCTATCTTGTTTTGTTCTCATTAACCATATTTTGTGTTATTCATACAATCTCTACTCCTAGGTTGGGAAGCATTATATTGTGGATGCTACACCTGAAGAGGAATCACAAATGAGTTCTGCAGTTTCTATCTCTATTAATAGGCAAGGACACATATGCGGTGTAACCAAACGAGGAGGTGCGGGGCTTGATCCAAGTTTCATTTTTGATATGGTATCCGTGGCTAAGCATGTAAGCGAGCAGTTGATAAATAAATTGGATTCAGAAATAGCTTCTGCTGAAGCTGAAGATTAGTTTTGACATAGAACTTACAACTTAGTGATAACTAGGATGTGTTCTCACTAAAATTTTGAAGTGGTTGACTTGGATAAACTTTTGTAGTTTGATAACTCTTGCTATGTAGGATTTTATTATTCCATAAATTTTTGTAGTTTGAGTTGTGCAGATTGAAATTTACCTTTGAGATGGTTGTTTGATATCTTGCAATATTTTAAGCTATGGTTGCAGGGTGTGATACATTTTTAGTAGCCACCAATGAAAATATCATGACCTCATCAAGTGGTTTAAACCAAGTTTTGGAGAGGTAAAATCCTTCGCCTAATATTCTAAGTTCTCGTGCATCTTTGGTATCACGAGGGATATGCCAGAATCACGGCGACCTACCATGGTCTTACAAAAGCTACAAATTGTAACTTCTAATTTTTTTTTTGTGAATTGCCGCACAAAATTATGGTGAATCGCCGCGATTCAAGCAAATCCATTGTGATACCAAAGATAGGCGTCATCAAAAAACCAGCTATATTGCTGCAAAACTTATTCTATTTTGTTAGTAATAGCATTTGAACAATGCAAAGAAAACACGCTATGAAACACAAACACAGACATCAGACATGTCCAGGACACATAGACACCCATTTATAAGACCACTCATGAAAATCAAAGATAGTATTCAAACTATCTTCAGGTCAGGCACTGTAAGTTGAATATTTTGACACTGTAATCCACTGACATAGTATCTAAAAAGAGAAGTCCAAGTTGCCAATGATAAAAATGAAGAAAGTATCTTTGATTTTTTAGAACAATAAAAGACATGTCCCTAATTTGATCTTGATTCCAATCTTCCACTTGTTGTCCACTTTCCTGATTCATATATTGAATTCCTTAAGAACAAGTATCTTTTATCTTCTGTCCTTTTAGAAGATATATTCCTCACCAAGAGGCCAAACCAATACACTTTCCTCCCACTTATAAGGTGTACTACCTTGGTTATTGTTTTCTCACACCATTCCTTGACACAAGTAACTAGTACTATTTTTCTAAAGAACTTTCTTAATTATACCATTTTTCTAAATTAAGTTCCTCTTGTACTTGAAATGGGATCATCTTGGACTCCAAGGCAAAACAAACAATTTGAAAGAGCTTTAGCCATATATGATAGGGAAACTCCAGATAGGTGGCAGAATGTTGCTAACATGGTGGGAAAATCAGTTGAAGATGTTAAAAGGCATTATGAGATTCTCAAAGAAGATGTTAGGCGCATTGAGCATGGTCAAGTTGCATTCCCTTACAGAACAAATAATACTAATAACTGAGGTATATAGTATATATGACTCGCATTTTTCTCGCAATCTTTTTTCATATAATGTATTTTTTTCCGATAGCACAACGTAGAATTTCACATATCTATTTTCTGCCATTTTTTCACCGCATATGTGCAATCTTGCACGAGATTTTTACTAGTAGTTTCTAGTATAGCTTCACTGACTTAAAATTTTCACTGGCAGGTTCTCAATCCAGAATCCAACAAAAATGAAGACTCAAGTTGATTAATTAAATCATATCCACACTAATTAATTAATAAGTAAAATAAATGATAAGTAGTATCAACTATCAACAGCAGTCTTACCAAAAAAAAAAAACTATCAACAGCAGTGAACAGAAAAATAGTCCAACTGCAACGCAAGCTACTAATTATGTCCATGTATTTACAATTTTTTTGTTATTGAACCAATGTATTAGTTTATCTTATAATTAATGAAGGTATATATTTATTTGTCTATGTTTTTTTTTACTATATATTTATTTGTCTATCTAGTATCTTAGATATAAGTCATTTTTCATATTGCTCCTAAACCGGTATTTTTTTTTCAAACATAAACTTGATTAATACTCCAGTAATATTAATTTGTCTTGTACGATAAAAGGTCGGTATTAGATACATCTATACAAAAAATAATTTATAATAATTATGCATAAAATATACACGTTAATTATATTATACCGTAAACTTTTCTTAAAATGTAAGTAAAATTGAAAAGAAAAAAAAAAGAATTATTAAAAGGACAGAGGGAGTATCTAATACTCCTATATTCTTAATGATGTAATCAAGACATCCATGACTATAAAAGCGCTTCCATTAAAGTTAAGGTATTAGTACGTAGTATTACTTTTGGTACAAATTATATTAATAAGGCCATGATTATTTCTTGAAGAATAGTCTCACTATGGCAGCAAAACCTTTATAAAGTTTACGCTAATTTTACGTTATACTACTCCATTTATAGTAAAAACATGCAAATCACATGATCTCATTTTTAAATCTCAGTTTTATACTACATCTCCTAAATATATAAAAAGTTTGGTCACTAAAAATTAATATATTTAGTTTAAAATTTCACTAACTTTTGTTTAATCAATATTTTTTATGTATTAAGACTAAAAGAAGTACATAATATCACGACAAAATTCTATATGGCAAACTGATTAAATCAAAATATAATTATTTAACGATTTAACGACGATATTGTCAAGTTTAATAATATTAACAATAATTATAATAAATAATGCACGATCATATATAAGACATCTACCCTAACTATTATAATGCTAAGTATCATTTAAAAAATGTCCTTCTATATATATACGAGATATTTTAAATTACGAAATATATTTAGTATTTTTCTAAATATACTTCTTCCTAATATTATTAATTTTGTCTTTGGAAAGCAACAAGTCATAATTGATCACAAATTTTGTAATATCTAGACACAAAATTTACATGTTAATTAATTACATTATCAAATTTTTTTAATACATGTGAGCTAAAAACAGCTTGTAAAAAATGACAGATCATTAGTAATAAAATGGTTATGTATCCGACCTGAATATTATATATATGTTCTTTCTTTAATTGGTTTACTCCATGAGAAAAAGGAGTGAAAAAAAAATAAAAATGAATGGCTTAACTCAATTGTTCCAAATTCTGAGGACAAAACCATATGGCGCATCGAAAGCCAAAGGAAGATTGGAATTTTGGAACCCAAAAAGTGATAGTACTATGGTGCAAGGGAGCACCTTATCTAAACAAATATGCCACATAGATACGATACAAGTCAATGGGAAAAGTTTGTTCCCAAAGTGCACAAATGATTAAATTAATGATGACTAATTTTCGTCGGATAATCTTTGAAATACACAAAGTGAGTTCTTCCATTAAATTGAAATATTTTCATCATGTGCAGTGGCCATAAATCATACCTCTAATTACCTGTTTAAAGGACCTAACAAACTTTATCATTTAGACCAATTACAATAAAGAAAACAACTTAACTACACTATTAAAATAGTTAGGCTGAATATTTTAGGTAATTGGGTTAATAGTAACTAGTTCCTGTACCCGTGCGTACGCACGGGAGTCGCGCTACGCGCGACCTTTTAATTTAGTAACGATAATTTATATAGATTTTTTATTAATAATAGATAATGAACAAATGTATTTAATAAAAAAGATAAATATTAAATTGAAATATGAAAAAAATTCCACAATAAATTATATGAACTTGATACCAGGATAATATTAGCCATAGATATTAATAATATTGTCTTAATAAAAAATTAAAAGCTTATATTATATTACATATGACCAAGTAAAGGAAGGTTACTATATAGGTTGTAAGTGGAAATTTAGTTTCCCGTAAACATGCGCACGGGGTCTTTAGTTTCCCATAAACATTCTTTTAAGAAAATAGGCCTCTTTATTAATAGTTACAACAAAAAAAATAGTTAAAATTTGGTTTCCTGTAAATATACGAATAAAAATATAAATCCTTAAGATATTATTTGTATGAACTTAACACAATATCTAATATATAGTGCAAATTTATTTTCTTGTAAACATTTTTTAGTGAGTACGCATGGGGTCCCGCTATGCGCTCCATGTTCCGGAAAGGTAATAAGATATAAATATATACAAAGATAAATATTCACATGCATTTAAGATATTGTTTGATTTGTCTTGATGAATATTTTTAAAATATACAATTAAAAATATTAAAGATCAAAATTATACGTTAACAAACATGAACTGATCAACTGTGACATTTATTTTGGAATGAAGAGAGTATAAATCAATAAAGTTTTTTTCTCCCTCTTTCACTTTTCCCAGCCACCACGTGAGATTCACATTCCCACTCAAGTACTCAACCATTCAACTTTTTATCTTTCTAATCTATCTTTTTCTCTGTCAAAACATCTTTCTTTCAGATTTGTTTTAAAAAAATAGATCTTAAAAAACAATCTTGTATAAAATAATCATCATCACTTATATTTTATATATTAATAATATAATATGACACATGTCAAATAGTTATTGATCAACATATTTAGTGTACCACTACATGATAATTTCTCCATTGTACTGTAGCATTCCCTTTATATTGTAGTACATTCCTTTTCTGTTAGACAATTTTATTAATATATACGAAAAAACATAGATCCCGAAGAAACCATCAAAAAAATAAATTCCCGTAATAATATTTTTTTTGTTAGATAAGTCCCGTAATAATATTTGTAAATACTAATATATTAAACGTTGGTTACTTCTTGGTGAGCCAATTTTGTCTAAAGGTACCAAAACGAGACGATTTTCTTCCCCTCGTTTCAAAATTATGGTTAGGACCATACATTGGTTGGAATCCATTCTAAAGTGGTTCAAAGCTATATTTAGACTATTGTACTAATATATTAAACGTTGGTTACTTCTTGGTGAGCCAATTTTCTCCAAATTCCCAAAGGTACCAAAACGAGACGATTTTCTTCCCCTCGTTTCAAAACTATGGTTAGGACTATACATTGGTTGGAATCCATTCTAAAGTGGTTCAAAGCTATATTTAGACTATTATACTAATATATTAAACGTTGGTTACTTCTTGGTGAGCCAATTTTGTCTAAAGGTACCAAAACGAGACGATTTTCTTCCCCTCGTTTCAAAACTATGGTTTGGACTATACATTGGTTGGAATCCATTCTAAAGTGGTTGAAAGCTATATTTAGACTATTATACTAATATACTAAACGTTGGTTACTTTTTGGTGAGCCAATTTTCTCCAAATTCCCAAAGGTATCAAAACGAGACGATTTTCTTCCTCTCGTTTCAAAACTATGGTTATGACTATACATTGGTTGGAATCCATTCTAAAGTGGTTCAAAGGTATATTTAGACTATTATACTAATATATTAAACTTTGGTTACTTTTTGGTGAGCCAATTTTGTCTAAAGTGTCTCCAAATTCCCAAAGGTACCAAAACGAGACGATTTTCTTCCCATTGTTTCAAAACTATGGTCAGAACTATACATTGCTTGGAATCCAATCTAAAGGGGTTCAAAGCTATATTTAGACTATTATACTAATATATTCAACTTCCGTTACTTCTTGGTGAGCCAATTTTGTCTCAAAGTTTGTACAAATTTTTAAAGGTACCAAAACGAGACGATTTTCTTCCCATTAATTCAAAACTATAGTTAGGACTAAATATTGGTTGGAATCCCGACTGAAGGGGTTAAAAGCTATATTTAGACTAATATATTAATATATTAAATTTTGGTGAGCCAATTTTGTCTAAAGTTTCTTTAAATTCCTAAAGGTACCAAAATGAGACGATTTTCTTCCAATTGTTTCAAACTATAGTTAGCAATTTGACTTTAGATCGTTGAGGCAACATGTAACCACCTTCTCAAAATAGCAACTTGACTTGTAGGTTCATCGGGGCAACATTCAATCAAGTCAAAATTTCATCGTCAATAGCAATTTAACTAAGGCATCTTATAGGCAACATATCAATTGACTAAATAAATATAGCCAATTGAAATTGGATAACGGGTCGTCGAGGCAACATGTAACCACCTTCTCAAAATAGCAACTTGACTTGTAGGTTCATCGGGGCAAAATTCAATCAAGTCAAAATTTCATCGTCAATAGCAATTTAACTTAGACATCTTATATGCAACATACCAATTGACTAATTAATTGACTAATTAGTGAATTAGAATTGGAAATAATTTTCATTGATGCAACATTCAATTATCTCTCAGTTTATATAGTCAATATCATTTGAAGTTAAACATCATCGAGACAACGATTAACCGAGGAAACATATAACCAATATTATTTACATATAGTCAAAAGAAATTGAATATTACCGTCATCAAGCATATAATCATCGTGCCGAAATAGCAATTTGACTTTAGATCGTTGAGGCAACATGTATCCACCTTCTCAAAATAGCAACTTGACTTATAGGTTCATCGGGGCAACATTCAATCAAGTCAAAATTTCATCATCAATAGTAATTTAACTTAGGCATCTTATAGGCAACATATCAATTGACTAATTGGAAATAATTTTCATTGATGCCACATTCAATTATCTCTCAGTTTATATAGTCAATATCATTTGAAGTTAAACATCATCGAGACAACGATTAACCGAAGAAATATATAACCAATATAAAATAAACATATAGCCAAAAGAAATTGAATATTACCATCATCAAGCATATAATCATCGTGCCAAAATAGCAATTTGACTTTAGATCATAGAGGCAATATGTAACCACCTTCTCAAAATAGCAACTTGACTTGTAGGTTCATCGGGGCAACATTCAATCAAGTCAAAATTTCATCGTCAATAGCAATTTAACTTAGACATCTTATAGGCAACATACCAATTGACTAATTAGTCAATTAGAATTGGAAATAATTTTCATTGATGCAACATTCAATTATCTCTCAGTTTATATAGTCAATATCATTTGAAGTTAAACATCATCGAGACAACGATTAACCGAGGAAACATATAACCAATATAAAATAGACATATAGCCAAAAGAAATTGAATATTACCGTCATCAAGCATATAATCATCATGCCGAAATAGCAATATGACTTTAGATCGTTGAGTCAACATATAACCACCTTCTCTAAATAGCAACTTGAATTGTGGGTTAATCGGGGCAATATTCAATCAATTCAAAATTTCATCGTCAATAGTAATTTAACTTAGGCATCTTATAGGCAACATATCAATTGACTAATTGGAAATAATTTTCATTAATGCAACATTCAATTATCTCTCAGTTTATATAGTCAATATCATTTGAAGTTAAACATCATCGAGACAACGATTAACCGAGGAAACATATTACCAATATAAAATAGACATATAGCCAAAAGAAATCGAATATTACCGTCATCAAGCATATAATCGTCGTGCCGAAAAAGCAATTTGACTTTAGATCGTTGAGGCAACATGTAACCACCTTCTCAAAATAGCAACTTGACTTGTAGGTTCATCGGGGCAACATTCAATCAAGTCAAAATTTCATCGTCAATAGCAATTTAACTAATACATCTTATAGGCAACATATCAATTGACTAAATAAATATAGCCAATTGAAATTGGATAACGGGTCGTTGAGGCAACATGTAACCACCTTCTCAAAATAGCAACTTGACTTGTAGGTTCATCGGGGCAAAATTCAATCAAGTCAAAATTTCATCGTCAATAGCAATTTAACTTAGACATCTTATAGGCAACATACCAATTGACTAATTAATTAACTAATTAGTGAATTAGAATTGAAAATAATTTTCATTGATGCAACATTCAATTATCTCTCAGTTTATATAGTCAATGTCATTTGAAGTTAAACATCATCGAGACAACGATTAACCGAGGAAACATATAACCAATATAAAATAGACATATAGTCAAAAGAAATTGAATATTACCGTCATCAAGCATATAATCATCGTGCTGAAATAGCAATTTGACTTTAGATCGTTGAGGCAACATGTATCCACCTTCTCAAAATAGCAACTTGATTTATAGGTTCATCGGGGCAACCTTCAATCAAGTCAAAATTTCATCGTCAATAGCAATTTAACTAAGGCATCTTATAGGCAACATATCAATTGACTAAATAAATATAGCCAATTGAAATTGGATAACGGGTCGTCGAGGCAACATGTAACCACCTTCTCAAAATAGCAACTTGACTTGTAGGTTCATCGGGGCAAAATTCAATCAAGTCAAAATTTCATCGTCAATAGCAATTTAACTTAGACATCTTATAGGCAACATACCAATTGACTAATTAATTGACTAATTAGTGAATTAGAATTGGAAATAATTTTCATTGATGCAACATTCAATTATCTCTCAGTTTATATAGTCAATATCATTTGAAGTTAAACATCATCGAGACAACGATTAACCGAGGAAACATATAACCAATATTATTTACATATAGTCAAAAGAAATTGAATATTACCGTCATCAAGCATATAATCATCGTGCCGAAATAGCAATTTGACTTTAGATCGTTGAGGCAACATGTATCCACCTTCTCAAAATAGCAACTTGACTTATAGGTTCATCGGGGCAACATTCAATCAAGTCAAAATTTCATCATCAATAGTAATTTAACTTAGGCATCTTATAGGCAACATATCAATTGACTAATTGGAAATAATTTTCATTGATGCCACATTCAATTATCTCTCAGTTTATATAGTCAATATGATTTGAAGTTAAACATCATCGAGACAACGATTAACCGAAGAAATATATAACCAATATAAAATAAACATATAGCCAAAAGAAATTGAATATTACCATCATCAAGCATATAATCATCGTGCCAAAATAGCAATTTGACTTTTGATCATAGAGGCAATATGTAACCACCTTCTCAAAATAGCAACTTGACTTGTAGGTTCATCGGGGCAACATTCAATCAAGTCAAAATTTCATCGTCAATAGCAATTTAACTTAGACATCTTATAGGCAACATACCAATTGACTAATTAGTCAATTAGAATTGGAAATAATTTTCATTGATGCAACATTCAATTATCTCTCAGTTTATATAGTCAATATCATTTGAAGTTAAACATCATCGAGACAACGATTAACCGAGGAAACATATTACCAATATAAAATAGACATATAGCCAAAAGAAATCGAATATTACCGTCATCAAGCATATAATCGTCGTGCCGAAAAAGCAATTTGACTTTAGATCGTTGAGGCAACATGTAACCACCTTCTCAAAATAGCAACTTGACTTGTAGGTTCATCGGGGCAACATTCAATCAAGTCAAAATTTCATCGTCAATAGCAATTTAACTAATACATCTTATAGGCAACATATCAATTGACTAAATAAATATAGCCAATTGAAATTGGATAACGGGTCGTTGAGGCAACATGTAACCACCTACTCAAAATAGCAACTTGACTTGTAGGTTCATCGGGGCAAAATTCAATCAAGTCAAAATTTCATCGTCAATAGCAATTTAACTTAGACATCTTATAGGCAACATACCAATTGACTAATTAATTGACTAATTAGTGAATTAGAATTGGAAATAATTTTCATTGATGCAACATTCAATTATCTCTCAGTTTATATAGTCAATGTCATTTGAAGTTAAACATCATCGAGACAACGATTAACCGAGGAAACATATAACCAATATAAAATAGACATATAGTCAAAAGAAATTGAATATTACCGTCATCAAGCATATAATCATCGTGCTGAAATAGCAATTTGACTTTAGATCGTTGAGGCAACATGTATCCACCTTCTCAAAATAGCAACTTGACTTATAGGTTCATCGGGGCAACCTTCAATCAAGTCAATATTTCATCGTCAATAGCAATTTAACTAAGGCATCTTATAGGCAACATATCAATTGACTAAATAAATATAGCCAATTGAAATTGGATAACGGGTCGTCGAGGCAACATGTAACCACCTTCTCAAAATAGCAACTTGACTTGTAGGTTCATCGGGGCAAAATTCAATCAAGTCAAAATTTCATCGTCAATAGCAATTTAACTTAGACATCTTATAGGCAACATATCAATTGACTAATTAATTGACTAATTAGTGAATTAGAATTGGAAATAATTTTCATTGATGCAACATTCAATTATCTCTCAGTTTATATAGTCAATATCATTTGAAGTTAAACATCATCGAGACAACGATTAACCGAGGAAACATATAACCAATATTATTTACATATAGTCAAAAGAAATTGAATATTACCGTCATCAAGCATATAATCATCGTGCCGAAATAGCAATTTGACTTTAGATCTTTGAGGCAACATGTATCCACCTTCTCAAAATAGCAACTTGACTTATAGGTTCATCGGGGCAACATTCAATCAAGTCAAAATTTCATCATCAATAGTAATTTAACTTAGGCATCTTATAGGCAACATATCAATTGACTAATTGGAAATAATTTTCATAGATGCCACATTCAATTATCTCTCAGTTTATATAGTCAATATCATTTGAAGTTAAACATCATCGAGACAACGATTAACCGAAGAAATATATAACCAATTTAAAATAAACATATAGCCAAAAGAAATTGAATATTACCATCATCAAGCATATAATCATCGTGCCAAAATAGCAATTTGAATTTAGATCATAGAGGCAATATGTAACCACCTTCTCAAAATAGAAACTTGACTTGTAGGTTCATCGGGGCAACATTCAATCAAGTCAAAATTTCATCGTCAATAGCAATTTAACTTAGACATCTTATAGGCAACATACCAATTGACTAATTAGTCAATTAGAATTGGAAATAATTTTCATTGAATCAACATTCAATTATCTCTCAGTTTATATAGTCAATATCATTTGAAGTTAAACATCATCGAGACAACGATTAACCGAGGAAACATATAACCAATATAAAATAGACATATAGCCAAAAGAAATTGAATATTACCGTCATAAAGCATATAATCATCATGCCGAAATAGCAATATGACTTTAGATCGTTGAGTCAACATATAACCACCTTCTCTTAATAGCAACTTGAATTGTGGGTTAATCGGGGCAATATTCAATCAAGTCAAAATTTCATCGTCAATAGTAATTTAACTTAGGCATCTTATAGGCAACATATCAATTGACTAATTGGAAATAATTTTCATTAATGCAACATTCAATTATCTCTCAGTTTATATAGTCAATATCATTTGAAGTTAAACATCATCGAGACAACGATTAACCGAGGAAATATATAACCAATATAAAATAGACATATAGCCAAAAGAAATTGAATATTACCATCATCAAGTATATAATCATCGTGCCGAAATAGCAATTTGACTTTAGATCGTTGAGGCAACATGTAACCACCTTCTCAAAATAGCAACTTGACTTGTAGGTTCATCGGGGCAACATTCAATCAAGTCAAAATTTCATCGTCAATAGCAATTTAACTAATACATCTTATAGGCAACATATCAATTGACTAAATAAATATAGCCAATTGAAATTGGATAACGGGTCGTTGAGGCAACATGTAACCACCTTCTCAAAATAGCAACTTGACTTGTAGGTTCATCGGGGCAAAATTCAATCAAGTCAAAATTTCATCGTCAATAGCAATTTAACTTAGACATCTTATAGGCAACATACCAATTGACTAATTAATTAACTAATTAGTGAATTAGAATTGAAAATAATTTTCATTGATGCAACATTCAATTATCTCTCAGTTTATATAGTCAATGTCATTTGAAGTTAAACATCATCGAGACAACGATTAACCGAGGAAACATATAACCAATATAAAATAGACATATAGTCAAAAGAAATTGAATATTACCGTCATCAAGCATATAATCATCGTGCTGAAATAGCAATTTGACTTTAGATCGTTGAGGCAACATGTATCCACCTTCTCAAAATAGCAACTTGATTTATAGGTTCATCGGGGCAACCTTCAATCAAGTCAAAATTTCATCGTCAATAGCAATTTAACTAAGGCATCTTATAGGCAACATATCAATTGACTAAATAAATATAGCCAATTGAAATTGGATAACGGGTCGTCGAGGCAACATGTAACCACCTTCTCAAAATAGCAACTTGACTTGTAGGTTCATCGGGGCAAAATTCAATCAAGTCAAAATTTCATCGTCAATAGCAATTTAACTTAGACATCTTATAGGCAACATACCAATTGACTAATTAATTGACTAATTAGTGAATTAGAATTGGAAATAATTTTCATTGATGCAACATTCAATTATCTCTCAGTTTATATAGTCAATATCATTTGAAGTTAAACATCATCGAGACAACGATTAACCGAGGAAACATATAACCAATATTATTTACATATAGTCAAAAGAAATTGAATATTACCGTCATCAAGCATATAATCATCGTGCCGAAATAGCAATTTGACTTTAGATCGTTGAGGCAACATGTATCCACCTTCTCAAAATAGCAACTTGACTTATAGGTTCATCGGGGCAACATTCAATCAAGTCAAAATTTCATCATCAATAGTAATTTAACTTAGGCATCTTATAGGCAACATATCAATTGACTAATTGGAAATAATTTTCATTGATGCCACATTCAATTATCTCTCAGTTTATATAGTCAATATGATTTGAAGTTAAACATCATCGAGACAACGATTAACCGAAGAAATATATAACCAATATAAAATAAACATATAGCCAAAAGAAATTGAATATTACCATCATCAAGCATATAATCATCGTGCCAAAATAGCAATTTGACTTTTGATCATAGAGGCAATATGTAACCACCTTCTCAAAATAGCAACTTGACTTGTAGGTTCATCGGGGCAACATTCAATCAAGTCAAAATTTCATCGTCAATAGCAATTTAACTTAGACATCTTATAGGCAACATACCAATTGACTAATTAGTCAATTAGAATTGGAAATAATTTTCATTGATGCAACATTCAATTATCTCTCAGTTTATATAGTCAATATCATTTGAAGTTAAACATCATCGAGACAACGATTAACCGAGGAAACATATTACCAATATAAAATAGACATATAGCCAAAAGAAATCGAATATTACCGTCATCAAGCATATAATCGTCGTGCCGAAAAAGCAATTTGACTTTAGATCGTTGAGGCAACATGTAACCACCTTCTCAAAATAGCAACTTGACTTGTAGGTTCATCGGGGCAACATTCAATCAAGTCAAAATTTCATCGTCAATAGCAATTTAACTAATACATCTTATAGGCAACATATCAATTGACTAAATAAATATAGCCAATTGAAATTGGATAACGGGTCGTTGAGGCAACATGTAACCACCTACTCAAAATAGCAACTTGACTTGTAGGTTCATCGGGGCAAAATTCAATCAAGTCAAAATTTCATCGTCAATAGCAATTTAACTTAGACATCTTATAGGCAACATACCAATTGACTAATTAATTGACTAATTAGTGAATTAGAATTGGAAATAATTTTCATTGATGCAACATTCAATTATCTCTCAGTTTATATAGTCAATGTCATTTGAAGTTAAACATCATCGAGACAACGATTAACCGAGGAAACATATAACCAATATAAAATAGACATATAGTCAAAAGAAATTGAATATTACCGTCATCAAGCATATAATCATCGTGCTGAAATAGCAATTTGACTTTAGATCGTTGAGGCAACATGTATCCACCTTCTCAAAATAGCAACTTGACTTATAGGTTCATCGGGGCAACCTTCAATCAAGTCAATATTTCATCGTCAATAGCAATTTAACTAAGGCATCTTATAGGCAACATATCAATTGACTAAATAAATATAGCCAATTGAAATTGGATAACGGGTCGTCGAGGCAACATGTAACCACCTTCTCAAAATAGCAACTTGACTTGTAGGTTCATCGGGGCAAAATTCAATCAAGTCAAAATTTCATCGTCAATAGCAATTTAACTTAGACATCTTATAGGCAACATATCAATTGACTAATTAATTGACTAATTAGTGAATTAGAATTGGAAATAATTTTCATTGATGCAACATTCAATTATCTCTCAGTTTATATAGTCAATATCATTTGAAGTTAAACATCATCGAGACAACGATTAACCGAGGAAACATATAACCAATATTATTTACATATAGTCAAAAGAAATTGAATATTACCGTCATCAAGCATATAATCATCGTGCCGAAATAGCAATTTGACTTTAGATCTTTGAGGCAACATGTATCCACCTTCTCAAAATAGCAACTTGACTTATAGGTTCATCGGGGCAACATTCAATCAAGTCAAAATTTCATCATCAATAGTAATTTAACTTAGGCATCTTATAGGCAACATATCAATTGACTAATTGGAAATAATTTTCATAGATGCCACATTCAATTATCTCTCAGTTTATATAGTCAATATCATTTGAAGTTAAACATCATCGAGACAACGATTAACCGAAGAAATATATAACCAATTTAAAATAAACATATAGCCAAAAGAAATTGAATATTACCATCATCAAGCATATAATCATCGTGCCAAAATAGCAATTTGAATTTAGATCATAGAGGCAATATGTAACCACCTTCTCAAAATAGCAACTTGACTTGTAGGTTCATCGGGGCAACATTCAATCAAGTCAAAATTTCATCGTCAATAGCAATTTAACTTAGACATCTTATAGGCAACATACCAATTGACTAATTAGTCAATTAGAATTGGAAATAATTTTCATTGATGCAACATTCAATTATCTCTCAGTTTATATAGTCAATATCATTTGAAGTTAAACATCATCGAGACAACGATTAACCGAGGAAACATATAACCAATATAAAATAGACATATAGCCAAAAGAAATTGAATATTACCGTCATAAAGCATATAATCATCATGCCGAAATAGCAATATGACTTTAGATCGTTGAGTCAACATATAACCACCTTCTCTTAATAGCAACTTGAATTGTGGGTTAATCGGGGCAATATTCAATCAAGTCAAAATTTCATCGTCAATAGTAATTTAACTTAGGCATCTTATAGGCAACATATCAATTGACTAATTGGAAATAATTTTCATTAATGCAACATTCAATTATCTCTCAGTTTATATAGTCAATATCATTTGAAGTTAAACATCATCGAGACAACGATTAACCGAGGAAATATATAACCAATATAAAATAGACATATAGTCAAAAGAAATTGAATATTACCGTCATCAAGCATATAATCATCGTGCTGAAATAGCAATTTGACTTTAGATCGTTGAGGCAACATGTATCCACCTTCTCAAAATAGCAACTTGACTTATAGGTTCATCGGGGCAACCTTCAATCAAGTCAATATTTCATCGTCAATAGCAATTTAACTAAGGCATCTTATAGGCAACATATCAATTGACTAAATAAATATAGCCAATTGAAATTGGATAACGGGTCGTCGAGGCAACATGTAACCACCTTCTCAAAATAGCAACTTGACTTGTAGGTTCATCGGGGCAAAATTCAATCAAGTCAAAATTTCATCGTCAATAGCAATTTAACTTAGACATCTTATAGGCAACATATCAATTGACTAATTAATTGACTAATTAGTGAATTAGAATTGGAAATAATTTTCATTGATGCAACATTCAATTATCTCTCAGTTTATATAGTCAATATCATTTGAAGTTAAACATCATCGAGACAACGATTAACCGAGGAAACATATAACCAATATTATTTACATATAGTCAAAAGAAATTGAATATTACCGTCATCAAGCATATAATCATCGTGCCGAAATAGCAATTTGACTTTAGATCTTTGAGGCAACATGTATCCACCTTCTCAAAATAGCAACTTGACTTATAGGTTCATCGGGGCAACATTCAATCAAGTCAAAATTTCATCATCAATAGTAATTTAACTTAGGCATCTTATAGGCAACATATCAATTGACTAATTGGAAATAATTTTCATAGATGCCACATTCAATTATCTCTCAGTTTATATAGTCAATATCATTTGAAGTTAAACATCATCGAGACAACGATTAACCGAAGAAATATATAACCAATTTAAAATAAACATATAGCCAAAAGAAATTGAATATTACCATCATCAAGCATATAATCATCGTGCCAAAATAGCAATTTGAATTTAGATCATAGAGGCAATATGTAACCACCTTCTCAAAATAGCAACTTGACTTGTAGGTTCATCGGGGCAACATTCAATCAAGTCAAAATTTCATCGTCAATAGCAATTTAACTTAGACATCTTATAGGCAACATACCAATTGACTAATTAGTCAATTAGAATTGGAAATAATTTTCATTGATGCAACATTCAATTATCTCTCAATTTATATAGTCAATATCATTTGAAGTTAAACATCATCGAGACAACGATTAACCGAGGAAACATATAACCAATATAAAATAGACATATAGCCAAAAGAAATTGAATATTACCGTCATAAAGCATATAATCATCATGCCGAAATAGCAATATGACTTTAGATCGTTGAGTCAACATATAACCACCTTCTCTTAATAGCAACTTGAATTGTGGGTTAATCGGGGCAATATTCAATCAAGTCAAAATTTCATCGTCAATAGTAATTTAACTTAGGCATCTTATAGGCAACATATCAATTGACTAATTGGAAATAATTTTCATTAATACAACATTCAATTATCTCTCAGTTTATATAGTCAATATCATTTGAAGTTAAACATCATCGAGACAACGATTAACCGAGGAAATATATAACCAATATAAAATAGACATATAGCCAAAAGAAATTGAATATTACCATCATCAAGTATATAATCATCGTGCCGAAATAGCAATTTGACTTTAGATCGTTGAGGCAACATGTAACCACCTTCTCAAAATAGCAACTTGACTTGTAGGTTCATCGGGGCAACATTCAATCAAGTCAAAATTTCATCGTCAATAGCAATTTAACTAATACATCTTATAGGCAACATATCAATTGACTAAATAAATATAGCCAATTGAAATTGGATAACGGGTCGTTGAGGCAACATGTAACCACCTACTCAAAATAGCAACTTGACTTGTAGGTTCATCGGGGCAAAATTCAATCAAGTCAAAATTTCATCGTCAATAGCAATTTAACTTAGACATCTTATAGGCAACATACCAATTGACTAATTAATTGACTAATTAGTGAATTAGAATTGGAAATAATTTTCATTGATGCAACATTCAATTATCTCTCAGTTTATATAGTCAATGTCATTTGAAGTTAAACATCATCGAGACAACGATTAACCGAGGAAACATATAACCAATATAAAATAGACATATAGTCAAAAGAAATTGAATATTACCGTCATCAAGCATATAATCATCGTGCTGAAATAGCAATTTGACTTTAGATCGTTGAGGCAACATGTATCCACCTTCTCAAAATAGCAACTTGACTTATAGGTTCATCGGGGCAACCTTCAATCAAGTCAAAATTTCATCGTCAATAGCAATTTAACTAAGGCATCTTATAGGCAACATATCAATTGACTAAATAAATATAGCCAATTGAAATTGGATAACGGGTCGTCGAGGCAACATGTAACCACCTTCTCAAAATAGCAACTTGACTTGTAGGTTCATCGGGGCAAAATTCAATCAAGTCAAAATTTCATCGTCAATAGCAATTTAACTTAGACATCTTATAGGCAACATACCAATTGACTAATTAATTGACTAATTAGTGAATTAGAATTGGAAATAATTTTCATTGATGCAACATTCAATTATCTCTCAGTTTATATAGTCAATATCATTTGAAGTTAAACATCATCGAGACAACGATTAACCGAGGAAACATATAACCAATATTATTTACATATAGTCAAAAGAAATTGAATATTACCGTCATCAAGCATATAATCATCGTGCCGAAATAGCAATTTGACTTTAGATCTTTGAGGCAACATGTATCCACCTTCTCAAAATAGCAACTTGACTTATAGGTTCATCGGGGCAACATTCAATCAAGTCAAAATTTCATCATCAATAGTAATTTAACTTAGGCATCTTATAGGCAACATATCAATTGACTAATTGGAAATAATTTTCATTGATGCCACATTCAATTATCTCTCAGTTTATATAGTCAATATCATTTGAAGTTAAACATCATCGAGACAACGATTAACCGAAGAAATATATAACCAATATAAAATAAACATATAGCCAAAAGAAATTGAATATTACCATCATCAAGCATATAATCATCGTGCCAAAATAGCAATTTGAATTTAGATCATAGAGGCAATATGTAACCACCTTCTCAAAATAGCAACTTGACTTGTAGGTTCATCGGGGCAACATTCAATCAAGTCAAAATTTCATCGTCAATAGCAATTTAACTTAGACATCTTATAGGCAACATACCAATTGACTAATTAGTCAATTAGAATTGGAAATAATTTTCATTGATGCAACATTCAATTATCTCTCAGTTTATATAGTCAATATCATTTGAAGTTAAACATCATCGAGACAACGATTAACCGAGGAAACATATAACCAATATAAAATAGACATATAGTCAAAAGAAATTGAATATTACCGTCATCAAGCATATAATCATCGTGCTGAAATAGCAATTTGACTTTAGATCATAGAGGCAATATGTAACCACCTTCTCAAAATAGCAACTTGAATTGTGGGTTAATCGGGGCAATATTCAATCAAGTCAAAATTTCATCGTCAATAGTAATTTAACTTAGGCATCTTATAGGCAACATATCAATTGACTAATTGGAAATAATTTTCATTAATGCAACATTCAATTATCTCTCAGTTTATATAGTCAATATCATTTGAAGTTAAACATCATCGAGACAACGATTAACCGAGGAAATATATAACCAATATAAAATAGACATATAGCCAAAAGAAATTGAATATTACCATCATCAAGTATATAATCATCGTGCCGAAATAGCAATTTGACTTTAGATCGTTGAGGCAACATGTATCCACCTTCTCAAAATAGCAACTTGACTTATAGGTTCATCGGGGCAACCTTCAATCAAGTCAAAATTTCATCGTCAATAGCAATTTAACTAAGGCATCTTATAGGCAACATATCAATTTACTAAATAAATATAGCCAATTGAAATTGGATAACGGGTCGTCGAGGCAACATGTAACCACCTTCTCAAAATAGCAACTTGACTTGTAGGTTCATCGGGGCAAAATTCAATCAAGTCAAAATTTCATCGTCAATAGCAATTTAACTTAGACATCTTATAGGCAACATACCAATTGACTAATTAATTGACTAATTAGTGAATTAGAATTGGAAATAATTTTCATTGATGCAACATTCAATTATCTCTCAGTTTATATAGTCAATGTCATTTGAAGTTAAACATCATCGAGACAACGATTAACCGAGGAAACATATAACCAATATAAAATAGACATATAGTCAAAAGAAATTGAATATTACCGTCATCAAGCATATAATCATCGTGCTGAAATAGCAATTTGACTTTAGATCGTTGAGGCAACATGTATCCACCTTCTCAAAATAGCAACTTGACTTATAGGTTCATCGGGGCAACCTTCAATCAAGTCAAAATTTCATCGTCAATAGCAATTTAACTAAGGCATCTTATAGGCAACATATCAATTGACTAAATAAATATAGCCAATTGAAATTGGATAACGGGTCGTCGAGGCAACATGTAACCACCTTCTCAAAATAGCAACTTGACTTGTAGGTTCATCGGGGCAAAATTCAATCAAGTCAAAATTTCATCGTCAATAGCAATTTAACTTAGACATCTTATAGGCAACATACCAATTGACTAATTAATTGACTAATTAGTGAATTAGAATTGGAAATAATTTTCATTGATGCAACATTCAATTATCTCTCAGTTTATATAGTCAATATCATTTGAAGTTAAACATCATCGAGACAACGATTAACCGAGGAAACATATAACCAATATTATTTACATATAGTCAAAAGAAATTGAATATTACCGTCATCAAGCATATAATCATCGTGCCGAAATAGCAATTTGACTTTAGATCGTTGAGGCAACATGTATCCACCTTCTCAAAATAGCAACTTGACTTATAGGTTCATCGGGGCAACATTCAATCAAGTCAAAATTTCATCATCAATAGTAATTTAACTTAGGCATCTTATAGGCAACATATCAATTGACTAATTGGAAATAATTTTCATTGATGCCACATTCAATTATCTCTCAGTTTATATAGTCAATATGATTTGAAGTTAAACATCATCGAGACAACGATTAACCGAAGAAATATATAACCAATATAAAATAAACATATAGCCAAAAGAAATTGAATATTACCATCATCAAGCATATAATCATCGTGCCAAAATAGCAATTTGACTTTAGATCATAGAGGCAATATGTAACCACCTTCTCAAAATAGCAACTTGACTTGTAGGTTCATCGGGGCAACATTCAATCAAGTCAAAATTTCATCGTCAATAGCAATTTAACTTAGACATCTTATAGGCAACATACCAATTGACTAATTAGTCAATTAGAATTGGAAATAATTTTCATTGATGCAACATTCAATTATCTCTCAGTTTATATAGTCAATATCATTTGAAGTTAAACATCATCGAGACAACGATTAACCGAGGAAACATATTACCAATATAAAATAGACATATAGCCAAAAGAAATCGAATATTACCGTCATCAAGCATATAATCGTCGTGCCGAAAAAGCAATTGACTTTAGATCGTTGAGGCAACATGTAACCACCTTCTCAAAATAGCAACTTGACTTGTAGGTTCATCGGGGCAACATTCAATCAAGTCAAAATTTCATCGTCAATAGCAATTTAACTAATACATCTTATAGGCAACATATCAATTGACTAAATAAATATAGCCAATTGAAATTGGATAACGGGTCGTTGAGGCAACATGTAACCACCTACTCAAAATAGCAACATGACTTGTAGGTTCATCGGGGCAAAATTCAATCAAGTCAAAATTTCATCGTCAATAGCAATTTAACTTAGACATCTTATAGGCAACATACCAATTGACTAATTAATTGACTAATTAGTGAATTAGAATTGGAAATAATTTTCATTGATGCAACATTCAATTATCTCTCAGTTTATATAGTCAATGTCATTTGAAGTTAAACATCATCGAGACAACGATTAACCGAGGAAACATATAACCAATATAAAATAGACATATAGTCAAAAGAAATTGAATATTACCGTCATCAAGCATATAATCATCGTGCTGAAATAGCAATTTGACTTTAGATCGTTGAGGCAACATGTATCCACCTTCTCAAAATAGCAACTTGACTTATAGGTTCATCTGGGCAAAATTCAATCAAGTCAAAATTTCATCGTCAATAGTAATTTAACTTAGGCATCTTATAGGCAACATATCAATTGACTAATTGGAAATAATTTTCATTAATGCAACATTCAATTATCTCTCAGTTTATATAGTCAATATCATTTGAAGTTAAACATCATCGAGACAACGATTAACCGAGGAAATATATAACCAATATAAAATAGACATATAGCCAAAAGAAATTGAATATTACCATCATCAAGCATATAATCATCGTGCCGAAATAGCAATTTGACTTTAGATCGTTGAGGCAACATGTATCCACCTTCTCAAAATAGCAACTTGACTTATAGGTTCATCGGGGCAACCTTCAATCAAGTCAAAATTTCATCGTCAATAGCAATTTAACTAAGGCATCTTATAGGCAACATATCAATTGACTAAATAAATATAGCCAATTGAAATTGGATAACGGGTCGTCGAGGCAACATGTAACCACCTTCTCAAAATAGCAACTTGACTTGTAGGTTCATCGTGGCAAAATTCAATCAAGTCAAAATTTCATCGTCAATAGCAATTTAACTTAGACATCTTATAGGCAACATACCAATTGACTAATTAATTGACTAATTAGTGAATTAGAATTGGAAATAATTTTCATTGATGCAACATTCAATTATCTCTCAGTTTATATAGTCAATATCATTTGAAGTTAAACATCATCGAGACAACGATTAACCGAGGAAACATATAACCAATATTATTTACATATAGTCAAAAGAAATTGAATATTACCGTCATCAAGCATATAATCATCGTGCCGAAATAGCAATTTGACTTTAGATCGTTGAGGCAACATGTATCCACCTTCTCAAAATAGCAACTTGACTTATAGGTTCATCGGGGCAACATTCAATCAAGTCAAAATTTCATCATCAATAGTAATTTAACTTAGGCATCTTATAGGCAACATATCAATTGACTAATTGGAAATAATTTTCATTGATGCCACATTCAATTATCTCTCAGTTTATATAGTCAATATGATTTGAAGTTAAACATCATCGAGACAACGATTAACCGAAGAAATATATAACCAATATAAAATAAACATATAGCCAAAAGAAATTGAATATTACCATCATCAAGCATATAATCATCGTGCCAAAATAGCAATTTGACTTTAGATCATAGAGGCAATATGTAACCACCTTCTCAAAATAGCAACTTGACTTGTAGGTTCATCGGGGCAACATTCAATCAAGTCAAAATTTCATCGTCAATAGCAATTTAACTTAGACATCTTATAGGCAACATACCAATTGACTAATTAGTCAATTAGAATTGGAAATAATTTTCATTGATGCAACATTCAATTATCTCTCAGTTTATATAGTCAATATCATTTGAAGTTAAACATCATCGAGACAACGATTAACCGAGGAAACATATTACCAATATAAAATAGACATATAGCCAAAAGAAATCGAATATTACCGTCATCAAGCATATAATCGTCGTGCCGAAAAAGCAATTGACTTTAGATCGTTGAGGCAACATGTAACCACCTTCTCAAAATAGCAACTTGACTTGTAGGTTCATCGGGGCAACATTCAATCAAGTCAAAATTTCATCGTCAATAGCAATTTAACTAATACATCTTATAGGCAACATATCAATTGACTAAATAAATATAGCCAATTGAAATTGGATAACGGGTCGTTGAGGCAACATGTAACCACCTACTCAAAATAGCAACATGACTTGTAGGTTCATCGGGGCAAAATTCAATCAAGTCAAAATTTCATCGTCAATAGCAATTTAACTTAGACATCTTATAGGCAACATACCAATTGACTAATTAATTGACTAATTAGTGAATTAGAATTGGAAATAATTTTCATTGATGCAACATTCAATTATCTCTCAGTTTATATAGTCAATGTCATTTGAAGTTAAACATCATCGAGACAACGATTAACCGAGGAAACATATAACCAATATAAAATAGACATATAGTCAAAAGAAATTGAATATTACCGTCATCAAGCATATAATCATCGTGCTGAAATAGCAATTTGACTTTAGATCGTTGAGGCAACATGTATCCACCTTCTCAAAATAGCAACTTGACTTATAGGTTCATCTGGGCAAAATTCAATCAAGTCAAAATTTCATCGTCAATAGTAATTTAACTTAGGCATCTTATAGGCAACATATCAATTGACTAATTGGAAATAATTTTCATTAATGCAACATTCAATTATCTCTCAGTTTATATAGTCAATATCATTTGAAGTTAAACATCATCGAGACAACGATTAACCGAGGAAATATATAACCAATATAAAATAGACATATAGCCAAAAGAAATTGAATATTACCATCATCAAGCATATAATCATCGTGCCGAAATAGCAATTTGACTTTAGATCGTTGAGGCAACATGTATCCACCTTCTCAAAATAGCAACTTGACTTATAGGTTCATCGGGGCAACCTTCAATCAAGTCAAAATTTCATCGTCAATAGCAATTTAACTAAGGCATCTTATAGGCAACATATCAATTGACTAAATAAATATAGCCAATTGAAATTGGATAACGGGTCGTCGAGGCAACATGTAACCACCTTCTCAAAATAGCAACTTGACTTGTAGGTTCATCGTGGCAAAATTCAATCAAGTCAAAATTTCATCGTCAATAGCAATTTAACTTAGACATCTTATAGGCAACATACCAATTGACTAATTAATTGACTAATTAGTGAATTAGAATTGGAAATAATTTTCATTGATGCAACATTCAATTATCTCTCAGTTTATATAGTCATTGTCATTTGAAGTTAAACATCATCGAGACAACGATTAACCGAGGAAACATATAACCAATATAAAATAGACATATAGTCAAAAGAAATTGAATATTACCGTCATCAAGCATATAATCATCGTGCTGAAATAGCAATTTGACTTTAGATCGTTGAGGCAACATGTATCCACCTTCTCAAAATAGCAACTTGACTTATAGGTTCATCGGGGCAACCTTCAATCAAGTCAAAATTTCATCGTCAATAGCAATTTAACTAAGGCATCTTATAGGCAACATATCAATTGACTAAATAAATATAGCCAATTGAAATTGGATAACGGGTCGTCGAGGCAACATGTAACCACCTTCTCAAAATAGCAACTTGACTTGTAGGTTCATCGGGGCAAAATTCAATCAAGTCAAAATTTCATCGTCAATAGCAATTTAACTTAGACATCTTATAGGCAACATACCAATTGACTAATTAATTGACTAATTAGTGAATTAGAATTGGAAATAATTTTCATTGATGCAACATTCAATTATCTCTCAGTTTATATAGTCAATATCATTTGAAGTTAAACATCATCGAGACAACGATTAACCGAGGAAACATATAACCAATATTATTTACATATAGTCAAAAGAAATTGAATATTACCGTCATCAAGCATATAATCATCGTGCCGAAATAGCAATTTGACTTTAGATCGTTGAGGCAACATGTATCCACCTTCTCAAAATAGCAACTTGACTTATAGGTTCATCGGGGCAACATTCAATCAAGTCAAAATTTCATCATCAATAGTAATTTAACTTAGGCATCTTATAGGCAACATATCAATTGACTAATTGGAAATAATTTTCATTGATGCCACATTCAATTATCTCTCAGTTTATATAGTCAATATGATTTGAAGTTAAACATCATCGAGACAATGATTAACCGAAGAAATATATAACCAATATAAAATAAACATATAGCCAAAAGAAATTGAATATTACCATCATCAAGCATATAATCATCGTGCCAAAATAACAATTTGACTTTAGATCATAGAGGCAATATGTAACCACCTTCTCAAAATAGCAACTTGACTTGTAGGTTCATCGGGGCAACATTCAATCAAGTCAAAATTTCATCGTCAATAGCAATTTAACTTAGACATCTTATAGGCAACATACCAATTGACTAATTAATTGACTAATTAGTGAATTAGAATTGGAAATAATTTTCATTGATGCAACATTCAATTATCTCTCAGTTTATATAGTCAATGTCATTTGAAGTTAAACATCATCGAGACAACGATTAACCGAGGAAACATATAACCAATATAAAATAGACATATAGTCAAAAGAAATTGAATATTACCGTCATCAAGCATATAATCATCGTGCTGAAATAGCAATTTGACTTTAGATCGTTGAGGCAACATGTATCCACCTTCTCAAAATAGCAACTTGACTTATAGGTTCATCGGGGCAACCTTCAATCAAGTCAAAATTTCATCGTCAATAGCAATTTAACTAAGGCATCTTATAGGCAACATATCAATTGACTAAATAAATATAGCCAATTGAAATTGGATAACGGGTCGTCGAGGCAACATGTAACCACCTTCTCAAAATAGCAACTTGACTTGTAGGTTCATCGGGGCAAAATTCAATCAAGTCAAAATTTCATCGTCAATAGCAATTTAACTTAGACATCTTATAGGCAACATACCAATTGACTAATTAATTGACTAATTAGTGAATTAGAATTGGAAATAATTTTCATTGATGCAACATTCAATTATCTCTCAGTTTATATAGTCAATATCATTTGAAGTTAAACATCATCGAGACAACGATTAACCGAGGAAACATATAACCAATATTATTTACATATAGTCAAAAGAAATTGAATATTACCGTCATCAAGCATATAATCATCGTGCCGAAATAGCAATTTGACTTTAGATCGTTGAGGCAACATGTATCCACCTTCTCAAAATAGCAACTTGACTTATAGGTTCATCGGGGCAATATTCAATCAAGTCAAAATTTCATCGTCAATAGTAATTTAACTTAGGCATCTTATAGGCAACATATCAATTGACTAATTGGAAATAATTTTCATTAATGCAACATTCAATTATCTCTCAGTTTATATAGTCAATATCATTTGAAGTTAAACATCATCGAGACAACGATTAACCGAGGAAACATATAACCAATATTATTTACATATAGTCAAAAGAAATTGAATATTACCATCATCAAGCATATAATCATCGTGCCAAAATAGCAATTTGACTTTAGATCATAGAGGCAATATGTAACCACCTTCTCAAAATAGCAACTTGACTTGTAGGTTCATCGGGGCAACATTCAATCAAGTCAAAATTTCATCGTCAATAGCAATTTAACTTAGACATCTTATAGGCAACATACCAATTGACTAATTAGTCAATTAGAATTGGAAATAATTTTCATTGATGCAACATTCAATTATCTCTCAGTTTATATAGTCAATATCATTTGAAGTTAAACATCATCGAGACAACGATTAACCGAGGAAACATATAACCAATATAAAATAGACATATAGCCAAAAGAAATTGAATATTACCGTCATCAAGCATATAATCATCATGCCGAAATAGCAATATGACTTTAGATCGTTGAGTCAACATACAACCACCTTCTCTAAATAGCAACTTGAATTGTGGGTTAATCGGGGCAATATTCAATCAAGTCAAAATTTCATCGTCAATAGTAATTTAACTTAGGCATCTTATAGGCAACATATCAATTGACTAATTGGAAATAATTTTCATTAATGCAACATTCAATTATCTCTCAGTTTATATAGTCAATATCATTTGAAGTTAAACATCATCGAGACAACGATTAACCGAGGAAACATATTACCAATATAAAATAGACATATAGCCAAAAGAAATCGAATATTACCGTCATCAAGCATATAATCGTCGTGCCGAAAAAGTAATTTGACTTTAGATCGTTGAGGCAACATGTAACCACCTTCTCAAAATAGCAACTTGACTTGTAGGTTCATCGGGGCAACATTCAATCAAGTCAAAATTTCATCGTCAATAGCAATTTAACTAATACATCTTATAGGCAACATATCAATTGACTAAATAAATATAGCCAATTGAAATTGGATAACGGGTCGTCGAGGCAACATGTAACCACCTTCTCAAAATAGCAACTTGACTTGTAGGTTCATCGGGGCAAAATTCAATCAAGTCAAAATTTCATCGTCAATAGCAATTTAACTTAGACATCTTATAGGCAACATACCAATTGACTAATTAATTGACTAATTAGTGAATTAGAATTGGAAATAATTTTCATTGATGCAACATTCAATTATCTCTCAGTTTATATAGTCAATATCATTTGAAGTTAAACATCATCGAGACAACGATTAACCGAGGAAACATATAACCAATATTATTTACATATAGTCAAAAGAAATTGAATATTACCGTCATCAAGCATATAATCATCGTGCCGAAATAGCAATTTGACTTTAGATCGTTGAGGCAACATGTATCCACCTTCTCAAAATAGCAACTTGACTTATAGGTTCATCGGGGCAACCTTCAATCAAGTCAAAATTTCATCGTCAATAGCAATTTAACTAAGGCATCTTATAGGCAACATATCAATTGACTAAATAAATATAGCCAATTGAAATTGGATAACGGGTCGTCGAGGCAACATGTAACCACCTTCTCAAAATAGCAACTTGACTTGTAGGTTCATCGGGGCAAAATTCAATCAAGTCAAAATTTCATCGTCAATAGTAATTTAACTTAGGCATCTTATAAGCAACATATCAATTGACTAATTGGAAATAATTTTCATTGATGCCACATTCAATTATCTCTCAGTTTATATAGTCAATATGATTTGAAGTTAAACATCATCGAGACAACGATTAACCGAAGAAATATATAACCAATATAAAATAAACATATAGCCAAAAGAAATTGAATATTACCATCATCAAGCACATAATCATCGTGCCAAAATAGCAATTTGACTTTAGATCATAGAGGCAATATGTAACCACCTTCTCAAAATAGCAACTTGACTTGTAGGTTCATCGGGGCAACATTCAATCAAGTCAAAATTTCATCGTCAATAGCAATTTAACTTAGACATCTTATAGGCAACATACCAATTGACTAATTAGTCAATTAGAATTGGAAATAATTTTCATTGATGCAACATTCAATTATCTCTCAGTTTATATAGTCAATATCATTTGAAGTTAAACATCATCGAGACAACGATTAACCGAGGAAACATATTACCAATATAAAATAGACATATAGCCAAAAGAAGTCGAATATTACCGTCATCAAGCATATAATCGTCGTGCCGAAAAAGCAATTTGAATTTAGATCGTTGAGCCAACATGTAACCACCTTCTCAAAATAGCAACTTGACTTGTAGGTTCATCGGGGCAACATTCAATCAAGTCAAAATTTCATCGTCAATAGCAATTTAACTAATACATCTTATAGGCAACATATCAATTGACTAAATAAATATAGCCAATTGAAATTGGATAACGGGTCGTTGAGGCAACATGTAACCACCTACTCAAAATAGCAACTTGACTTGTAGGTTCATCGGGGCAAAATTCAATCAAGTCAAAATTTCATCGTCAATAGCAATTTAACTTAGACATCTTATAGGCAACATACCAATTGACTAATTAATTGACTAATTAGTGAATTAGAATTGGAAATAATTTTCATTGATGCAACATTCAATTATCTCTCAGTTTATATAGTCAATGTCATTTGAAGTTAAACATCATCGAGACAACGATTAACCGAGGAAACATATAACCAATATAAAATAGACATATAGTCAAAAGAAATTGAATATTACCGTCATCAAGCATATAATCATCGTGCTGAAATAGCAATTTGACTTTAGATCGTTGAGGCAACATGTATCCACCTTCTCAAAATAGCAACTTGACTTATAGGTTCATCGGGGCAACCTTCAATCAAGTCAAAATTTCATCGTCAATAGCAATTTAACTAAGGCATCTTATAGGCAACATATCAATTGACTAAATAAATATAGCCAATTGAAATTGGATAACGGGTCGTCGAGGCAACATGTAACCACCTTCTCAAAATAGCAACTTGACTTGTAGGTTCATCGGGGCAAAATTCAATCAAGTCAAAATTTCATCGTCAATAGCAATTTAACTTAGACATCTTATAGGCAACATACCAATTGACTAATTAGTCAATTAGAATTGGAAATAATTTTCATTGATGCAACATTCAATTATCTCTCAGTTTATATAGTCAATATCATTTGAAGTTAAACATCATCGAGACAACGATTAACCGAGGAAACATATAACCAATATAAAATAGACATATAGCCAAAAGAAATTGAATATTACCGTCATCAAGCATATAATCATCATGCTGAAATAGCAATATGACTTTAGATCGTTGAGTCAACATATAACCACCTTCTCTTAATAGCAACTTGAATTGTGGGTTAATCGGGGCAATATTCAATCAAGTCAAAATTTCATCGTCAATAGTAATTTAACTTAGGCATCTTATAGGCAACATATCAATTGACTAATTGGAAATAATTTTCATTAATGCAACATTCAATTATCTCTCAGTTTATATAGTCAATATCATTTGAAGTTAAACATCATCGAGACAACGATTAACCGAGGAAATATATAACCAATATAAAATAGACATATAGCCAAAAGAAATTGAATATTACCATCATCAAGCATATAATCATCGTGCCGAAATAGCAATTTGACTTTAGATCGTTGAGGCAACATGTATCCACCTTCTCAAAATAGCAACTTGACTTATAGGTTCATCGGGGCAACCTTCAATCAAGTCAAAATTTCATCGTCAATAGCAATTTAACTAAGGCATCTTATAGGCAACATATCAATTGACTAAATAAATATAGCCAATTGAAATTGGATAACGGGTCGTCGAGGCAACATGTAACCACCTTCTCAAAATAGCAACTTGACTTGTAGGTTCATCGGGGCAAAATTCAATCAAGTCAAAATTTCATCGTCAATAGCAATTTAACTTAGACATCTTATAGGCAACATACCAATTGACTAATTAATTGACTAATTAGTGAATTAGAATTGGAAATAATTTTCATTGATGCAACATTCAATTATCTCTCAGTTTATATAGTCAATGTCATTTGAAGTTAAACATCATCGAGACAACGATTAACAGAGGAAACATATAACCAATATAAAATAGACATATAGTCAAAAGAAATTGAATATTACCGTCATCAAGCATATAATCATCGTGCTGAAATAGCAATTTGACTTTAGATCGTTGAGGCAACATGTATCCACCTTCTCAAAATAGCAACTTGACTTATAGGTTCATCGGGGCAACCTTCAATCAAGTCAAAATTTCATCGTCAATAGCAATTTAACTAAGGCATCTTATAGGCAACATATCAATTGACTAAATAAATATAGCCAATTGAAATTGGATAACGGGTCGTCGAGGCAACATGTAACCACCTTCTCAAAATAGCAACTTGACTTGTAGGTTCATCGGGGCAAAATTCAATCAAGTCAAAATTTCATCGTCAATAGCAATTTAACTTAGACATCTTATAGGCAACATACCAATTGACTAATTAATTGACTAATTAGTGAATTAGAATTGGAAATAATTTTCATTGATGCAACATTCAATTATCTCTCAGTTTATATAGTCAATATCATTTGAAGTTAAACATCATCGAGACAACGATTAACCGAGGAAACATATAACCAATATTATTTACATATAGTCAAAAGAAATTGAATATTACCGTCATCAAGCATATAATCATCGTGCCGAAATAGCAATTTGACTTTAGATCGTTGAGGCAACATGTATCCACCTTCTCAAAATAGCAACTTGACTTATAGGTTCATCGGGGCAACATTCAATCAAGTCAAAATTTCATCATCAATAGTAATTTAACTTAGGCATCTTATAGGCACCATATCAATTGACTAATTGGAAATAATTTTCATTGATGCCACATTCAATTATCTCTCAGTTTATATAGTCAATATGATTTGAAGTTAAACATCATCGAGACAACGATTAACCGAAGAAATATATAACCAATATAAAATAAACATATAGCCAAAAGAAATTGAATATTACCATCATCAAGCATATAATCATCGTGCCAAAATAGCAATTTGACTTTAGATCATAGAGGCAATATGTAACCACCTTCTCAAAATAGCAACTTGACTTGTAGGTTCATCGGGGCAACATTCAATCAAGTCAAAATTTCATCGTCAATAGCAATTTAACTTAGACATCTTATAGGCAACATACCAATTGACTAATTAATTGACTAATTAGTGAATTAGAATTGGAAATAATTTTCATTGATTCAACATTCAATTATCTCTCAGTTTATATAGTCAATGTCATTTGAAGTTAAACATCATCGAGACAACGATTAACCGAGGAAACATATAACCAATATAAAATAGACATATAGTCAAAAGAAATTGAATATTACCGTCATCAAGCATATAATCATCGTGCCGAAATAGCAATTTGACTTTAGATCGTTGAGGCAACATGTATCCACCTTCTCAAAATAGCAACTTGACTTATAGGTTCATCGGGGCAACATTCAATCAAGTCAAAATTTCATCATCAATAGTAATTTAACTTAGGCATCTTATAGGCAACATATCAATTGACTAATTGGAAATAATTTTCATTGATGCCACATTCAATTATCTCTCAGTTTATATAGTCAATATGATTTGAAGTTAAACATCATCGAGACAACGATTAACCGAAGAAATATATAACCAATATAAAATAAACATATAGCCAAAAGAAATTGAATATTACCATCATCAAGCATATAATCATCGTGCCAAAATAGCAATTTGACTTTAGATCATAGAGGCAATATGTAACCACCTTCTCAAAATAGCAACTTGACTTGTAGGTTCATCGGGGCAACATTCAATCAAGTCAAAATTTCATCGTCAATAGCAATTTAACTTAGACATCTTATAGGCAACATACCAATTGACTAATTAATTGACTAATTAGTGAATTAGAATTGGAAATAATTTTCATTGATGCAACATTCAATTATCTCTCAGTTTATATAGTCAATGTCATTTGAAGTTAAACATCATCGAGACAACGATTAACCGAGGAAACATATAACCAATATAAAATAGACATATAGTCAAAAGAAATTGAATATTACCGTCATCAAGCATATAATCATCGTGCTGAAATAGCAATTTGACTTTAGATCGTTGAGGCAACATGTATCCACCTTCTCAAAATAGCAACTTGACTTATAGGTTCATCGGGGCAACCTTCAATCAAGTCAAAATTTCATCGTCAATAGCAATTTAACTAAGGCATCTTATAGGCAACATATCAATTGACTAAATAAATATAGCCAATTGAAATTGGATAACGGGTCGTCGAGGCAACATGTAACCACCTTCTCAAAATAGCAACTTGACTTGTAGGTTCATCGGGGCAAAATTCAATCAAGTCAAAATTTCATCGTCAATAGCAATTTAACTTAGACATCTTATAGGCAACATACCAATTGACTAATTAGTCAATTAGAATTGGAAATAATTTTCATTGATGCAACATTCAATTATCTCTCAGTTTATATAGTCAATATCATTTGAAGTTAAACATCATCGAGACAACGATTAACCGAGGAAACATATAACCAATATAAAATAGACATATAGCCAAAAGAAATTGAATATTACCGTCATCAAGCATATAATCATCATGCTGAAATAGCAATATGACTTTAGATCGTTGAGTCAACATATAACCACCTTCTCTTAATAGCAACTTGAATTGTGGGTTAATCGGGGCAATATTCAATCAAGTCAAAATTTCATCGTCAATAGTAATTTAACTTAGGCATCTTATAGGCAACATATCAATTGACTAATTGGAAATAATTTTCATTAATGCAACATTCAATTATCTCTCAGTTTATATAGTCAATATCATTTGAAGTTAAACATCATCGAGACAACGATTAACCGAGGAAATATATAACCAATATAAAATAGACATATAGCCAAAAGAAATTGAATATTACCATCATCAAGCATATAATCATCGTGCCGAAATAGCAATTTGACTTTAGATCGTTGAGGCAACATGTATCCACCTTCTCAAAATAGCAACTTGACTTATAGGTTCATCGGGGCAACCTTCAATCAAGTCAAAATTTCATCGTCAATAGCAATTTAACTAAGGCATCTTATAGGCAACATATCAATTGACTAAATAAATATAGCCAATTGAAATTGGATAACGGGTCGTCGAGGCAACATGTAACCACCTTCTCAAAATAGCAACTTGACTTGTAGGTTCATCGGGGCAAAATTCAATCAAGTCAAAATTTCATCGTCAATAGCAATTTAACTTAGACATCTTATAGGCAACATACCAATTGACTAATTAATTGACTAATTAGTGAATTAGAATTGGAAATAATTTTCATTGATGCAACATTCAATTATCTCTCAGTTTATATAGTCAATATCATTTGAAGTTAAACATCATCGAGACAACGATTAACCGAGGAAACATATAACCAATATTATTTACATATAGTCAAAAGAAATTGAATATTACCGTCATCAAGCATATAATCATCGTGCCGAAATAGCAATTTGACTTTAGATCGTTGAGGCAACATGTATCCACCTTCTCAAAATAGCAACTTGACTTATAGGTTCATCGGGGCAACATTCAATCAAGTCAAAATTTCATCATCAATAGTAATTTAACTTAGGCATCTTATAGGCACCATATCAATTGACTAATTGGAAATAATTTTCATTGATGCCACATTCAATTATCTCTCAGTTTATATAGTCAATATGATTTGAAGTTAAACATCATCGAGACAACGATTAACCGAAGAAATATATAACCAATATAAAATAAACATATAGCCAAAAGAAATTGAATATTACCATCATCAAGCATATAATCATCGTGCCAAAATAGCAATTTGACTTTAGATCATAGAGGCAATATGTAACCACCTTCTCAAAATAGCAACTTGACTTGTAGGTTCATCGGGGCAACATTCAATCAAGTCAAAATTTCATCGTCAATAGCAATTTAACTTAGACATCTTATAGGCAACATACCAATTGACTAATTAATTGACTAATTAGTGAATTAGAATTGGAAATAATTTTCATTGATGCAACATTCAATTATCTCTCAGTTTATATAGTCAATGTCATTTGAAGTTAAACATCATCGAGACAACGATTAACCGAGGAAACATATAACCAATATAAAATAGACATATAGTCAAAAGAAATTGAATATTACCGTCATCAAGCATATAATCATCGTGCTGAAATAGCAATTTGACTTTAGATCGTTGAGGCAACATGTATCCACCTTCTCAAAATAGCAACTTGACTTATAGGTTCATCGGGGCAACCTTCAATCAAGTCAAAATTTCATCGTCAATAGCAATTTAACTAAGGCATCTTATAGGCAACATATCAATTGACTAAATAAATATAGCCAATTGAAATTGGATAACGGGTCGTCGAGGCAACATGTAACCACCTTCTCAAAATAGCAACTTGACTTGTAGGTTCATCGGGGCAAAATTCAATCAAGTCAAAATTTCATCGTCAATAGCAATTTAACTTAGACATCTTATAGGCAACATACCAATTGACTAATTAGTCAATTAGAATTGGAAATAATTTTCATTGATGCAACATTCAATTATCTCTCAGTTTATATAGTCAATATCATTTGAAGTTAAACATCATCGAGACAACGATTAACCGAGGAAACATATAACCAATATAAAATAGACATATAGCCAAAAGAAATTGAATATTACCGTCATCAAGCATATAATCATCATGCTGAAATAGCAATATGACTTTAGATCGTTGAGTCAACATATAACCACCTTCTCTTAATAGCAACTTGAATTGTGGGTTAATCGGGGCAATATTCAATCAAGTCAAAATTTCATCGTCAATAGTAATTTAACTTAGGCATCTTATAGGCAACATATCAATTGACTAATTGGAAATAATTTTCATTAATGCAACATTCAATTATCTCTCAGTTTATATAGTCAATATCATTTGAAGTTAAACATCATCGAGACAACGATTAACCGAGGAAATATATAACCAATATAAAATAGACATATAGCCAAAAGAAATTGAATATTACCATCATCAAGCATATAATCATCGTGCCGAAATAGCAATTTGACTTTAGATCGTTGAGGCAACATGTATCCACCTTCTCAAAATAGCAACTTGACTTATAGGTTCATCGGGGCAACCTTCAATCAAGTCAAAATTTCATCGTCAATAGCAATTTAACTAAGGCATCTTATAGGCAACATATCAATTGACTAAATAAATATAGCCAATTGAAATTGGATAACGGGTCGTCGAGGCAACATGTAACCACCTTCTCAAAATAGCAACTTGACTTGTAGGTTCATCGGGGCAAAATTCAATCAAGTCAAAATTTCATCGTCAATAGCAATTTAACTTAGACATCTTATAGGCAACATACCAATTGACTAATTAATTGACTAATTAGTGAATTAGAATTGGAAATAATTTTCATTGATGCAACATTCAATTATCTCTCAGTTTATATAGTCAATGTCATTTGAAGTTAAACATCATCGAGACAACGATTAACAGAGGAAACATATAACCAATATAAAATAGACATATAGTCAAAAGAAATTGAATATTACCGTCATCAAGCATATAATCATCGTGCTGAAATAGCAATTTGACTTTAGATCGTTGAGGCAACATGTATCCACCTTCTCAAAATAGCAACTTGACTTATAGGTTCATCGGGGCAACCTTCAATCAAGTCAAAATTTCATCGTCAATAGCAATTTAACTAAGGCATCTTATAGGCAACATATCAATTGACTAAATAAATATAGCCAATTGAAATTGGATAACGGGTCGTCGAGGCAACATGTAACCACCTTCTCAAAATAGCAACTTGACTTGTAGGTTCATCGGGGCAAAATTCAATCAAGTCAAAATTTCATCGTCAATAGCAATTTAACTTAGACATCTTATAGGCAACATACCAATTGACTAATTAATTGACTAATTAGTGAATTAGAATTGGAAATAATTTTCATTGATGCAACATTCAATTATCTCTCAGTTTATATAGTCAATATCATTTGAAGTTAAACATCATCGAGACAACGATTAACCGAGGAAACATATAACCAATATTATTTACATATAGTCAAAAGAAATTGAATATTACCGTCATCAAGCATATAATCATCGTGCCGAAATAGCAATTTGACTTTAGATCGTTGAGGCAACATGTATCCACCTTCTCAAAATAGCAACTTGACTTATAGGTTCATCGGGGCAACATTCAATCAAGTCAAAATTTCATCATCAATAGTAATTTAACTTAGGCATCTTATAGGCACCATATCAATTGACTAATTGGAAATAATTTTCATTGATGCCACATTCAATTATCTCTCAGTTTATATAGTCAATATGATTTGAAGTTAAACATCATCGAGACAACGATTAACCGAAGAAATATATAACCAATATAAAATAAACATATAGCCAAAAGAAATTGAATATTACCATCATCAAGCATATAATCATCGTGCCAAAATAGCAATTTGACTTTAGATCATAGAGGCAATATGTAACCACCTTCTCAAAATAGCAACTTGACTTGTAGGTTCATCGGGGCAACATTCAATCAAGTCAAAATTTCATCGTCAATAGCAATTTAACTTAGACATCTTATAGGCAACATACCAATTGACTAATTAATTGACTAATTAGTGAATTAGAATTGGAAATAATTTTCATTGATTCAACATTCAATTATCTCTCAGTTTATATAGTCAATGTCATTTGAAGTTAAACATCACCGAGACAACGATTAACCGAGGAAACATATAACCAATATAAAATAGACATATAGTCAAAAGAAATTGAATATTACCGTCATCAAGCATATAATCATCGTGCCGAAATAGCAATTTGACTTTAGATCGTTGAGGCAACATGTATCCACCTTCTCAAAATAGCAACTTGACTTATAGGTTCATCGGGGCAACATTCAATCAAGTCAAAATTTCATCATCAATAGTAATTTAACTTAGGCATCTTATAGGCAACATATCAATTGACTAATTGGAAATAATTTTCATTGATGCCACATTCAATTATCTCTCAGTTTATATAGTCAATATGATTTGAAGTTAAACATCATCGAGACAACGATTAACCGAAGAAATATATAACCAATATAAAATAAACATATAGCCAAAAGAAATTGAATATTACCATCATCAAGCATATAATCATCGTGCCAAAATAGCAATTTGACTTTAGATCATAGAAGCAATATGTAACCACCTTCTCAAAATAGCAACTTGACTTGTAGGTTCATCGGGGCAACATTCAATCAAGTCAAAATTTCATCGTCAATAGCAATTTAACTTAGACATCTTATAGGCAACATACCAATTGACTAATTAATTGACTAATTAGTGAATTAGAATTGGAAATAATTTTCATTGATGCAACATTCAATTATCTCTCAGTTTATATAGTCAATATGATTTGAAGTTAAACATCATCGAGACAACGATTAACCGAAGAAATATATAACCAATATAAAATAAACATATAGCCAAAAGAAATTGAATATTACCATCATCAAGCATATAATCATCGTGCCAAAATAGCAATTTGACTTTAGATCATAGAGGCAATATGTAACCACCTTCTCAAAATAGCAACTTGACTTGTAGGTTCATCGGGGCAACATTCAATCAAGTCAAAATTTCATCGTCAATAGCAATTTAACTTAGACATCTTATAGGCAACATACCAATTGACTAATTAATTGACTAATTAGTGAATTAGAATTGGAAATAATTTTCATTGATTCAACATTCAATTATCTCTCAGTTTATATAGTCAATGTCATTTGAAGTTAAACATCACCGAGACAACGATTAACCGAGGAAACATATAACCAATATAAAATAGACATATAGTCAAAAGAAATTGAATATTACCGTCATCAAGCATATAATCATCGTGCCGAAATAGCAATTTGACTTTAGATCGTTGAGGCAACATGTATCCACCTTCTCAAAATAGCAACTTGACTTATAGGTTCATCGGGGCAACATTCAATCAAGTCAAAATTTCATCATCAATAGTAATTTAACTTAGGCATCTTATAGGCAACATATCAATTGACTAATTGGAAATAATTTTCATTGATGCCACATTCAATTATCTCTCAGTTTATATAGTCAATATGATTTGAAGTTAAACATCATCGAGACAACGATTAACCGAAGAAATATATAACCAATATAAAATAAACATATAGCCAAAAGAAATTGAATATTACCATCATCAAGCATATAATCATCGTGCCAAAATAGCAATTTGACTTTAGATCATAGAAGCAATATGTAACCACCTTCTCAAAATAGCAACTTGACTTGTAGGTTCATCGGGGCAACATTCAATCAAGTCAAAATTTCATCGTCAATAGCAATTTAACTTAGACATCTTATAGGCAACATACCAATTGACTAATTAATTGACTAATTAGTGAATTAGAATTGGAAATAATTTTCATTGATGCAACATTCAATTATCTCTCAGTTTATATAGTCAATGTCATTTGAAGTTAAACATCATCGAGACAACGATTAACCGAGGAAACATATAACCAATATAAAATAGACATATAGTCAAAAGAAATTGAATATTACCGTCATCAAGCATATAATCATCGTGCTGAAATAGCAATTTGACTTTAGATCGTTGAGGCAACATGTATCCACCTTCTCAAAATAGCAACTTGACTTATAGGTTCATCGGGGCAACATTCACTCAAGTCAAAATTTCATCCTAAATAGCAATTTAACTTAGACATCTTATAGGCAACATACCAATTGACTAAATAAATATAGCCAATTGAAATTGGATAACGGGTCGTCGAGGCAACATGTAACCACCTTCTCAAAATAGCAACTTGACTTGTAGGTTCATCGGGGCAAAATTCAATCAAGTCAAAATTTCATCGTCAATAGCAATTTAACTTAGACATCTTATAGGCAACATACCAATTGACTAATTAATTGACTAATTAGTGAATTAGAATTGGAAATAATTTTCATTGATGCAACATTCAATTATCTCTAAGTTTATATAGTCAATATCATTTGAAGTTAAACATCATCGAGACAACGATTAACCGAGGAAACATATAACCAATATTATTTACATATAGTCAAAAGAAATTGAATATTACCGTCATCAAGCATATAATCATCGTGCCGAAATAGCAATTTGACTTTAGATCGTTGAGGCAACATGTATCCACCTTCTCAAAATAGCAACTTGACTTATAGGTTCATCGGGGCAACATTCAATCAAGTCAAAATTTCATCATCAATAGTAATTTAACTTAGGCATCTTATAGGCAACATATCAATTGACTAATTGGAAATAATTTTCATTGATGCCACATTCAATTATCTCTCAGTTTATATAGTCAATATCATTTGAAGTTAAACATCATCGAGACAACGATTAACCGAAGAAATATATAACCAATATAAAATAAACATATAGCCAAAAGAAATTGAATATTACCATCATCAAGCATATAATCATCGTGCCAAAATAGCAATTTGACTTTAGATCATAGAGGCAATATGTAACCACCTTCTCAAAATAGCAACTTGACTTGTAGGTTCATCGGGGCAACATTCAATCAAGTCAAAATTTCATCGTCAATAGCAATTTAACTTAGACATCTTATAGGCAACATACCAATTGACTAATTAGTCAATTAGAATTGGAAATAATTTTCATTGATGCAACATTCAATTATCTCTCAGTTTATATAGTCAATATCATTTGAAGTTAAACATCATCGAGACAACGATTAACCGAGGAAACATATAACCAATATAAAATAGACATATAGCCAAAAGAAATTGAATATTACCGTCATCAAGCATATAATCATCATGCCGAAATAGCAATATGACTTTAGATCGTTGAGTCAACATATAACCACCTTCTCTAAATAGCAACTTGAATTGTGGGTTAATCGGGGCAATATTCAATCAAGTCAAAATTTCTTCGTCAATAGTAATTTAACTTAGGCATCTTATAGGCAACATATCAATTGACTAATTGGAAATAATTTTCATTGATGCAACATTCAATTATCTCTCAGTTTATATAGTCAATATGATTTGAAGTTAAACATCATCGAGACAACGATTAACCGAAGAAATATATAACCAATATAAAATAAACATATAGCCAAAAGAAATTGAATATTACCATCATCAAGCATATAATCATCGTGCCAAAATAGCAATTTGACTTTAGATCATAGAGGCAATATGTAACCACCTTCTCAAAATAGCAACTTGACTTGTAGGTTCATCGGGGCAACATTCAATCAAGTCAAAATTTCATCGTCAATAGCAATTTAACTTAGACATCTTATAGGCAACATACCAATTGACTAATTAATTGACTAATTAGTGAATTAGAATTGGAAATAATTTTCATTGATTCAACATTCAATTATCTCTCAGTTTATATAGTCAATGTCATTTGAAGTTAAACATCATCGAGACAACGATTAACCGAGGAAACATATAACCAATATTATTTACATATAGTCAAAAGAAATTGAATATTACCGTCATCAAGCATATAATCATCGTGCCGAAATAGCAATTTGACTTTAGATCGTTGAGGCAACATGTATCCACCTTCTCAAAATAGCAACTTGACTTATAGGTTCATCGGGGCAACATTCAATCAAGTCAAAATTTCATCATCAATAGTAATTTAACTTAGGCATCTTATAGGCACCATATCAATTGACTAATTGGAAATAATTTTCATTGATGCCACATTCAATTATCTCTCAGTTTATATAGTCAATATGATTTGAAGTTAAACATCATCGAGACAACGATTAACCGAAGAAATATATAACCAATATAAAATAAACATATAGCCAAAAGAAATTGAATATTACCATCATCAAGCATATAATCATCGTGCCAAAATAGCAATTTGACTTTAGATCATAGAGGCAATATGTAACCACCTTCTCAAAATAGCAACTTGACTTGTAGGTTCATCGGGGCAACATTCAATCAAGTCAAAATTTCATCGTCAATAGCAATTTAACTTAGACATCTTATAGGCAACATACCAATTGACTAATTAATTGACTAATTAGTGAATTAGAATTGGAAATAATTTTCATTGATTCAACATTCAATTATCTCTCAGTTTATATAGTCAATGTCATTTGAAGTTAAACATCACCGAGACAACGATTAACCGAGGAAACATATAACCAATATAAAATAGACATATAGTCAAAAGAAATTGAATATTACCGTCATCAAGCATATAATCATCGTGCCGAAATAGCAATTTGACTTTAGATCGTTGAGGCAACATGTATCCACCTTCTCAAAATAGCAACTTGACTTATAGGTTCATCGGGGCAACATTCAATCAAGTCAAAATTTCATCATCAATAGTAATTTAACTTAGGCATCTTATAGGCAACATATCAATTGACTAATTGGAAATAATTTTCATTGATGCCACATTCAATTATCTCTCAGTTTATATAGTCAATATGATTTGAAGTTAAACATCATCGAGACAACGATTAACCGAAGAAATATATAACCAATATAAAATAAACATATAGCCAAAAGAAATTGAATATTACCATCATCAAGCATATAATCATCGTGCCAAAATAGCAATTTGACTTTAGATCATAGAAGCAATATGTAACCACCTTCTCAAAATAGCAACTTGACTTGTAGGTTCATCGGGGCAACATTCAATCAAGTCAAAATTTCATCGTCAATAGCAATTTAACTTAGACATCTTATAGGCAACATACCAATTGACTAATTAATTGACTAATTAGTGAATTAGAATTGGAAATAATTTTCATTGATGCAACATTCAATTATCTCTCAGTTTATATAGTCAATGTCATTTGAAGTTAAACATCATCGAGACAACGATTAACCGAGGAAACATATAACCAATATAAAATAGACATATAGTCAAAAGAAATTGAATATTACCGTCATCAAGCATATAATCATCGTGCTGAAATAGCAATTTGACTTTAGATCGTTGAGGCAACATGTATCCACCTTCTCAAAATAGCAACTTGACTTATAGGTTCATCGGGGCAACCTTCAATCAAGTCAAAATTTCATCGTCAATAGCAATTTAACTAAGGCATCTTATAGGCAACATATCAATTGACTAAATAAATATAGCCAATTGAAATTGGATAACGGGTCGTCGAGGCAACATGTAACCACCTTCTCAAAATAGCAACTTGACTTGTAGGTTCATCGGGGCAAAATTCAATCAAGTCAAAATTTCATCGTCAATAGCAATTTAACTTAGACATCTTATAGGCAACATACCAATTGACTAATTAATTGACTAATTAGTGAATTAGAATTGGAAATAATTTTCATTGATGCAACATTCAATTATCTCTAAGTTTATATAGTCAATATCATTTGAAGTTAAACATCATCGAGACAACGATTAACCGAGGAAACATATAACCAATATTATTTACATATAGTCAAAAGAAATTGAATATTACCGTCATCAAGCATATAATCATCGTGCCGAAATAGCAATTTGACTTTAGATCGTTGAGGCAACATGTATCCACCTTCTCAAAATAGCAACTTGACTTATAGGTTCATCGGGGCAACATTCAATCAAGTCAAAATTTCATCATCAATAGTAATTTAACTTAGGCATCTTATAGGCAACATATCAATTGACTAATTGGAAATAATTTTCATTGATGCCACATTCAATTATCTCTCAGTTTATATAGTCAATATCATTTGAAGTTAAACATCATCGAGACAACGATTAACCGAAGAAATATATAACCAATATAAAATAAACATATAGCCAAAAGAAATTGAATATTACCATCATCAAGCATATAATCATCGTGCCAAAATAGCAATTTGACTTTAGATCATAGAGGCAATATGTAACCACCTTCTCAAAATAGCAACTTGACTTGTAGGTTCATCGGGGCAACATTCAATCAAGTCAAAATTTCATCGTCAATAGCAATTTAACTTAGACATCTTATAGGCAACATACCAATTGACTAATTAGTCAATTAGAATTGGAAATAATTTTCATTGATGCAACATTCAATTATCTCTCAGTTTATATAGTCAATATCATTTGAAGTTAAACATCATCGAGACAACGATTAACCGAGGAAACATATAACCAATATAAAATAGACATATAGCCAAAAGAAATTGAATATTACCGTCATCAAGCATATAATCATCATGCCGAAATAGCAATATGACTTTAGATCGTTGAGTCAACATATAACCACCTTCTCTAAATAGCAACTTGAATTGTGGGTTAATCGGGGCAATATTCAATCAAGTCAAAATTTCTTCGTCAATAGTAATTTAACTTAGGCATCTTATAGGCAACATATCAATTGACTAATTGGAAATAATTTTCATTGATGCAACATTTAATTATCTCTCAGTTTATATAGTCAATATCATTTGAAGTTAAACATCATCGAGACAACGATTAACCGAGGAAACATATTACCAATATAAAATAGACATATAGCCAAAAGAAATTGAATATTACCGTCATCAAGCATATAATCGTCGTGCCGAAAAAGAAATTTGACTTTAGATCGTTGAGGCAACATGTAACCACCTTCTCAAAATAGCAACTTGACTTGTAGGTTCATCGGGGCAACATTCAATCAAGTCAAAATTTCATCGTCAATAGCAATTTAACTAAGACATCTTATAGGCAACATATCAATTGACTAAATAAATATAGCCAATTGAAATTGGATAACGGGTCGTCGAGGCAACATGTAACCACCTTCTCAAAATAGCAACTTGACTTGTAGGTTCATCGGGGCAAAATTTCATCGTCAATAGCAATTTAACTTAGACATCTTATAGGCAACATACCAATTGACTAATTAATTGACTAATTAGTGAATTAGAATTGGAAATAATTTTCATTGATGCAACATTCAATTATCTCTCAGTTTATATAGTCAATGTCATTTGAAGTTAAACATCATCGAGACAACGATTAACAGAGGAAACATATAACCAATATAAAATAGACATATAGTCAAAAGAAATTGAATATTACCGTCATCAAGCATATAATCATCGTGCTGAAATAGCAATTTGACTTTAGATCGTTGAGGCAACATGTATCCACCTTCTCAAAATAGCAACTTGACTTATAGGTTCATCGGGGCAACATTCAATCAAGTCAAAATTTCATCGTCAATAGTAATTTAACTTAGGCATCTTATAGGCAACATATCAATTGATTAATTGGAAATAATTTTCATTGATGCAACATTCAATTATCTCTCAGTTTATATAGTCAATATCATTTGAAGTTAAACATCATCGAGACAACGATTAACCGAGGAAACATATAATCAATATAAAATAGACATATAGCCAAAAGAAATTGAATACTACCGTCATCAAACATATAGCCAATTGAAATTGGATAAAGGGTCGTCGAGGCAACATGTAACCACCTTCTCAAAATAGCAACTTGACTTGTAGGTTCATCGGGGCAACATTCAATCAAGTCAAAATTTCATCGTCAATAGCAATTTAACTTAGACATCTTATAGGCAACATACCAATTGACTAATTAGTCAATTAGAATTGGAAATAATTTTCATTGATGCAACATTCAATTATCTCTCAGTTTATATAGTCAAAATCATTTGAAGTTAAACATCATCGAGACAACGATTAACCGAGGAAACATATAACCAATATAAAATAGACATATAGCCAAAAGAAATTGAATATTACCGTCATCAAGCATATAATCATCATGCCGAAATAGCAATTTGACTTTAGATCGTTGAGTCAACATATAACCACCTTCTCTAAATAGCAACTTGAATTGTGGGTTAATCGGGGCAATATTCAATCAAGTCAAAATTTCATCGTCAATAGTAATTTAACTTAGGCATCTTATAGGCAACATATCAATTGACTAATTGGAAATAATTTTCATTAATGCAACATTCAATTATCTCTCAGTTTATATAGTCAATATCATTTGAAGTTAAACATCATCGAGACAACGATTAACCGAGGAAACATATTACCAATATAAAATAGACATATAGCCAAAAGAAATTGAATATTACCGTCATCAAGCATATAATCGTCGTGCTGAAAAAGAAATTTGACTTTAGATCGTTGAGGCAACATGTAACCACCTTCTCAAAATAGCAACTTGACTTGTAGGTTCATCGGGGCAACATTCAATCAAGTCAAAATTTCATCGTCAATAGCAATTTAACTAAGACATCTTATAGGCAACATATCAATTGACTAAATAAATATAGCCAATTGAAATTGGATAACGGGTCGTCGAGGCAACATGTAACCACCTTCTCAAAATAGCAACTTGACTTGTAGGTTCATCGGGGCAAAATTCAATCAAGTCAAAATTTCATCGTCAATAGCAATTTAACTTAGACATCTTATAGGCAACATACCAATTGACTAATTAATTGACTAATTAGTGAATTAGAATTGGAAATAATTTTCATTGATGCAACATTCAATTATCTCTCAGTTTATATAGTCAATGTCATTTGAAGTTAAACATCATCGAGACAACGATTAACCGAGGAAACATATAACCAATATAAAATAGACATATAGTCAAAAGAAATTGAATATTACCGTCATCAAGCATATAATCATCGTGCTGAAATAGCAATTTGACTTTAGATCGTTGAGGCAACATGTATCCACCTTCTCAAAATAGCAACTTGACTTATAGGTTCATCGGGGCAACATTCAATCAAGTCAAAATTTCATCATCAATAGTAATTTAACTTAGGCATCTTATAGGCAACATATCAATTGATTAATTGGAAATAATTTTCATTGATGCAACATTCAATTATCTCTCAGTTTATATAGTCAATATCATTTGAAGTTAAACATCATCGAGACAACGATTAACCGAGGAAACATATAATCAATATAAAATAGACATATAGCCAAAAGAAATTGAATATTACCGTCATCAAACATATAGCCAATTGAAATTGGATAAAGGGTCGTCGAGGCAACATGTAACCACCTTCTCAAAATAGCAACTTGACTTGTAGGTTCATCGGGGCAAAATTCAATCAAGTCAAAATTTCATCGTCAATAGCAATTTAACTTAGATATCTTATAGGCAACATACCAATTGACTAATTAGTCAATTAAAATTGGAAATAATTTTCATTGATGCAACATTCAATTATCTCTCAGTTTATATAGTCAATATCATTTGAAGTTAAACATCATCGAGACAACGATTACCCGAGGAAACATATAACCAATATAAAATAGACATATAGCCAAAAGAAATTGAATATTACCGTCATCAAGCATATAATCATTGTGCCGAAATAGCAATTTGACTTTAGATCGTTGAGTCAACATATAACCACCTTCTCAAAATAGCAACTTGACTTGTAGGTTCATCGGGGCAACATTCAATCAAGTCAAAATTTCATCGTCAATAGCAATTTAACTAAGGCATCTTATAGGCAACATATCAATTGACTAAATAAATATAGCCAATTGAAATTGGATAACGGGTCGTCGAGGCAACATGTAACCACCTTCTCAAAATAGCAACTTGACTTGTAGGTTCATCGGGGCAAAATTCAATCAAGTCAAAATTTCATCGTCAATAGCAATTTAACTTAGACATCTTATAGGCAACATACCAATTGACTAATTAATTGACTAATTAGTGAATTAGAATTGGAAATAATTTTCATTGATGCAACATTCAATTATCTCTCAGTTTATATAGTCAATATCATTTGAAGTTAAACATCATCGAGACAACGATTAACCGAGGAAACATATAACCAATAATATTTACATATAGTCAAAAGGAATTGAATATTACCGTCATCAAGCATATAATCATCGTGCCGAAATAGCAATTTGACTTTAGATCGTTGACGCAACATGTATCCACCTTCTCAAAATAGCAACTTGACTTATAGGTTCATCGGGGCAACATTCAATCAAGTCAAAATTTCATCATCAATAGTAATTTAACTTAGGCATCTTATAGGCAACATATCAATTGACTAATTGGAAATAATTTTCATTGATGCCACATTCAATTATCTCTCAGTTTATATAGTCAATATCATTTGAAGTTAAACATCATCGAGACAACGATTAACCGAAGAAATATATAACCAATATAAAATAAACATATAGCCAAAAGAAATTGAATATTACCGTCATCAAGCATATAATCATCGTGCCGAAATAGCAATTTGACTTTAGATCGTTGAGGCAACATGTATCCACCTTCTCAAAATAGCAATTTGACTTATAGGTTCATCGGGGCAACCTTCAATCAAGTCAAAATTTCATCGTCAATAGCAATTTAACTAAGGCATCTTATAGGCAACATATCAATTGACTAAATAAATATAGCCAATTGAAATTGGATAACGGGTCGTCGAGGCAACATGTATCCACCTTCTCAAAATAGCAACTTGACTTATAGGTTCATCGGGGCAACATTCAATCAAGTCAAAATTTCATCATCAATAGTAATTTAACTTAGGCATCTTATAGGCAACATATCAATTGATTAATTGGAAATAATTTTCATTGATGCAACATTCAATTATCTCTCAGTTTATATAATCAATATCATTTGAAGTTAAACATCATCGAGACAACGATTAACCGAGGAAACATATAATCAATATAAAATAGACATATAGCCAAAAGAAATTGAATATTACCGTCATCAAACATATAGCCAATTGAAATTGGATAAAGGGTCGTCGAGGCAACATGTAACCACCTTCTCAAAATAGCAACTTGACTTGTAGGTTCATCGGGGCAAAATTCAATCAAGTCAAAATTTCATCGTCAATAGCAATTTAACTTAGATATCTTATAGGCAACATACCAATTGACTAATTAGTCAATTAAAATTGGAAATAATTTTCATTGATGCAACATTCAATTATCTCTCAGTTTATATAGTCAATATCATTTGAAGTTAAACATCATCGAGACAACGATTAACCGAGGAAACATATAACCAATATAAAATAGACATATAGCCAAAAGAAATTGAATATTACCGTCATCAAGCATATAATCATCATGCCGAAATAGCAATTTGACTTTAGATCGTTGAGTCAACATATAACCACCTTCTCAAAATAGCAACTTGACTTGTAGGTTCATCGGGGCAACATTCAATCAAGTCAAAATTTCATCGTCAATAGCAATTTAACTAAGGCATCTTATAGGCAACATATCAATTGACTAAATAAATATAGCCAATTGAAATTGGATAACGGGTCGTCGAGGCAACATGTAACCACCTTCTCAAAATAGCAACTTGACTTGTAGGTTCATCGGGGCAAAATTCAATCAAGTCAAAATTTCATCGTCAATAGCAGTTTAACTTAGACATCTTATAGGCAACATACCAATTGACTAATTAATTGACTAATTAGTGAATTAGAATTGGAAATAATTTTCATTGATGCAACATTCAATTATCTCTCAGTTTATATAGTCAATATCATTTGAAGTTAAACATCATCGAGACAACGATTAACCGAGGAAACATATAACCAATAATATTTACATATAGTCAAAAGGAATTGAATATTACCGTCATCAAGCATATAATCATAGTGCCGAAATAGCAATTTGACTTTAGATCGTTGAGGCAACATGTATCCACCTTCTCAAAATAGCAACTTGACTTATAGGTTCATCGGGGCAACATTCAATCAAGTCAAAATTTCATCATCAATAGTAATTTAACTTAGGCATCTTATAGGCAACATATCAATTGACTAATTGGAAATAATTTTCATTGATGCCACATTCAATTATCTCTCAGTTTATATAGTCAATATCATTTGAAGTTAAACATCATCGAGACAACGATTAACCGAAGAAATATATAACCAATATAAAATAAACATTTAGCCAAAAGAAATTGAATATTACCATCATCAAGCATATAATCATCGTGCAAAAATAGCAATTTGACTTTAGATCATAGAGGCAATATGTAACCACCTTCTCAAAATAGCAACTTGACTTGTAGGTTCATCGGGGCAACATTCAATCAAGTCAAAATTTCATCGTCAATAGCAATTTAACTTAGACATCTTATAGGCAACATACCAATTGACTAATTAGTCAATTAGAATTGGAAATAATTTTCATTGATGCAACATTCAATTATCTCTCAGTTTATATAGTCAATATCATTTGAAGTTAAACATCATCGAGACAACGATTAACCGAGGAAACATATAACCAATATAAAATAGACATATAGCCAAAACAAATTGAATATTACCGTCATCAAGCATATAATCATCATGCCGAAATAGCAATATGACTTTAGATCGTTGAGTCAACATATAACCACCTTCTCTAAATAGCAACTTGAATTGTGGGTTAATCGGGGCAATATTCAATCAAGTCAAAATTTCATCGTCAATAGTAATTTAACTTAGGCATCTTATAGGCAACATATCAATTGACTAATTGGAAATAATTTTCATTAATGCAACATTCAATTATCTCTCAGTTTATATAGTCAATATCATTTGAAGTTAAACATCATCGAGACAACGATTAACCGAGGAAACATATTACCAATATAAAATAGACATATAGCCAAAAGAAATCGAATATTACCGTCATCAAGCATATAATCGTCGTGCCGAAAAAGCAATTTGACTTTAGATCGTTAAGGCAACATGTAACCACCTTCTCAAAATAGCAACTTGACTTGTAGGTTCATCGGGGCAACATTCAATCAAGTCAAAATTTCATCGTCAATAGCAATTTAACTAAGACATCTTATAGGCAACATATCAATTGACTAAATAAATATAGCCAATTGAAATTGGATAACGGGTCGTCGAGGCAACATGTAACCACCTTCTCAAAATAGCAACTTGACTTGTAGGTTCATCGGGCAAAATTCAATCAAGTCAAAATTTCATCGTCAATAGCAATTTAACTTAGACATCTTATAGGCAACATACCAATTGACTAATTAATTGACTAATTAGTGAATTAGAATTGGAAATAATTTTCATTGATGCAACATTCAATTATCTCTCAGTTTATATAGTCAATGTCATTTGAAGTTAAACATCATCGAGACAACGATTAACCGAGGAAACATATAACCAATATAAAATAGACATATAGTCAAAAGAAATTGAATATTACCGTCATCAAGCATATAATCATCGTGCTGAAATAGCAATTTGACTTTAGATCGTTGAGGCAACATGTATCCACCTTCTCAAAATAGCAACTTGACTTATAGGTTCATCGGGGCAACATTCAATCAAGTCAAAATTTCATCATCAATAGTAATTTAACTTAGCCATCTTATAGGCAACATATCAATTGATTAATTGGAAATAATTTTCATTGATGCAACATTCAATTATCTCTCAGTTTATATAGTCAATATCATTTGAAGTTAAACATCATCGAGACAACGATTAACCGAGGAAACATATAACCAATATAAAATAGACATATAGCCAAAAGAAATTGAATATTACCGTCATCAAGCATATAATCATCGTGCCGAAATAGCAATTTGACTTTAGATCGTTGAGTCAACATATAACCACCTTCTCAAAATAGCAACTTGACTTGTAGGTTCATCGGGGCAACATTCAATCAAGTCAAAATTTCATCGTCAATAGCAATTTAACTAAGGCATCTTATAGGCAACATATCAATTGACTAAATAAATATAGCCAATTGAAATTGGATAACGGGTCGTCGAGGCAACATGTAACCACCTTCTCAAAATAGCAACTTGACTTGTAGGTTCATCGGGGCAAAATTCAATCAAGTCAAAATTTCATCGTCAATAGCAATTTAACTTAGACATCTTATAGGCAACATACCAATTGACTAATTAATTGACTAATTAGTGAATTAGAATTGGAAATAATTTTCATTGATGCAACATTCAATTATCTCTCAGTTTATATAGTCAATATCATTTGAAGTTAAACATCATCGAGACAACGATTAACCGAGGAAACATATAACCAATATTATTTACATATAGTAAAAAGGAATTGAATATTACCGTCATCAAGCATATAATGATCGTGCCGAAATAGCAATTTGACTTTAGATCGTTGAGGCAACATGTATCCACCTTCTCAAAATAGCAACTTGACTTATAGGTTCATCGGGGCAACATTCAATCAAGTCAAAATTTCATCATCAATAGTAATTTAACTTAGCCATCTTATAGGCAACATATCAATTGATTAATTGGAAATAATTTTCATTGATGCAACATTCAATTATCTCTCAGTTTATATAGTCAATATCATTTGAAGTTAAACATCATCGAGACAACGATTAACCGAGGAAACATATAACCAATATAAAATAGACATATAGCCAAAAGAAATTGAATATTACCGTCATCAAGCATATAATCATCGTGCCGAAATAGCAATTTGACTTTAGATCGTTGAGTCAACATATAACCACCTTCTCAAAATAGCAACTTGACTTGTAGGTTCATCGGGGCAACATTCAATCAAGTCAAAATTTCATCGTCAATAGCAATTTAACTAAGGCATCTTATAGGCAACATATCAATTGACTAAATAAATATAGCCAATTGAAATTGGATAACGGGTCGTCGAGGCAACATGTAACCACCTTCTCAAAATAGCAACTTGACTTGTAGGTTCATCGGGGCAAAATTCAATCAAGTCAAAATTTCATCGTCAATAGCAATTTAACTTAGACATCTTATAGGCAACATACCAATTGACTAATTAATTGACTAATTAGTGAATTAGAATTGGAAATAATTTTCATTGATGCAACATTCAATTATCTCTCAGTTTATATAGTCAATATCATTTGAAGTTAAACATCATCGAGACAACGATTAACCGAGGAAACATATAACCAATATTATTTACATATAGTCAAAAGGAATTGAATATTACCGTCATCAAGCATATAATGATCGTGCCGAAATAGCAATTTGACTTTAGATCGTTGAGGCAACATGTATCCACCTTCTCAAAATAGCAACTTGACTTATAGGTTCATCGGGGCAACATTCAATCAAGTCAAAATTTCATCATCAATAGTAATTTAACTTAGGCATCTTATAGGCAACATATCAATTGACTAATTGGAAATAATTTTCATTGATGCCACATTCAATTATCTCTCAGTTTATATAGTCAATATCATTTGAAGTTAAACATCATCGAGACAACGATTAACCGAAGAAATATATAACCAATATAAAATAAACATATAGCCAAAAGAAATTGAATATTACCATCATCAAGCATATAATCATCGTGCAAAAATAGCAATTTGACTTTAGATCATAGAGGCAATATGTAACCACCTTCTCAAAATAGCAACTTGACTTGTAGGTTCATCGGGGCAACATTCAATCAAGTCAAAATTTCATCGTCAATAGCAATTTAACTTAGACATCTTATAGGCAACATACCAATTGACTAATTAGTCAATTAGAATTGGAAATAATATTCATTGATGCAACATTCAATTATCTCTCAGTTTATATAGTCAATATCATTTGAAGTTAAACATCATCGAGACAACGATTAACCGAGGAAACATATAACCAATATAAAATAGACATATAGCCAAAAGAAATTGAATATTACCGTCATCAAGCATATAATCATCATGCCGAAATAGCAATATGACTTTAGATCGTTGAGTCAACATATAACCACCTTCTCTAAATAGCAACTTGAATTGTGGGTTAATCGGGGCAATATTCAATCAAGTCAAAATTTCATCGTCAATAGTAATTTAACTTAGGCATCTTATAGGCAACATATCAATTGACTAATTGGAAATAATTTTCATTAATGCAACATTCAATTATCTCTCAGTTTATATAGTCAATATCATTTGAAGTTAAACATCATCGAGACAACGATTAACCGAGGAAACATATAACCAATATTATTTACATATAGTCAAAAGAAATTGAATATTACCGTCATCAAGCATATAATCATCGTGCCGAAATAGCAATTTGACTTTAGATCGTTGAGGCAACATGTATCCACCTTCTCAAAATAGCAACTTGACTTATAGGTTCATCCGGGCAACATTCAATCAAGTCAAAATTTCATCATCAATAGTAATTTAACTTAGGCATCTTATAGGCAACATATCAATTGACTAATTGGAAATAATTTTCATTGATGCCACATTCAATTATCTCTCAGTTTATATAGTCAATATCATTTGAAGTTAAACATCATCGAGACAACGATTAACCGAGGAAACATATAACCAATATTATTTACATATAGTCAAAAGAAATTGAATATTACCGTCATCAAGCATATAATCATCGTGCCGAAATAGCAATTTGACTTTAGATCGTTGAGGCAACATGTATCCACCTTCTCAAAATAGCAACTTGACTTATAGGTTCATCGGGGCAACATTCAATCAAGTCAAAATTTCATCATCAGTAGTAATTTAACTTAGGCATCTTATAGGCAACATATCAATTGACTAATTGGAAATAATTTTCATTGATGCCACATTCAATTATCTCTCAGTTTATATAGTCAATATCATTTGAAGTTAAACATCATCGAGACAACGATTAACCGAAGAAATATATAACCAATATAAAATAAACATATAGCCAAAAGAAATTGAATATTACCATCATCAAGCATATAATCATCGTGCAAAAATAGCAATTTGACTTTAGATCATAGAGGCAATATGTAACCACCTTCTCAAAATAGCAACTTGACTTGTAGGTTCATCGGGGCAACATTCAATCAAGTCAAAATTTCATCGTCAATAGCAATTTAACTTAGACATCTTATAGGCAACATACCAATTGACTAATTAGTCAATTAGAATTGGAAATAATTTTCATTGATGCAACATTCAATTATCTCTCAGTTTATATAGTCAATATCATTTGAAGTTAAACATCATCGAGACAACGATTAACCGAGGAAACATATAACCAATATAAAATAGACATATAGCCAAAAGAAATTGAATATTACCGTCATCAAGCATATAATCATCATGCCGAAATAGCAATATGACTTTAGATCGTTGAGTCAACATATAACCACCTTCTCTAAATAGCAACTTGAATTGTGGGTTAATCGGGGCAATATTCAATCAAGTCAAAATTTCATCGTCAATAGTAATTTAACTTAGGCATCTTATAGGCAACATATCAATTGACTAATTGGAATTAATTTTCATTAATGCAACATTCAATTATCTCTCAGTTTATATAGTCAATATCATTTGAAGTTAAACATCATCGAGACAACGATTAACCGAGGAAACATATTACCAATATAAAATAGACATATAGCCAAAAGAAATCGAATATTACCGTCATCAAGCATATAATCGTCGTGCCGAAAAAGCAATTTGACTTTAGATCGTTGAGGCAACATGTAACCACCTTCTCAAAATAGCAACTTGACTTGTAGGTTCATCGGGGCAACATTCAATCAAGTCAAAATTTCATCGTCAATAGCAATTTAACTAAGACATCTTATAGGCAACATATCAATTGACTAAATAAATATAGCCAATTGAAATTGGATAACGGGTCGTCGAGGCAACATGTAACCACCTTCTCAAAATAGCAACTTGACTTGTAGGTTCATCGGGGCAAAATTCAATCAAGTCAAAATTTCATCGTCAATAGCAATTTAACTTAGACATCTTATAGGCAACATACCAATTGACTAATTAATTGACTAATTAGTGAATTAGAATTGGAAATAATTTTCATTGATGCAACATTCAATTATCTCTCAGTTTATATAGTCAATGTCATTTGAAGTTAAACATCATCGAGACAACGATTAACCGAGGAAACATATAACCAATATAAAATAGACATATAGCCAAAAGAAATTGAATATTACCGTCATCAAACATATAGCCAATTGAAATTGGATAAAGGGTCGTCGAGGCAACATGTAACCACCTTCTCAAAATAGCAACTTGACTTGTAGGTTCATCGGGGCAACATTCAATCAAGTCAAAATTTCATCGTCAATAGCAATTTAACTTAGACATCTTATAGGCAACATACCAATTGACTAATTAGTCAATTAGAATTGGAAATAATATTCATTGATGCAACATTCAATTATCTCTCAGTTTATATAGTCAATATCATTTGAAGTTAAACATCATCGAGACAACGATTAACCGAGGAAACATATAACCAATATAAAATAGACATATAGCCAAAAGAAATTGAATATTACCGTCATCAAGCATATAATCATCATGCCGAAATAGCAATATGACTTTAGATCGTTGAGTCAACATATAACCACCTTCTCTAAATAGCAACTTGAATTGTGGGTTAATCGGGGCAATATTCAATCAAGTCAAAATTTCATCGTCAATAGTAATTTAACTAAGGCATCTTATAGGCAACATATCAATTGACTAAATAAATATAGCCAATTGAAATTGGATAACGGGTCGTCGAGGCAACATGTAACCACCTTCTCAAAATAGCAACTTGACTTGTAGGTTCATCGGGGCAAAATTCAATCAAGTCAAAATTTCATCGTCAATAGCAATTTAACTTAGACATCTTATAGGCAACATACCAATTGACTAATTAATTGACTAATTAGTGAATTAGAATTGGAAATAATTTTCATTGATGCAACATTCAATTATCTCTCAGTTTATATAGTCAATATCATTTGAAGTTAAACATCATCGAGACAACGATTAACCGAGGAAACATATAACCAATATTATTTACATATAGTAAAAAGGAATTGAATATTACCGTCATCAAGCATATAATGATCGTGCCGAAATAGCAATTTGACTTTAGATCGTTGAGGCAACATGTATCCACCTTCTCAAAATAGCAACTTGACTTATAGGTTCATCGGGGCAACATTCAATCAAGTCAAAATTTCATCATCAATAGTAATTTAACTTAGCCATCTTATAGGCAACATATCAATTGATTAATTGGAAATAATTTTCATTGATGCAACATTCAATTATCTCTCAGTTTATATAGTCAATATCATTTGAAGTTAAACATCATCGAGACAACGATTAACCGAGGAAACATATAACCAATATAAAATAGACATATAGCCAAAAGAAATTGAATATTACCGTCATCAAGCATATAATCATCGTGCCGAAATAGCAATTTGACTTTAGATCGTTGAGTCAACATATAACCACCTTCTCAAAATAGCAACTTGACTTGTAGGTTCATCGGGGCAACATTCAATCAAGTCAAAATTTCATCGTCAATAGCAATTTAACTAAGGCATCTTATAGGCAACATATCAATTGACTAAATAAATATAGCCAATTGAAATTGGATAACGGGTCGTCGAGGCAACATGTAACCACCTTCTCAAAATAGCAACTTGACTTGTAGGTTCATCGGGGCAAAATTCAATCAAGTCAAAATTTCATCGTCAATAGCAATTTAACTTAGACATCTTATAGGCAACATACCAATTGACTAATTAATTGACTAATTAGTGAATTAGAATTGGAAATAATTTTCATTGATGCAACATTCAATTATCTCTCAGTTTATATAGTCAATATCATTTGAAGTTAAACATCATCGAGACAACGATTAACCGAGGAAACATATAACCAATATTATTTACATATAGTCAAAAGGAATTGAATATTACCGTCATCAAGCATATAATGATCGTGCCGAAATAGCAATTTGACTTTAGATCGTTGAGGCAACATGTATCCACCTTCTCAAAATAGCAACTTGACTTATAGGTTCATCGGGGCAACATTCAATCAAGTCAAAATTTCATCATCAATAGTAATTTAACTTAGGCATCTTATAGGCAACATATCAATTGACTAATTGGAAATAATTTTCATTGATGCCACATTCAATTATCTCTCAGTTTATATAGTCAATATCATTTGAAGTTAAACATCATCGAGACAACGATTAACCGAAGAAATATATAACCAATATAAAATAAACATATAGCCAAAAGAAATTGAATATTACCATCATCAAGCATATAATCATCGTGCAAAAATAGCAATTTGACTTTAGATCATAGAGGCAATATGTAACCACCTTCTCAAAATAGCAACTTGACTTGTAGGTTCATCGGGGCAACATTCAATCAAGTCAAAATTTCATCGTCAATAGCAATTTAACTTAGACATCTTATAGGCAACATACCAATTGACTAATTAGTCAATTAGAATTGGAAATAATATTCATTGATGCAACATTCAATTATCTCTCAGTTTATATAGTCAATATCATTTGAAGTTAAACATCATCGAGACAACGATTAACCGAGGAAACATATAACCAATATAAAATAGACATATAGCCAAAAGAAATTGAATATTACCGTCATCAAGCATATAATCATCATGCCGAAATAGCAATATGACTTTAGATCGTTGAGTCAACATATAACCACCTTCTCTAAATAGCAACTTGAATTGTGGGTTAATCGGGGCAATATTCAATCAAGTCAAAATTTCATCGTCAATAGTAATTTAACTTAGGCATCTTATAGGCAACATATCAATTGACTAATTGGAAATAATTTTCATTAATGCAACATTCAATTATCTCTCAGTTTATATAGTCAATATCATTTGAAGTTAAACATCATCGAGACAACGATTAACCGAGGAAACATATAACCAATATTATTTACATATAGTCAAAAGAAATTGAATATTACCGTCATCAAGCATATAATCATCGTGCCGAAATAGCAATTTGACTTTAGATCGTTGAGGCAACATGTATCCACCTTCTCAAAATAGCAACTTGACTTATAGGTTCATCCGGGCAACATTCAATCAAGTCAAAATTTCATCATCAATAGTAATTTAACTTAGGCATCTTATAGGCAACATATCAATTGACTAATTGGAAATAATTTTCATTGATGCCACATTCAATTATCTCTCAGTTTATATAGTCAATATCATTTGAAGTTAAACATCATCGAGACAACGATTAACCGAGGAAACATATAACCAATATTATTTACATATAGTCAAAAGAAATTGAATATTACCGTCATCAAGCATATAATCATCGTGCCGAAATAGCAATTTGACTTTAGATCGTTGAGGCAACATGTATCCACCTTCTCAAAATAGCAACTTGACTTATAGGTTCATCGGGGCAACATTCAATCAAGTCAAAATTTCATCATCAGTAGTAATTTAACTTAGGCATCTTATAGGCAACATATCAATTGACTAATTGGAAATAATTTTCATTGATGCCACATTCAATTATCTCTCAGTTTATATAGTCAATATCATTTGAAGTTAAACATCATCGAGACAACGATTAACCGAAGAAATATATAACCAATATAAAATAAACATATAGCCAAAAGAAATTGAATATTACCATCATCAAGCATATAATCATCGTGCAAAAATAGCAATTTGACTTTAGATCATAGAGGCAATATGTAACCACCTTCTCAAAATAGCAACTTGACTTGTAGGTTCATCGGGGCAACATTCAATCAAGTCAAAATTTCATCGTCAATAGCAATTTAACTTAGACATCTTATAGGCAACATACCAATTGACTAATTAGTCAATTAGAATTGGAAATAATTTTCATTGATGCAACATTCAATTATCTCTCAGTTTATATAGTCAATATCATTTGAAGTTAAACATCATCGAGACAACGATTAACCGAGGAAACATATAACCAATATAAAATAGACATATAGCCAAAAGAAATTGAATATTACCGTCATCAAGCATATAATCATCATGCCGAAATAGCAATATGACTTTAGATCGTTGAGTCAACATATAACCACCTTCTCTAAATAGCAACTTGAATTGTGGGTTAATCGGGGCAATATTCAATCAAGTCAAAATTTCATCGTCAATAGTAATTTAACTTAGGCATCTTATAGGCAACATATCAATTGACTAATTGGAAATAATTTTCATTAATGCAACATTCAATTATCTCTCAGTTTATATAGTCAATATCATTTGAAGTTAAACATCATCGAGACAACGATTAACCGAGGAAACATATTACCAATATAAAATAGACATATAGCCAAAAGAAATCGAATATTACCGTCATCAAGCATATAATCGTCGTGCCGAAAAAGCAATTTGACTTTAGATCGTTGAGGCAACATGTAACCACCTTCTCAAAATAGCAACTTGACTTGTAGGTTCATCGGGGCAACATTCAATCAAGTCAAAATTTCATCGTCAATAGCAATTTAACTAAGACATCTTATAGGCAACATATCAATTGACTAAATAAATATAGCCAATTGAAATTGGATAACGGGTCGTCGAGGCAACATGTAACCACCTTCTCAAAATAGCAACTTGACTTGTAGGTTCATCGGGGCAAAATTCAATCAAGTCAAAATTTCATCGTCAATAGCAATTTAACTTAGACATCTTATAGGCAACATACCAATTGACTAATTAATTGACTAATTAGTGAATTAGAATTGGAAATAATTTTCATTGATGCAACATTCAATTATCTCTCAGTTTATATAGTCAATGTCATTTGAAGTTAAACATCATCGAGACAACGATTAACCGAGGAAACATATAACCAATATAAAATAGACATATAGCCAAAAGAAATTGAATATTACCGTCATCAAACATATAGCCAATTGAAATTGGATAAAGGGTCGTCGAGGCAACATGTAACCACCTTCTCAAAATAGCAACTTGACTTGTAGGTTCATCGGGGCAACATTCAATCAAGTCAAAATTTCATCGTCAATAGCAATTTAACTTAGACATCTTATAGGCAACATACCAATTGACTAATTAGTCAATTAGAATTGGAAATAATATTCATTGATGCAACATTCAATTATCTCTCAGTTTATATAGTCAATATCATTTGAAGTTAAACATCATCGAGACAACGATTAACCGAGGAAACATATAACCAATATAAAATAGACATATAGCCAAAAGAAATTGAATATTACTGTCATCAAGCATATAATCATCATGCCGAAATAGCAATATGACTTTAGATCGTTGAGTCAACATATAACCACCTTCTCTAAATAGCAACTTGAATTGTGGGTTAATCGGGGCAATATTCAATCAAGTCAAAATTTCATCGTCAATAGTAATTTAACTAAGGCATCTTATAGGCAACATATCAATTGACTAAATAAATATAGCCAATTGAAATTGGATAACGGGTCGTCGAGGCAACATGTAACCACCTTCTCAAAATAGCAACTTGACTTGTAGGTTCATCGGGGCAAAATTCAATCAAGTCAAAATTTCATCGTCAATAGCAATTTAACTTAGACATCTTATAGGCAACATACCAATTGACTAATTAATTGACTAATTAGTGAATTAGAATTGGAAATAATTTTCATTGATGCAACATTCAATTATCTCTCAGTTTATATAGTCAATATCATTTGAAGTTAAACATCATCGAGACAACGATTAACCGAGGAAACATATAACCAATATTATTTACATATAGTAAAAAGGAATTGAATATTACCGTCATCAAGCATATAATGATCGTGCCGAAATAGCAATTTGACTTTAGATCGTTGAGGCAACATGTATCCACCTTCTCAAAATAGCAACTTGACTTATAGGTTCATCGGGGCAACATTCAATCAAGTCAAAATTTCATCATCAATAGTAATTTAACTTAGCCATCTTATAGGCAACATATCAATTGATTAATTGGAAATAATTTTCATTGATGCAACATTCAATTATCTCTCAGTTTATATAGTCAATATCATTTGAAGTTAAACATCATCGAGACAACGATTAACCGAGGAAACATATAACCAATATAAAATAGACATATAGCCAAAAGAAATTGAATATTACCGTCATCAAGCATATAATCATCGTGCCGAAATAGCAATTTGACTTTAGATCGTTGAGTCAACATATAACCACCTTCTCAAAATAGCAACTTGACTTGTAGGTTCATCGGGGCAACATTCAATCAAGTCAAAATTTCATCGTCAATAGCAATTTAACTAAGGCATCTTATAGGCAACATATCAATTGACTAAATAAATATAGCCAATTGAAATTGGATAACGGGTCGTCGAGGCAACATGTAACCACCTTCTCAAAATAGCAACTTGACTTGTAGGTTCATCGGGGCAAAATTCAATCAAGTCAAAATTTCATCGTCAATAGCAATTTAACTTAGACATCTTATAGGCAACATACCAATTGACTAATTAATTGACTAATTAGTGAATTAGAATTGGAAATAATTTTCATTGATGCAACATTCAATTATCTCTCAGTTTATATAGTCAATATCATTTGAAGTTAAACATCATCGAGACAACGATTAACCGAGGAAACATATAACCAATATTATTTACATATAGTCAAAAGGAATTGAATATTACCGTCATCAAGCATATAATGATCGTGCCGAAATAGCAATTTGACTTTAGATCGTTGAGGCAACATGTATCCACCTTCTCAAAATAGCAACTTGACTTATAGGTTCATCGGGGCAACATTCAATCAAGTCAAAATTTCATCATCAATAGTAATTTAACTTAGGCATCTTATAGGCAACATATCAATTGACTAATTGGAAATAATTTTCATTGATGCCACATTCAATTATCTCTCAGTTTATATAGTCAATATCATTTGAAGTTAAACATCATCGAGACAACGATTAACCGAAGAAATATATAACCAATATAAAATAAACATATAGCCAAAAGAAATTGAATATTACCATCATCAAGCATATAATCATCGTGCCAAAATAGCAATTTGACTTTAGATCATAGAGGCAATATGTAACCACCTTCTCAAAATAGCAACTTGACTTGTAGGTTCATCGGGGCAACATTCAATCAAGTCAAAATTTCATCGTCAATAGCAATTTAACTTAGACATCTTATAGGCAACATACCAATTGACTAATTAGTCAATTAGAATTGGAAATAATTTTCATTGATGCCACATTCAATTATCTCTCAGTTTATATAGTCAATATCATTTGAAGTTAAACATCATCGAGACAACGATTAACCGAAGAAATATATAACCAATATAAAATAAACATATAGCCAAAAGAAATTGAATATTACCATCATCAAGCATATAATCATCGTGCCAAAATAGCAATTTGACTTTAGATCATAGAGGCAATATGTAACCACCTTCTCAAAATAGAAACTTGACTTGTAGGTTCATCGGGGCAACATTCAATCAAGTCAAAATTTCATCGTCAATAGCAATTTAACTTAGACATCTTATAGGCAACATACCAATTGACTAATTAGTCAATTAGAATTGGAAATAATTTTCATTGATGCAACATTCAATTATCTCTCAGTTTATATAGTCAATATCATTTGAAGTTAAACATCATCGAGACAACGATTAACCGAGGAAACATATAACCAATATAAAATAGACATATAGCCAAAAGAAATTGAATATTACCGTCATCAAGCATATAATCATCATGCCGAAATAGCAATATGACTTTAGATCGTTGAGTCAACATATAACCACCTTCTCTAAATAGCAACTTGAATTGTGGGTTAATCGGGGCAATATTCAATCAAGTCAAAATTTCATCGTCAATAGTAATTTAACTTAGGCATCTTATAGGCAACATATCAATTGACTAATTGGAAATAATTTTCATTAATGCAACATTCAATTATCTCTCAGTTTATATAGTCAATATCATTTGAAGTTAAACATCATCGAGACAACGATTAACCGAAGAAACATATTACCAATATAAAATAGACATATAGCCAAAAGAAATCGAATATTACCGTCATCAAGCATATAATCGTCGTGCCGAAAAAGCAATTTGACTTTAGATCGTTGAGGCAACATGTAACCACCTTCTCAAAATAGCAACTTGACTTGTAGGTTCATCGGGGCAACATTCAATCAAGTCAAAATTTCATCGTCAATAGCAATTTAACTAAGACATCTTATAGGCAACATATCAATTGACTAAATAAATATAGCCAATTGAAATTGGATAACGGGTCGTCGAGGCAACATGTAACCACCTTCTCAAAATAGCAACTTGACTTGTAGGTTCATCGGGGCAAAATTCAATCAAGTCAAAATTTCATCGTCAATAGCAATTTAACTTAGACATCTTATAGGCAACATACCAATTGACTAATTAATTGACTAATTAGTGAATTAGAATTGGAAATAATTTTCATTGATGCAACATTCAATTATCTCTCAGTTTATATAGTCAATGTCATTTGAAGTTAAACATCATCGAGACAACGATTAACCGAGGAAACATATAACCAATATAAAATAGACATATAGCCAAAAGAAATTGAATATTACCGTTATCAAACATATAGCCAATTGAAATTGGATAAAGGGTCGTCGAGGCAACATGTAACCACCTTCTCAAAATAGCAACTTGACTTGTAGGTTCATCGGGGCAACATTCAATCAAGTCAAAATTTCATCGTCAATAGCAATTTAACTTAGACATCTTATAGGCAACATACCAATTGACTAATTAGTCAATTAGAATTGGAAATAATATTCATTGATGCAACATTCAATTATCTCTCAGTTTATATAGTCAATATCATTTGAAGTTAAACATCATCGAGACAACGATTAACCGAGGAAACATATAACCAATATAAAATAGACATATAGCCAAAAGAAATTGAATATTACCGTCATCAAGCATATAATCATCGTGCCGAAATAGCAATTTGACTTTAGATCGTTGAGTCAACATATAACCACCTTCTCAAAATAGCAACTTGACTTGTAGGTTCATCGGGGCAACATTCAATCAAGTCAAAATTTCATCGTCAATAGCAATTTAACTAAGGCATCTTATAGGCAACATATCAATTGACTAAATAAATATAGCCAATTGAAATTGGATAACGGGTCGTCGAGGCAACATGTAACCACCTTCTCAAAATAGCAACTTGACTTGTAGGTTCATCGGGGCAAAATTCAATCAAGTCAAAATTTCATCGTCAATAGCAATTTAACTTAGACATCTTATAGGCAACATACCAATTGACTAATTAATTGACTAATTAGTGAATTAGAATTGGAAATAATTTTCATTGATGCAACATTCAATTATCTCTCAGTTTATATAGTCAATATCATTTGAAGTTAAACATCATCGAGACAACGATTAACCGAGGAAACATATAACCAATATTATTTACATATAGTCAAAAGGAATTGAATATTACCGTCATCAAGCATATAATGATCGTGCCGAAATAGCAATTTGACTTTAGATCGTTGAGGCAACATGTATCCACCTTCTCAAAATAGCAACTTGACTTATAGGTTCATCGGGGCAACATTCAATCAAGTCAAAATTTCATCATCAATAGTAATTTAACTTAGGCATCTTATAGGCAACATATCAATTGACTAATTGGAAATAATTTTCATTGATGCCACATTCAATTATCTCTCAGTTTATATAGTCAATATCATTTGAAGTTAAACATCATCGAGACAACGATTAACCGAAGAAATATATAACCAATATAAAATAAACATATAGCCAAAAGAAATTGAATATTACCATCATCAAGCATATAATCATCGTGCAAAAATAGCAATTTGACTTTAGATCATAGAGGCAATATGTAACCACCTTCTCAAAATAGCAACTTGACTTGTAGGTTCATCGGGGCAACATTCAATCAAGTCAAAATTTCATCGTCAATAGCAATTTAACTTAGACATCTTATAGGCAACATACCAATTGACTAATTAGTCAATTAGAATTGGAAATAATATTCATTGATGCAACATTCAATTATCTCTCAGTTTATATAGTCAATATCATTTGAAGTTAAACATCATCGAGACAACGATTAACCGAGGAAACATATAACCAATATAAAATAGACATATAGCCAAAAGAAATTGAATATTACCGTCATCAAGCATATAATCATCATGCCGAAATAGCAATATGACTTTAGATCGTTGAGTCAACATATAACCACCTTCTCTAAATAGCAACTTGAATTGTGGGTTAATCGGGGCAATATTCAATCAAGTCAAAATTTCATCGTCAATAGTAATTTAACTTAGGCATCTTATAGGCAACATATCAATTGACTAATTGGAAATAATTTTCATTAATGCAACATTCAATTATCTCTCAGTTTATATAGTCAATATCATTTGAAGTTAAACATCATCGAGACAACGATTAACCGAGGAAACATATAACCAATATTATTTACATATAGTCAAAAGAAATTGAATATTACCGTCATCAAGCATATAATCATCGTGCCGAAATAGCAATTTGACTTTAGATCGTTGAGGCAACATGTATCCACCTTCTCAAAATAGCAACTTGACTTATAGGTTCATCCGGGCAACATTCAATCAAGTCAAAATTTCATCATCAATAGTAATTTAACTTAGACATCTTATAGGCAACATATCAATTGACTAATTGGAAATAATTTTCATTGATGCCACATTCAATTATCTCTCAGTTTATATAGTCAATATCATTTGAAGTTAAACATCATCGAGACAACGATTAACCGAAGAAATATATAACCAATAAAAAATAAACATATAGCCAAAAGAAATTGAATATTACCATCATCAAGCATATAATCATCGTGCCAAAATAGCAATTTGACTTTAGATCATAGAGGCAATATGTAACCACCTTCTCAAAATAGCAACTTGACTTGTAGGTTCATCGGGGCAACATTCAATCAAGTCAAAATTTCATCGTCAATAGCAATTTAACTTAGACATCTTATAGGCAACATACCAATTGACTAATTAGTCAATTAGAATTGGAAATAATTTTCATTGATGCAACATTCAATTATCTCTCAGTTTATATAGTCAATATCATTTGAAGTTAAACATCATCGAGACAACGATTAACCGAGGAAACATATAACCAATATAAAATAGACATATAGCCAAAAGAAATTGAATATTACCGTCATCAAGCATATAATCATCATGCCGAAATAGCAATATGACTTTAGATCGTTGAGTCAACATATAACCACCTTCTCTAAATAGCAACTTGAATTGTGGGTTAATCGGGGCAATATTCAATCAAGTCAAAATTTCATCGTCAATAGTAATTTAACTTAGGCATCTTATAGGCAACATATCAATTGACTAATTGGAAATAATTTTCATTAATGCAACATTCAATTATCTCTCAGTTTATATAGTCAATATCATTTGAAGTTAAACATCATCGAGACAACGATTAACCGAGGAAACATATTACCAATATAAAATAGACATATAGCCAAAAGAAATCGAATATTACCGTCATCAAGCATATAATCGTCGTGCCGAAAAAGCAATTTGACTTTAGATCGTTGAGGCAACATGTAACCACCTTCTCAAAATAGCAACTTGACTTGTAGGTTCATCGGGGCAACATTCAATCAAGTCAAAATTTCATCGTCAATAGCAATTTAACTAAGACATCTTATAGGCAACATATCAATTGACTAAATAAATATAGCCAATTGAAATTGGATAACGGGTCGTCGAGGCAACATGTAACCACCTTCTCAAAATAGCAACTTGACTTGTAGGTTCATCGGGGCAAAATTCAATCAAGTCAAAATTTCATCGTCAATAGCAATTTAACTTAGACATCTTATAGGCAACATACCAATTGACTAATTAATTGACTAATTAGTGAATTAGAATTGGAAATAATTTTCATTGATGCAACATTCAATTATCTCTCAGTTTATATAGTCAAT